>CM039507.1:27696699-28253400 GCA_022432975.1 Begonia masoniana | reverse complement strand
CTCAGTAAACTAGTCGCCTAAAAGCAAGAACACAGACTTACCTAGGTTGTAGGAGAATCGGGCGAGAGAATCGATTAGAGAGTTCTACTGCTCGAGCTGAACACCGCAAAGAGGAAAATGGGGGATAGTGGGGGTACTCTCACTGGACTTTTCCTTAAATATGTTATCCACTATGTAAAATTCTAATTACATCATGCCCTCACCTGATCATTTATTAACCTAATCAATAACTCTCCCCACCCTTCTATAAAAGTTCATCATTAAATAATAGATTCAATTTTGATTCAATGGAACCGGGTGCTACAATCTACCCTCCTTAAAGAATTTTGTCCTCAAAATTCCGTACCTGAATAGTTCTGAATATTGGTCTATCATATCCTGCTGGCGCTCCCAAGTTGTCTCCTCAAAGTTCTGGTTATGCCATAAGACTTTTACCAGTGGAACTTATTGTTGCGTAACACCTTACTGCATAATCTAAGATTTTTTACTGGTTTTTCCTCATAAGTAAGAGCAGGAAGAACTTCGATACTCTGTTGTTCCACAATCTGTGAAGGATCTCTAACACACCTCTTTAGCATGGAAACATGGAACACATTATGAATTCCCTCCATAGAGGCTGGTAACTGAAGTTGATATGCTGACTTCCCAATCCTCTTCACGATTTGGAAAGGTCCAATATATCTGGGGTTCAACTTGCCTCTTTTCCCAAATCTCACAACTCCTTTGAAAGGTGACACCTTAAGGAAAACTTCATTACCAACATCAAATTCTAATTCTCTTCGTCTTTTGTCTGCATAGCTTTTCTGCCAGCTTTAAGTTGTTAAGATCCTTTGTCGGATAAGAGAAATCTTCTCCACTGTCTGCACAATATCAGGACCAATCAATTGTTCTTCTCCAACCTCTTCCCAAAATAATGGAGATCTGCACTTTTGTCCATATAATGCCTCGTATGATGCCATGCCTATTGTTGCTTGAAAACTGTATTATAAGAGAATTCAATCAATGATATATACTTACTCCAAGAACCTTGAAATTCCAGTACACATGCACGAAGCATATCCTCCAACGTTTGGATAGTTCTCTCGGATTGTCCATCAGTTTGGGGATGAAAGGCTGCGCTAAAACTAAGCTGTGTTCCCATAGTCTTGTGCAAACTTTTTCAAAACTTAGATGTAAATCTGGAGTCTCGGTCTGAAACTATGGTGCTTGGAACTCCATGCAGTCTAACAACCTCGTGCACATACAACTCAGCCAATTGATCCATCGAGTATGTTATCTTCATTGGCAGAAAGTGAGCTGATTTGGTTAAATGATCAACTATTACCCAAATTGCATCGTGACCTTTTACTGTTTTAGGTAATCCTATAACAAAGTCCATAGTTATTTGTTCCCATTTCCATTCGGGAACTAGTAAGGGTTGCAATGTTCCAGTAGGCCTCTAATGTTCAGCTTTGACTTGCTGGCAGACCAGACATGACTCCACATACTCCGCCACACTTCTCTTCATACCTGGCCACCAATAATGTTGCTTGAGATCTCTGTACATTTTTGTACCTCCAGGATAAATAGAAAAACTGGAGGAATGTGCCTCAAATAGGATTTCCTACTTAAGTTCAGTATCAGCCGGAACAAACCATCTATTTCGAAACTTGATAATTCCATCAGCTGAGCAGTTGAAATCTGACTTGTCAGTAGAATCTATGCACAACTTATACTTATTACATTCAGCGTCATTCATTTGAACTTCCTTTATTCTCTCCAAAATAGTTGGCCTCAAAGATATGGCCGAAAGCATGGCTGACACACTAGACACAGTTTCCAGGTTAAATCTTTGGAATTCTGTCTCTAAAGCTATTGGTATTTCTAGAATCAATGCAGAGACTGAAGGAGTCACTCTACTCAAAGCATCAGCCACTACATTCGCCTTGCCAGGGTGGTACTTAATCTCGAAATCATAATATTTGAAAAACTATAGCCACCTACGTTGCCTCATGTTCAGTTCTTTTTGCGTAAAAATGTATTTCAGACTTTTATGATTCGAAAATATCTCACAGGTTTGTCCATACAGGTAGTGCCTCCAAATCTTTAATGCAAAAACTACAGCAGCTAATTCTAAGTCATGTGTGGGGTAGTTCTTTTCGTGTACTTTTAACTGCCTAGAAGCATAAGCTATAACCTTTCCATCTTGCATCAAAACACAAACAAGTCCAACCTTGGAAGCATCACAATAAATACTGAATTTACCATTTTCGACAGGAAGAGTTAAAATTGGGGCATTGGTTAGTTTCTGCTTCTTCACATTTTTCCTTGTCAACATAGTAAGGGGTGTGGCAATCTTTGAAAATTCCTCGATGAATTTTCTATAACATCCTGCTAATCCAAGAACTCCTGATATCCGTAGCATTCTTCGGTTGAGGACATTCCTTAACAGCTTGAACCTTGGCTGGATCAACAGATATCCCATCTCCAGAGATCACATGACCAAGAAAGTGAACTTTGTCCAACCAAAACTCACACTTAGAAAATTTGGCATAAAGTTGATGCTGCCTCAGCAATCCTAACACCAAGCTTAGGTGTCCTGCATGCTCATCCTTAGTTCTAGAACAGATTAGAATGTCGTCAATGAATACAATGACAAACTTGTCCAAATACTCGTGAAACACCTTATTCATGAGATCCATGAAGGCTGTTGGCGCATTAGTCAAACCAAAAGACATAACCAAAAACTCATAATGTCCATACCTTGTACGAAAGGCAGTCTTTGGGATATCTTCAGATTTAACCTTCAACTGGTAATAACCGGACCTAAGGTCAATTTTAGAGAAAACTCTTGCACCCTTAAGCTGATCAAATAAATCATCAATCCTCGGCAGTGGATACTTGTTCTTGACAGTTAGCTTATTCAATTCTCTATAGTCTATACACATACGCATTGATCTGTCATTCTTTTTGACAAAAAAGACAGGTGCACCCCATGGTGAAAAGCTAGGGCGTATGAACCCCTTCTTCAACAAATCCTCTAACTGTTTCTTCAATTCTTTAAGTTCTGTTGGTGCTAGTCTATATGGATTCTTGGATACAGGCTCAGCGCCGGGGTAAACATCTACAACAAATTAAATTTCCCTATCTGGTGGCAAGCCAAGAAGGTCATCTAGAAATACTTCTAGAAAATCTTGGACAACTGAAACATTTTTGGGGCTTGATTTTTCTACTTGTTGTGTGTCTAAACACTGGCCAAAAAGCACGAATACTCTCTGCAAGGGGAGGGTCTACAACTAACAAAAGTCATTACAGTCATTTTCTTACTCTTCTTCAGGGCTTGGAAAGTATGGTTTAAACCACTAGGGGGTTGAAAACTAACAATTCCAGTTCTACAATCTATGGTGGCATAATGCTTAAACAACCAATCCATTCCTAGGATCACATCAAATCCCATTATGTCCATAACAATAAGATCAGCAGGCAAATTCATGTTCCCTACTAACACCACACTATCAGGCATCATTTGACTGGAGTGCATGTGCTCACCAGAAGGTAATGCTACGTTATACACATGCTCAGAAGGAGTAAATCGTACATCTAACTTATTAGCAAATACAGAGGCTATAAAAGAATGAGTTGCACCCTAATCTATCAAAGTAAAAGCAGGTACAGAGTTAATCAATACAGTACCTGACACTACAGCAGGCTGGTCCTCATCACCTGACTCCATCATGGAGAATATTCTTGGCTTAATCCTGGCAGGGCCACCCTTCAAAGCTGGGCAGTCTCTGTTGACATGGCCAACCTTGTTGCAATGGAAACATCGAACGATCCGGGGCTTTGGGCAATCCTTGTACAAGTGTCCAACCTCTTCACAGTTAAAACACTTACCCGATCAAAATCTACACTCGCCCGAGTGATTCTTCAAACACTTTGGGCACTGAGGAAACGTCTTGGCATCCGGTACCTTCTTTCCTATCCCTTGGCTGTGCTGGCCTTCATTGGACCTCTTCACTCCTCTCTGCCGCGGTGGTTGAACAAACTTTCTCGGGGTCTCCTTTAGTCCAGCACATTTCAATTTAGCTTCTTCCACCTCCAATGCTGTGGACACAACATCACTGAAGGGCAAACCTTTATAACCAGAAAACTTGACCCCTCTGTACATTTCTGGTTTCAGTCCATTCATGAATTGAAACACCTTATCTTCATTTCGGTGAATAAAGTGTCCAGCGAATCTGGACAGGGACTCAAATTGTCTAACGTACTCAGCCACAGACCCTGTCTGCTTCAAGTTCAAAAACTCTACCTTCTTTGCTGCCTGGACTGTGCTATTAAAATATTTCTCATAGAAGATGTCCTTAAATTGTGACCAAGTCATAGTCAAAATGTCAGTGGTGGTCTCAATTGTCTCCCACCAAAGCTGAGCGTCTCCAGCAAAATGAAAGGTTGCTAGGGTGACCTTGTCTCCTTCTCCGACGTTGGCACATCGGAGCATGCTTTCAATCTTCCTCAACCACTCTTCAGCAACAATTGGGTTAGATGATTTTCCATCAAACGTGGGCGGCTGAAGCTTTCGGAATCGGTCTCCTGAATGCTCATTGCTAGAACCTGAGTTGGCACTCCCTTGTACCTCTCGGTTCAATAACACCCCCAACTGATCGGACTGCTGATGCACTAAGTCTGTTTGCTGACGTACCAAGTCTGTTAATTGCCTAATAACACTAGGTTCTTCCTCACTCCTCAAGTTTGGCATTTCCCTCGGTATCCTAGGTCTTCCTGGGCGTCTGGCCATTTAAACTGACTTCCTGTACAAGGTTAACTATGTTCATAAATATCTAATTATTGAGGCTAACATAAACACTTACAGTTGTTGGAGTACTTCCATGCGACGATTGGCACTGATGAGTAATCTTTTGAACGGTTTAACTGAATGTCTCTGATACCATACTGTAACGCCCCGAGTTATCTGAACCCGGTTCGTTACACCATGACCGTACATGACTAAAAATTTCAACCGTATTATGTTTTTTTTTTTAAACTTGCAGCGGAAATCATTTAAGTAAAAAAAATCAAGTTAAACAAAACTATTGCGCAATGCTTGAATACTCAGTTAGAATTATGAGGAATAATCGGCAAAAAGGAATAAAGGTTTAAATCGCAAAATACTTCATAAGTTTCAAAAGTCAAACACATCGCCCGCTGAACAAAGTCAACAAAAGGGGCTGAAGCAGAAAATGGAAGGAATCATCCGGTGGCAAAACGACAAAATATTCTCTACATCATCCGGTGGATTTACACACGACATCCACCGGTCACTAAACGACAAAAGACTTTCTACATCATCCGGTGGATTTACACACGACATCCACCGGTCACTAAATGACAAAATGCCCTCTACATCTTCCGATGACGTCAGCCAGATGATTTCCTTCATCCGATCGACTTTGTGGTACATCCACCGGTGACTAAACGACAAAATACTCTCTACACCTTCCGATGATGTCAGCACGCATCTGCCGATGAGTTTACTGAGATATCATCTGATAGACTTAAACCTACACCTTCTGATGACGTCAGCACGCATCTGCCGATGAGTTTACTGAGATATCATCCGATAGACTTATACCTACACCTTCCGATGACGTCAGCACGCATCTGCCGATGAGTTTACTGAGATATCATCCGATAGACTTAAACCTACACCTTCCGATTGAGTAAACTGCATACGCCGATCACTAAATGACAAACTCTCTACCTATGTCTTTCGATAGACACATAACTATAACCCGACATCTACTGTTAGACTTCATCTACCGATAGTGAACAAACAACATCTTCCGATAAAACAAGTTACATATACCGATCACTAAACGACAAATTTCGTTCTATATCATCTGATGGCTTCCACTGAAGACATCTTCCGATAGACAACAGAACAACAACTCAACCTACAGAAAAGAATTTACTCACTTCACTGAAACCATTCAAAAACATTTCAAACCATTACATTACTAAAAATCCAGTGAGTGCCAACACTAAATCCCAACAGAATACTATTAATAGGAAAATCTCGAAATCGTATTCAAAACATTGAAATCACTACTGTCATGAAAACTCAACATACTTAAATTGAAACACTGTCAACTAGACTTTCACACCAACAGACATCAGTTAATCCGCCTCATCAGTATACCAGTTCGAGACAGAGAAGGGCTCATCCAACTCCATCTATTCGTAAGTAAACTCAGGGAATTCATCTGCAGTATCCTCAACACCTACATCACAAAACTCACCTATTAGCCTAATGCTAAGTAAGTAAAGCAGTAATGAAATGAATTGCTAAAACATAAAATTCCTAAACATGCAATTTCTACTTTCTCATCTCAGTTGCATACACATATGTTCATAAACTGATCTGATCCCTTGGTTCCCTTGGGAGTGGGATCAATTCTCCCAATGTCATACATCCTCTACTCGATTAAGTGGCGGATGAATTCCCTTAATAGCTGATCTGATCCCTTGGTTCCCTTGGGAGTGGGATCAATTCTCCCAATGTCATACATCCTCTACTCGATTAAGGGGAGGATTAGTTCCCTTAATAGTTTATCTGTCACATTCAGTTCATACCTTACCATTCTTACATGGAAATTCGTTTTCGTAATCTTTCAAAAACATGATGCATGACATACGAAATCATTCACAAGATGCATAACCCTACTTTTTTGTGATGTAGGCCCGAAGGCACATGCATACTTTACTTACCCGGCTCTCCTGGAAATGCTCGGTTACAACTGCTCCAAAACTCGCTCACCTAAGGTTACGACAGCACATTAATCCAACTTTCACTAGGCCTTACCAAAAATCAATAATAAGATTGAGAAAATCGATTTGAAACTCTGCTACCCGTGCATTCCCATTTATCACCAAGAACCTGAACCCACCCTCAATCACAGAAACCTCGAAATCTTCACATTGTATTCTCTTAGTAAACTAATCGCTAAAATGCAAGAAAACAAGACTTACCTAGGTTGTAGGAGAATCGGGCGAGAGAATCGCTTAGAGAGTTCTACTGCTCGAGCTGAACACCGAAAGAGGAAAATAAGGGATAGTGGCGCTACTCTGACTGGACTTTTCCTTAAATATGTTATCCACTATGTAAAATTCTAATTACCGTCATGCCCTCGCCTGTTCATTTATTAACCTAATCAATAACTCTCCCCAACCCTTCTATAAAAGTTCATCATTAAATAATAGATTAAATTTTGTTTCAATGGAACCGGGTGCTACATAGACTACGACTAAAACCAAATTGTGTTTTCACATCAGAAAAACACCAGACCATATATATAAAAGAAACTTTAAACTACTACTACCACCAACATTCTCAGCATGTTTAAACTGAACCATCGTCAACTAACATTCACACCTACTGACATTAGTTAAACCGCCTCATCAGAATCACCAAATCGTGCCATTGAAGTGCTCCCCCAACCAGCCTAGTCCTCAACATGCTTAGAGAACACACCTTCTGAAGCTTCTTCACCTACATCACAAAACTCATCTATTAGCCTAATGCTAAGTAAGTAAAACAATAATGAAATGATATTGTAACGCCCCTGAACCCACCCCGGCTCAGTGCGCTACTTGGCTCACTCTAACCCGGATGAAAATGACGTTTAAAATAATTTTTATAAACCCCAAAACTTAAAAAAAAATGGACACAGCGGAATTTAAAGCTAAGTCTCTCGAAGCTTTCTTATGTCATACCTAGCAGCCTAGACTCACTAATTTCCCTTAATCTTAACCGTTAAGCACCACGGCGTCCTCCCCAAAAATTTTGACAAAGTAACGCCTGAAAATGGCGCCTCCAAAATGCTAGGTACCTGCAAACGAAACAATCGTCAACCAGATCCAGAATACTCTTACTCAACTATCCACTCAACTATCCAGCATTCGAAATCTCCAAATAGCAGTAAAGAGGGAAACTATAATACTAACATCCCTAAGTGAAGAAAATCCACAGTATAGGGCGACACATCACCCTTAACGTAACTATAACTTTCCAAACATCAACCAAAAAGAGTTATGAAGTCCCATCATTTTCATAAACAGAAATCTACAACAAACTACCAAAATACAAAGCCCCACATCCCCCGAAGACCAAGGTCGAGGCGCCCCGACAACTGCCCGTACCGGTGTGCCCCGTGTGTAACACCCGAGTTTTTTGGGTTTCCGCTCCAAGAGTATTTTCGTAAATAGTAAATTAGGTGCGATTTGTGAACGGAGAGTTTCGTTAGAACCCTAGTGATTAATATGAATTTTTAGAGGAAAAAGAAATTTGGAGAAACCGAAACGATAGACTAATTAACGAAATAAGCAAAGAATTAAGGGAAGGGCATATAGGTAATTTTCTAAGTCAAAAATTTAATTAAAACATAATTTCCTCCCCTTTTTCCCTCATTTCTCCCTTCTCCTACGCAAAGCTCTCCACCTTTGGCGATTTTCTTCTTCCCCTCCACGTTCTCTCCTCCTCCAATCATTCTCGTCCTTTCCGGTGATTTCTCTTCTTGTTTTCCTTCAACAATCAAACCCTAGGTAAGCTTAGAGTCTTACGCTAGTTGGACATTTTTGGAGTTGTTTTCGATTAGGGTTTTTGGTTAGAGTTTTGATAAATGGTAAGTTCGTGTTAGAAATTGTTAGGATTGTTGTATTTACGATTTTTGATGGTAGATTAACAGTTTTATCGATAGTTAGGATGAAATTGGAGGTTAATCGATATAAATGTCATTGAGAGTTTGTTAAAAGGTTGGTGAGCACAATGTGCTTGATGAAATGCCCAAAAGACTTTAATATAAGTTCTAGAGAAACTTGCTTTGGCTAAGAGCTTATTTTAAGTTTGAAATTTATTTATTTAGGTTCGGTTTTAATGCCACCACTTGTGAAATGCCTTAGGTGGAGACGACCTTTTGGACGGTGCTTGGCTTGCTACGGATGCCAGGTAAGTGGATGTTAGGTTTTCCAGCCCTTAAAGCCCTACATCATGTCAATGCTAGGTTTTTGTGCTTTGATGATGATTTTCTGATTGTTGGGTTTAATGAGTCGGGTAGCTTAGGATGTTAGTTATTAGCGATTTGTTAGGTTTGTTGTGAGTAAAGCATGTCAATGTACGTTGTGAACTGTTTGATGATATGTTTTGATGATATGTTATTCGTAAATTCCTCATGCATCATGCTTTTCTCAAGTGACATATGAAATGTTTTCATGCATGATTTATGTAAAGAAAAGGTAACGATTAATTGTGGGTTGGGACCGTATGGCCATATAGACAAAACTAATGTCACTGTCCATGCGATGGACTATGATTACGGCCGAAAGGACAATGTACATGCACATGACCTACTCACTGGCACAATCCCCGCCTTTATTCATGTCAACTGAAAAGAAAAAGAATATGAATAAGTAAATGAATAAGAACAAGTAAATGAATAAGCTTTATGAATTCATGCATTCATGTACATGTTAAGTATAGTGCATTCCCTTACTAAGTATTAGGCTTAATGTTTATATTGTATGATATAGGTGACGAGAGTGAAGGTGAGGAACCTCCTCTTGATGGCAAGTAATGGTGGTCGATGGATGGTGGTCGTGGTAGCGGGGAGTGTTTGGCTAGACATGATGACCGTGGGTGTACTCCAAATTGTTTCGTGGTAAATAGGGATAAACTAGTTTTGATATTAGATATATGATGGATTGTAGGATAAATGATGAAGTTTGATATTCTGGTAATTATACATGGGATGAAGGCCTGAAACCATGTTATTTTGGATGATTTAATAAGAATATTGTTGGTGATGTTTTAGGGAATTCCATGTATACGTCCAACATTCATGTGGTGAATTAGAGTTGATAGATAAATATGTGTTTGAAACTAGTAAGGATTCATGTAGTCTATTTCATGAATTGTTGGTATAAATTTTAGAATGATCCATGCAGTCGTTCTGTGATTTGTGTCGTATCTTAGTTATGTTTAAGTCATGATTGACATTGGACAATAAAGTTAAGTGTTCTGCATGATAGTAGCCGTCCACGGTCTGTGGACGACGAAGTCAGTTAAGCATTTTTGAAGGTAAGTCGTCGTCCAACGTCACGTGAGGTTTTAAAAAGTCATGTGGACGAATGAGTCTGCGTGGACGAGTAAGATAAGTAGTCTGTGTGAACGATAAGTCACGTGGATGAATGAGTCTGCGTGGACGAGCAAGTTAAGTAGTTGGTGTGGACGATACGTCTAAGTAGTCTGTGGACGATGGTCTGTGGACGAATATGTTTGAGTATTCCGGGGACGATAATATCGTCAGAGTCTGGGGATGGTAACGTCGCCCAATTCTGAGTATGTTATCGCTGGCAGATTCTGAGGATGTTTTCGTCGTCAGATTCTGAGTATGTTAACGTCGGCCGATTCTCACATAGTAGAATCCCAAGGGGAATTGAACGTTGATGACTCGCCTACGATACTTTTCTGTTTGGGTGAATTTGCTCTCCCTCACTGTCCGACTGCTGTTAGCTTTAATTGAATGATTCTCCATTAGTTAGAATGTGATTTAAAGAAAAAAAAAATAAGGCGGGAAAAAGGTAAGGGAAAATTTATTATAAGAAATGTTGAGGTCTTAGGTTAAGTCTACTTACGGCAACTCCGTGGCGGCCCCGACCGAGTTGGGGTCATCACAGTTATGGTATCAGAGCACCGGAGTTTTAAAAATGTTTTGTGGACTGCCTGCCAAACACGAACCGCCGCACAAGGACTCTCCATCGACTGTAAGTATTTATGTTTAAGTATGATTCTTAGATGTTTATTTTGTGTGTTTCTTAAAGTGTCTAGGAACAAGAAAATGCCGAAAGCACCTAGACAACCCGAGGAGAATCTTATTAGCCAGCTTATAGACGTAGTGCACCAACAATCAGAACAGATAGAGATTTTACTCAACCGAGATGAGAATGGTAATGGACAAGGTAGTGTTTCATGGGACCGGGGTAGAGAACAAACTAGGCAATTTCGACCTCCAAGGTTTGGTGGATGTGTCATGGATCGGATCCAGGTTGAGGGGTCCCTTGGTGATTTTCTGTCACCCCCAGTCGATGAAAGGCCACAACCAGCGAAGGGCATTAAGAGGCCAAACGATCCATCGATTGTGCAAGATAGGAGCAAACGACCCCGCGGAGCTCGTCAAGCTCCTCTGTGCCCTACATGTTGGAAGGGTCATTACGGGGAATGTAGATTTTACTCGGATCGATGTTTTAGGTGCGATAAAAGGGGTCACCGGGCAAAGGATTGTCTAGGGCAGAACAAGAAGCTACCGAGTGGTCCTTCGAGGATAATTGCTAGAATCGATGATAGGGAAGCTACCCAACCATTTGTGGTTTCAGGTATTATTTCATTTCAGTAATTAATATAGTAGAATTGTGGTTAGAGGTTACGATTTAAAAATGATATTGGTGTGTTAGATAGAAGTAGATTTGAGAATAGAGGGTTTAGAAAACATGGTGAATTAGAAATATGGTGATGTAGATCTCAACTTGAGGAGAGAGAGTGTATGCATCTGTTGACTTATAGATTGTTTAAGTCATAATTTGTTTTTGATTATGTATTTGTATAATTAGTGTACAATTTGATTATGTATATTTAAAGAGAATAATGAATATGAGTTTATTTGGAAATACCCTTGAAAAGGGTATTTTAGTTGTCTAATAAATCGATTTGAGTATACAGAATTAAATAGCAAAACAGGCTTGCATATACCGATCGCTACACGACAAAGAAATGATGCATCTGCCGATAGCGTTTTTGAAGACATCTGCCGATGTCATGTCAAGGTGCATTTGCCGATAGCTGTTGAAGCTACTCCTGCCGATGCCGGTTCATGACGTGTATGACGTGTTGAGATGCATATGCCGATAACATTTACAAGTCTCATCTGCCCGTGAAGCTCTAAGCGAGCATCTACCGATGACGTGGTCAGTGCTTATATGTTTCTTCTGCCGATAGCGTTTTGAAGTCATCTGCCGATAGAGTTTTGAAGTCATCTGCCAATAGCGTCATGAAGACATCTGCCGATGACGTGTCAAGCGCTTATCTGTTTCATCTGCCGATGGTGTTTGAAGCCACATCTGCCGATGATGTTTGAAGCAGCTCCTGCCGATTGACTAAACGACAAAAGGAGATGCTAACTAAAGCATGCACCTGCCGATAAAATTTAAGGATGCATCTGCCGATGAAATTTAAGGATGCATCTGCCGATGGAATTTAAGGATACATCTGCCGATGGCATTCAAAGCTGCATGCACCGATGACGTGTCTCTGCTTCATAAGTTGCATCTGCCGGTGAACTTCCGCCAGAATTCAAAGCTAGCCGCGAAGCTACAGTGACGTCGTTTTCAGCATTAACTCCAGACCTTTAATGGCGACGACGAACAACATTTTCAGAAGCAACGGATAGCTGCTTCAGTACGGATGCTTCCCAACGGTAACATTTTAACATTTGAAGAAAGAAGCATTCAATTCTCTGAAGCAATTTTTTACAGAGTATATAAGCAGAAGAAAAGGCTCGAAGACTAACTTTTGCCAATTTGAATTCTGAGCCCTAACTGCGAAAGTTATTTTCACACTCTGTATTCTTCTCTACATCTCTCAATCCTAACTTGAGATTCATTATTGTGAGATTGTAGTCTGAGCTTAATATTTTACAAACTCAAACTTGTAACGGCAGTGGATTGACGCCCGTGAAGTTCAATCCAAATCTGTAAAGGCAGTTGATCGGAGCCCGGAATCCCGATCTGTTATTTCTCGTGAGGAGAAGGGTAAGGATCTTCAAGGGGTGAGCCTTGGAGCGTGGACATAGGCAGTTTGGCCGAACCACGTAAAAAGTACTGGTGTTGAATCTCTCTTACTCTCTCTTTATTTTTAATATTACCTTATTTGCTATTAAACTAATTAAGAGAGTAACACTAATTGAGTATTAGATTAATTTTTTAAAAGTCTAATTCACCCCCCTCTTAGATAATTCCGGTCCTTCAATTGGTATCAGAGCAAGGTTATCTTTGTCTAAGCTGTAGTTAAACGCTCTGCGTTATATTCTGCTATTACAATGGCATTCAACACTAACACATCACAAATAGAAGGTCAAGCAACCAATAGACCTCCATTCTTTGATGGTAGTGATTATGTCTATTGGAAGGCTAGAATGAAAATATTCATTCAAGCCATAGACTATGAAACGTGGTGTATTATAGAGAATGGTTCTTTTAAGGCCATGAAAACTGTTGATGGGAAAAGTATCCCTAAGGACTCTTCTGAGTTAACAGAGTCCGATAAGAGAAATCTGAGCCTTATTGCTAAGGCAGTAAACACCTTGTACTGTGCTCTAAATAGAGATGAATTCAATAGAGTGTAAGGGTGTGAAAGTGCTCAAGAAATTTGGCACGTATTAGAAGTCACACATGAGGGAACTAACCAAGTAAAGGAGAGTAAATTGAGCATGTTAGTTCACGAATATGAATTGTTTACCATGGAAAAGGATGAGTCTATTTCTTCAATGTTTACTCGTTTCACTAACATTACTAATGGGTTAAAAGTACTTGGTAAGATGTATTCAGGTGAAGAGTTAATTAGGAAAATTTTGAGATGTTTACCAAGAGCTTGGCAACCAAAGGTGACGGCAATACAAGAGGCACGGGATCTCAAGGTTCTCAAGCTTGAGGAACTCATTGGCTCTCTAATGACTCATGAGATAACCATGAGGGCCAATGACAAGGAGGATCTCAAAGAAAAAGAGATCTCCAAGAGAAAGGACATAGCTCTCAAGGCCTCATCGAGCAAGCCTGATGAATCTGAGGAAGAAGAAGAAGATGAGGACATTGCCCTCATTACCAGGAGATTCAGCAAATTCCTGCAACGAAAGAGGATGCAGGGAAAAAGGTTTCCAAAGGGTGAAAAGTCTCAAAAGGACAAGGAGATCACGTGTTTTGGGTGTGGAAAGACTGGACATATGAAGGCAGATTGTCCACAAGCAAAGAAGGGTCCCAAGAAGTTTAAGAAAAGGGCAATGAAGGCCACTTGGGACGACAGTGAAGAAGATACCTCTTCATCAGAGGATGAGGAAGTAGCAAACCTGTGCTTTATGGCACACGAGGACAAGGTTAGTTCTTCTTCCTCTAGTATTATTAGTGACAGTGATATTGATGACGATGAAGATAATCTAATTGATGTTTTCAATGATTTAGTTAAACAGTTTGGCATGTTAAAAACTAAATACAATACTTTGAAAAAGGAAAACGCAAACATGGTAGAAATACATGCCAAGAAAACTAATTTGCATGTCAAAGAGATTGATGATCTTAAAAGCAAAAATGAAGATTTGAATAATATTATTCTGAACTTCACTAAGGGTGAAAAATTATTTAAGATGGTAATAGCAGGTCAGAGAGCAAATTTTGACAAGACCGGATTAGGGTATGACAAGTCTAATAAAAGGAAAGCCTTTAAAAACTTCTTTGTTAAACCCTCTGTCTGTCATGCATGTAATGAAGCTGGACATAAATCTTTTGTATGTCCGCTAAAAGCAAACTATATGAAATCAACTGGTAAATTCCAATGGGTTCCTAAGGGAACCAGACCTAACACTAGGACCCAAATGATTTGGGTACCTAAGAAGACAACCTGATTTCTGTTTTGCAGGTTGACTGCTCTCCCGGAACAAATCTGTGGTACCTTGACAGTGGTTGCTCAAGGCATATGACGGGAGACTCAACCAAGTTTGCTGTTGTCAACAAGAAGAAAGGTAGTGTCACTTTTGGTGGAAACCAAAAAGGGAAAATTGTTGGCATTGGCAATATAGGTAATCCTTCTCATCCTACCATTGAAAATGTTCTGCTAGTAGAAGGATTAAAACATAACCTGCTTAGCATAAGTCAGTTGTGTGACAAGGGCTATAAAGTAACTTTCAAATCAAATGCTTGTGTGATCAAAGACATTTCAACTAACCATATTTTGTTTAAAGGATTTAGAAAAGAAAATGTCTATATTGTTGATCTAAATGTTTTTGAGCATGTTGATGAGAAGTGTTTCGTTGTTAATTCTCTTAATGACTGTTGGTCTTGGCATAGAAGATTAGGACACGTAGGGATGGATACCTTAGCTAAGATTACTAAGGAGAATTTAGTTAGAGGGATCCCTAAGATATCATTTGAGAAGGATAAAGTCTGTGAAGCTTGTCAAATGGGCAAGCAGATCAAAAGCTCTTTTGCATCAAAGAATGCAATCTCCAATTCTAAGCCTCTCCAACTTCTTCACATGGACCTCTTCGGTCCTTCCAATATAGCAAGCCTAGGCGGCAAATTCTATGCCTTTGTTATTGTAGATGATTTCTCTAGATTTACTTGGGTTTATTTTCTGAAGTCTAAGGATGAGACTTTTGATATTTTCTCCAACTTTAAGAAAAGAGTTCAAAATGAAAAGGAGCTCACCACTGTTGCTATTCGTAGTGATCATGGTGGAGAGTTTGAAAATGAGAGATTTGAACTCTTGTGTCTCAAATACAGAATTGAGCACAATTTCTCTTCCCCTAGGACCCCTCAGCAAAATGGTGTTGTTGAGAGGAAGAATAGATCGCTCCAAGAGCTTGCTAGGACTATGCTTAATGAGAATTCACTTCCTAAGTATTTCTGGGCTGAAGCTATTGCTACAGCTTGCTATGTGCTTAATCGGGTCTCCATAAGACCTATTCTAGAGAAAACTCCCTATGAACTTTGGAATGGCAAGACTCCTACTGTTAAGTATTTTAGAGCTTTCGGTTGCAAATGTTTCATTCTTAATACTAAGGATAACTTAGGAAAATTCGATTCCAAATCCGATCTTGGAATTTTTCTAGGATATTCTTTGACCAGTAAAGCATACAGAGTTTTCAATAGAAGAACTCTTGTTGTAGAGGAATCCGTTCCTTTCAACTTTGATGAGTCTCCTCAGCCCACAATAAATGTGGATGAGGATGATGGTGTAGTTTGTCAATTAGACTCTCTTTCCTTAGAAAAACCTACTGATCCCTCTCAAGCAGAAAAATCTTTAGAACCATCTTCTACATCTCTTGATATAATTCCTGTCGAGGATGAAAATCCTACTTTACCTAGAGATTGGAAATATGTCAGAAATCATCCAATAGATGAGGTCTTAGGTGATCCTTCTTTAGGAGTTAAGACTAGATCCTCTCTTAGGAATCTCTGTGCCAATGTGGCATTTATATCTCAAGTAGAACCTAAGAAGTTTGAAGAGGCCGAGTGTGATGAAAACTGGATTTTAGCTATGCAAGAGGAGCTAAATCAATTTGAAAGGAGCAAGGTATGGGAACTTGTTCCAAGGCCTAAGGATCATCCCATTATTGGAACTAAATGGGTTTACAAGAACAAATTGGATGAAAATAGAATCGTGGTTAGAAATAAGGCTAGGCTAGTTGCTAAAGGTTACAATCAAGAAGAAGGAATAGATTTTGAGGAAACCTTTGCACCTGTGGCTAGATTAGAATCCATTAGGATGCTCTTAGCCTATGCTTGCTACAAAAACTTCACACTCTTTCAAATGGATGTAAAGAGTGCCTTTTTAAATGGTTATATTCAGGAAGAAGTTTATGTAGAGCAGCTGTAACGACCCCGGCCAGGAGCCGTCACGTGTTCATATTCTTTCATTAATTGTTTGCTTGACTTTTACTATTATTACATTAACTTACTATCTCTCAACAGACTTTCACATTTAACATATTTTTTTTTTAACTGGTAATAGAAACGCAGAACATTAAGGAAGACGAACCCTCTCGTGCCCGACTTCCCACGCCTCGTCGGCTCAACCTTCACAGAGTCGAGCGACTAGACTCGGTCATTGGCTTCTTGACAATTTCGGGAAAAGAGGAGGTGCCCTCAATTCTCTTAACATAATACCACACGGGTTTTGCATGGGTTGCATGCATTAACAACCCTCAGTAATTTAGTCGTCCGGTCATCACGTGCATTACGCGTGACTCGTTTAACATCGCCTAAAAGAAGACATCTTTAGGTAGGCACGTGGGCCTCGCGTGCTAAATTAAAATATCATCCGGTCGCTAAACGACAAAACACACTTTATATCTTCCGGTCGCTAATCGACAAAACACATTTTACATCTTCCGGTAGGCACGTGGGCCTCGCGTGCTAAATTAAAATATCATCCGGTCGCTAAACGACAAAACACACTTTACATCTTCCGGTCGCTAATCGACAAAACACATTTTACATCTTCCGGTGACGTCATCCGGAAGACTAAACCATCAAACAACTACCCTTCGGCATCTGCCGATGACGTCAGCTGGAAGACTAAACCATTAACAACTATTCTTTCGGCATCTGCCGATGACGTCAGCCGGAAGACTAAACCATCAAACAATTATTCTTTCGACATCTGCCGATGACGTCAGCCGGAAGACTAAACCATTAACAACTATTCTTTCGGCATCTGCCGATGACATCAGCCGGAAGACTACCTCTTCCAGCTTTCGTCTTACGGTAGAGAACTCTAAATCATCAAATGACTCCTTCCAACAGAAAGAAAACACAACTCATTCAAAATGCATATAGCGGAAGACTTAAGCAACAGACCATTTATAAATCTATATAATCATTCCCTGACTCAGTGATCCACTAGACAGTTTCAAAGCTCAACGTTTTAAAATAATCTCATCCTACTTAAACTACCATATTCTTTAACATACTGTAACATAAGAGTCTTAACCAGGGGTCATAAATCGCCTCTCCAGTCCCACACTGTCACCTTGAGCATCCTCCAGCAACCAGCCTTAAGCATCCTCTTTGAACATAACATCCTCACCTGAACCTTCTTCACCTACACCATAAGGTTTAACTATAAGCCTAATGCTTAGTAAGGAATGCATGCTGACAGATATACATGAGTACACAATTTAAAGAGACATAAGTTCATAAACCATTCTTCATTCACGATCATCTTTATCATTTACATAACATGTATTAAGGCAGGAGACGAGGGAGGAAGACAGGGTACATAGTCATTTGCCTATCGCGGCAGTTATACATAATCATTTGCCTATCGCGGCAATCATGATACATCACTCGGCCTCCCCAGTGGGAGAATTCGCGAGCCATACAAATCATTAACTCGGCCTCCACCAGTGGGAGATTTCGCGAGTCATACATATCATTAACTCGGCCTCCACCAGTGGGAGAATTCGCGAGTCATACATAACATAGTCTTTCCCCGCTCTGCACTTAATCTTGGTTACATTTGCTTTTCATATTCTCAACTTAATCATAATAGGAACACAGTGCGTAGACATAAAGTTCATAGAGAGAAGTCATATCATGAGGACAAGTAAAACATCCTGTAACTTTACATTTACTTACACAACTTCTTCATATCGTAGAAATGACAAATCATAGTCAATAAGCTAACATCTCAGTGATTTCCTAATACCCTTGCGGTGTAGGGCCCTAGTGGCCGGAAATCTTAACACATTCACTTACCTGGATTCCTTAGCAATCCGAGCTTCTTTCCTTTAAACTTCTTCACCTAAAACATGTACATTACAGTAGTTAAAACAAAGTCCTAATAGTCCTAACCATAAACCATCCTAGGATCTAATAGCTAAAGTCATTCCGATTCCTCTGTTTGACACACTGCAGTCTGAAATCCGAAACTAGGTGGACAGGTTTTACCATTGGTTAAATCCGAGTTGGTTACTTAAAATGTTCAGAATCGATTCGGGATGACATTTCTACTCTCAGATTTTAAAAAGTCTTAAACTACTCGGCCACTGCTAAAAAAATCCGAACTCAGTGCCGAGCTGAAAACAGAGCTCTATTTACTAATGAATGACTACATTGTCCATTTCATACCTCGGGTGTGGATTTGCAGAGAAGAGCAAGCTCGAAACCAGCCGTCGGTAAGGGAAGTTCTGGTAGCCGAGAGCAAGAACTTGGGAGAGAAGAAATCGCCGAGAGGGAATGTCGGCTACAGTGGTAATAAATGAGGTTTAAGGTTTCCATTTCCTATTTATACTAAATCCATCGATTTTAATTACAAAACTGCCACCCAACCTAGTTTCACACAACTTGTAATAAATTTGTCTTAGCATTAAATTTTAAATCATAAAGGTTAAATAAGAGGGTGACAATGAAAATGGTCAGAAAATCACCTGGCCGAAATGTCGGGTGTTACAGCAGCCCCTAGGATTTGAAGACTTTGCTAAACCGAATCATGTGTATAGACTTATGAAAGCTCTTTATGGTCTTAAGCAGGCTCCTAGAGCTTGGTATGACAGATTGAGGAATTTTCTTGAGGAAAGGAATTTCAAAAAGGGTAACACCGACTCAACTCTGTTTACCAGGCAAAAGGATAAGGACATTCTGCTGGTTCAAATATATGTCGATGACATTATTTTTGGATCAACCAATGTCAACATGTGTAATGAGTTTTCTTCCCTCATGCAAAGTGAATTTGAAATGAGTATGATGGGGGAGTTAAAGTTCTTCTTAGGATTCCAGATTAATCAGTCTCCTGATGGAATTTTCTTCTGTCAAGAAAAGTACATTAAGGAACTCCTTAAGAAATTCGGATTAGAAACTGTCAAATCCTCTAAAACTCCCATGAGTACCACTACTAAATTGGACAAGGATGAAAATGGTATAAGTGTGGATATCAAGAAATATCGTGGTATGATTGGTTCTCTGTTGTATCTGACTGCTAGTAGGGCAGATATACTCTTTAGTGTTTGTCTGTGTGCTAGATTCCAGGCTGCCCCTAAGGAATCTCACTTATCAGCTATCAAAAGGATTTTCAAATATTTAAGTGGGACTCATGATTTAGGATTATGGTATCCGAAGGGCACATCCTTTGATCTAGTAGGTTATTCAGATTCTGACTATGCTGGTAGTCTAATTGATAGAAAGAGCACCAGTGGCACTTGTCAATTCTTAGGAGAATCTCTAGTGTCTTGGTATTCTAAGAAACAGAATTCTGTTGCACTCTCAACTGCAGAAAGTGAATATATTGCTGCAGGCAGTTGTTGGGCACAAATGTTATGGATGAAACAAACACTAGAAGACTATAATCTGTTTTATGATAGGATTCCTATTCGGTGTGATAACACCAGTGCCATCAACATTTCTAAAAATCCTATTCAGCACTCTAGAACAAAACATATTGATGTTAGGTATCATTTCATTAGAGATCATGTTCAAAGAGGAGATATCACTCTAGAGTTTGTTAATTCTGTAGATCAACTTGCAGACATATTTACCAAGCCTTTGGATGAGAAGACCTTCAATAATATTAGAATCAGGCTAGGACTCATTCGGGTTGGGAAAAACTAAGGGTATTTCTCTGTTATTAGATCCTATGTAATTGAGTGTTTCTGTGTTGTGAAGCACCGGTAGATACTGTGTATTTTTCTAGTCATCGGTAGTTACATCTCTATCGGCAGATGCAGTGTTTTCTATCCCATCGGAAGCTGTACTGCTCAATCTGCCGACACGTGTAATCCATCGGAAGATGTATTCCCCAATCTGCCGAATTCCTCGTGGATGGGAGTGGCCAACCTTCTACTTTCTTACTCAAGCTGCTGAGGTAAAGTACCACAATGACTATCGGTTCAAATCGTTAATTCATAGTAAGGGTATTTCTTTTGAAGAGTTAGCCGAATGGACTTTATTGAACCCTTGACGGATCTCGGGTTAATAGGTCTCTTTGAGACCGAATCATTCTACTACCCGGAAGCGATTAGGATGTTTTATGCAACCTTAGCTTTACCTCTGTGAACCCTTCCATTAAAGAGCTACGTATACAACACTCACATAGAAATTACTCCTAAGTCCATAAATGCCCTTCTGGGTGCTCCTCATTGGAATAACTGCCCTTACAAGTATGTGACAGGCCCTGAGCTACCTTGCTTTGGAACGCCTGAAGGATACAAGACTACGTTTCTAAGGGAATTGCTGTGGACCCCAATTCATCCCCTGATCAGTTAAAGGGCAAACATCTGACCCCTAGATTCCCCCAATTCTGCGACACGTATGTCTCTTCGTCTAGCGATGAGCTATTTCTTTTAAATTCATTCTTCTTCGCCCAGACACTTTACTTTTCGCGCTCTTTCTGTAAACCCTTGCCCTACCAAATCTTCTCTGTCGAATCCTCTTCTAAAAATGGAATTTCAAGGTCAATCATCTCGCGCCGTTTCCAAACCGACCAAGAAGAAGGCCAAAGTTTCTGATCGTCCTTCCCGAGAGATTCCTCGTGGAATGGAGTGGCCAACCTTCTACTTTCTTACTCAAGCTGCTGAGGTAAAGTACCACAATGACTATCGGTTCAAATCGTTAATTCATAGTAAGGGTATTTCTTTTGAAGAGTTAGCCGGAATGGACTTTATTGAACCCTTGACGGATCTCGGGTTAATAGGTCTCTTTGAGACCGAATCATTCTACTACCCGGAAGCGATTAGGATGTTTTATGCAAACCTTAGCTTTACCTCTGATGACCCTTCCATTAAGAGCTACGTATACAACACTCACATAGAAATTACTCCTAAGTCCATAAATGCCCTTCTGGGTGCTCCTCATTTGGATAACTGCCCTTACAAGTATGTGACAGGCCCTGAGCTACCTTTCTTTGGAACGCCTGAAGGACTACAGTTTCTAAGGGAAATGCTGTGGACCCCCATTCATCCCTGATCAGTTAAAGGGCAAACATCTGACCCCTAGAGCCAGAGTTTTTCGTCATATGATTGATTTCAATATTGTTCCCAAGGGTGGACATTATGACGAGGTGAGCGCAATGGAACTGTTTGTTCTGTTTGCAATCTATTTCAAGACACCCTTCAACATTGGCTATATAGTTGTTCGAAGGATGATTCTAGCTGTATCCTCCAGGGCTACTTCACTACCGTATAATCTGCTTCTCATGCGGTTATTTGCTCGTCTTGAGGTTGTCCTTCCTGAGGAGGAGGAGCCTGTGAGACTTATGCCCTCCAATTTCTATTCCTATTCCACTCTCAACAGGATGGGATTCAAACAAATCGTAAAAGGAAAACCTGCTGTGGATAAGACTAAGAAAAAGGTTTCTTTGGCAGCACCTGTTAGGCGTGGAAAAAGGAAACTTATCCTGCCAGATGAATCAACTGCTGAAGGGGGAGATGAAACAGTAAGTCCAGACTGTGTTATTTCTCAATCTCAAGATTCAAGCCCCCCACCTTCTCCTCTAGTGCGTAGGCGCAGGATTGCTCCTTCCTCCATAGCACCTATTTCAGAGGCCACCTCTGCCCCCTCATCTGTGTCTCTACCTATTCCTGAACACCCTCTTTCACCTCCACCTTCTCTCATACTACCTTCTCAGCCTGTTTTTCCTTCCATCTCTCCGGTGATGCGAGCAATTTCTTCGATACTCACCCATGGTCCTCCAGCTCTACCATCTCCAGTTCCTCCACCTCCACCTCCACCTACACTTCCCTTACCATCTTCAGCTCCTCCATCTCCACTCCATGAACCTTCAGCTACTCCATCTCCACTCCATGAACCTTCAGCTCCTCCATCTCCAATCCATGCACCTTCAGCTCCTCCATCTCCCGATCAGCACGAGGTGCTCCCTCCATCACCAGTTCAACCTGCTCCAATCGCTCTGCAAGTCCAACCCCTTCTCTCCAATACTCCTGCAAATCCCCTGACATATCACAGGAGATTTTCCTTCACTGAGGCTCAGTATAATGAGATGCAAGCCTCTATTACCAACCTTGGCACTGCCCTCAGTACCCTCCAAAGTAAAATTGATAAGAATCATCAGGACATGGGCATTGCTTTGGATACAGGTCTTGGCCTGCTGTCTATGAAAGTTGATGGTGATAGGCGAATGGTTGTCAAGGAACTTGAGAAACTCCAATCTTCCATTGCCGCTTTGACACCTGAACCTGACCCTGAACCCGAACCATCAAGTTCTGGTCTCAATGTTCCCGAGGCTTCAGATGAAGATTTGTTTCTTCCCCTCTCCAGGCCTGCTGTTATTGAAGATGTGCGCTTCATGTCCCTAGATATTCATGAGGCTGAGCTCAAGTTCACACTTCCTACATCTTCCTCTGCTCCTGCATCTTCCTCTCCTCTAGCCTGTCCATTGGAAGCTTCTCCTCCACCATGTATGGATGTGTGTCCTGGTCCTTTTGTCGAGTCTCCTCCTTGCTTGGACGTGGAGGTGTCCCGAGAGCCTTCTCCACCTCCAGCTCCTTGTTTGGCAATGGTGGTCTATCAATCACCTCTCACTCGAGATCTTGCCTTTCTTCAAGCTATGGTGGATGCATTTTTCAATCCCCACCGTGACGTGCCCTCTTATGTTCAGAGAGCCTTTTGGAATCGTCATTTAGATCTCTTCAAATAGTGATTTTTAGTTATATACATTTTTTTTGTGTTGTTTCTTTTTAATGACTATTTTTTTCTCTAAACATACTCTGATGTTGAATGCATTTTTTTTTTGATAATGTCAATGGGGGAGAATACTATATTTGATTAAGTCTGACTAGATAATATTCTATGGATATATCATTCTTTGGATATACTCTGTGATTTTGGAATTGCTCTGAATGGTTAATTGAATAAAATGCATATACTATGGGGGAGCGGCTAAAATTATGCGGGAGTATCAAAGTTAATCAAATTTATATTGTCATAATCAAAAAGGGGGAGATTGTTGACTTATAGATTGTTTAAGTCATAATTTGTTTTTGATTACGTATTTGTATAATTAGTGTACAATTTGATTATGTGTATTTAAAGAGAATAATGAATATGAGTTTATTTGGAAATACCCTTGAAAAGGGTATTTTAGTTGTCTAATAAATCGGTTTGAGTATACAGAATTAAATAGCAAAACAGGCTTGCATATACCGATCGCTACACGACAAAGAAATGATGCATCTGCCGATAGCGTTTTTGAAGACATCTGCCGATGTCATGTCAAGGTGCATTTGCCGATAGCTGTTGAAGCTACTCCTGCCGATGCCGGTTCATGACGTGTTGAGATGCATATGCCGATAACATTTACAAGTCTCATCTGCCCGTGAAGCTCTAAGCGAGCATCTACCGATGACGTGGTCAGTGCTTATATGTTTCTTCTGTCGATAGCGTTTTGAAGTCATCTGCCGATAGAGTTTTGAAGTCATCTGCCAATAGTGTCATGAAGACATCTGCCGATGACGTGTCAAGCGCTTATCTGTTTCATCTGCCGATGGTGTTTGAAGCCACATCTGCCGATGATGTTTGAAGCAGCTCCTGCCGATTGACTAAACGACAAAAGGAGATGCTAACTAAAGCATGCACCTGCCGATAAAATTTAAGGATGCATCTGCCGATGAAATTTAAGGATGCATCTGCCGATGGAATTTAAGGATACATCTTCCGATGGCATTCAAAGCTGCATCCACCGATGACGTGTCTCTGCTTCATAAGTTGCATCTGCCGGTGAACTTCCGCCAGAATTCAAAGCTAGCCGCGAAGCTACAGTGACGTCGTTTTCAGCATTAACTCCAGACCTTTAATGGCGACGACGAACAACATTTTCAGAAGCAACGGATAGCTGCTTCAGTACGGATGCTTCCCAACGGTAACATTTTAACATTTGAAGAAAGAAGCATTCAATTCTCTGAAGCAATTTTTTATAGAGTATATAAGCAGAAGAAAAGGCTCGAAGACTAACTTTTGCCATTTGAATTCTGAGCCCTTAACTGCGAAAGTTATTTTTCAACACTCTGTATTCTTCTCTACATCTCTCAATCCTAACTTGAGATTCATTATTGTGAGATTGTAGTCTGAGCTTAATATTTTACAAACTCAAACTTGTAACAGCAGTGGATTGACGCCCGTGAAGTTCAATCCAAATCTGTAAAGGCAGTTGAGCGAGCCCAGAATCCCGATCTGTTATTTCTCGTGAGGAGAAGGTAAGGATCTTCAAGGGGTGAGCCTTGGAGCGTGGACGTAGGCAGTTTGGCCAAACCACGTAAAAAGTACTGGTGTTGAATCTCTCTTACTCTCTCTTTATTTTTAATATTACCTTATTTGCTATTAAACTAATTAAGAGAGTAACACTAATTGAGTATTAGATTAATTTTTTAAAAGTCTAATTCACCCCCCTCTTAGACAATTCCGGTCCTTCAGCATCAAGATAGGTAACCTGGCTTAGATACCGCTAGTACATCTAAGTGTTTAGATGAAGGCAATGTTCGAGAGTTCAACTTAAGTAAACTGTCGAGAGAGTAAGAGATGTGTTGCCTACTTTTGCAAAGATGATGTGATTGATCGATGCGAAGTCTTGGATGTATAAGATGAGTACATTGAAGTGTTTGTATTGATCAATATAGATGGGGAAAATAAAGAGATCTAGGCGAGGTTGGTAAATTAATACATAGTAGACGCGTTAAGTAATTAGGTACTGCTTAACCAAAGGACATAGGATAGAATATAAGAGTTAGAAATTTACTTGAAATGCCTAAAAAGTGTAACGAATCAAAGGAGAGCTTAGCACCTTAGATTGGAAGTATGGTTTAGAGGTTAGTGTATCCCGTGCAATGTTAGAACGGATGGTGAATCGACAAGAGTAAGTGTCAATTATAGGAAATGTAGTGGACTAAATGATTTTAAATTCTTAGGGTTATGAGCATCAGAGTTAGGAGTCGAGTCTATAGTTGATAGAGTTTGAGTTAAGAACCTCAAGCATGAGGCTTACCTACGAGATGGAAGAAAGGAACACCTGTGTTCGAGGAACTAGGAGGGTAGAACTTAATGAAGTGATGTTTCTAGGTTTTTAGAGAATAGAAGGATAAGATTTGGAAAATTTTAAGAGATGAGGATTAAGGTTGTAACCCTACCCACAACAAGCTTGCTAAGAAGGGAATTGTCAGATGAATCATTGCTAAGAAGCCAAGTAAAATATTTAGAACTCGACTAGAAGAAATGACAGAATAGTAGACTAGTTAGTAGCTTTCGGGGAAAATCCTTGTGAGATGTTAAGAAGAAGTGTAGGCCATGTTTAATTAAATGAAGGGTTTAGATTAGAAGTTAAGCTTAAATGTGAAGTCGTGCGAATCGAGGGATTGGTGAGTTATCAAGTACATTAGGAATAAGATTAAATTAGAAATTTCTAAGGCTCGACCCGTAAGTAACTAAGTCGAAGCTAATGATTTTGTAAATAGATAAGGTTAAGGTTGATAAACTTAAGTGTGGGAAGTAGATCCCAACTTGTTGAGCTCCGCTCCGACCTGCAAAACACGACTCTAGAACTCGATAAGACCGTTAGTTCCCTAGTGCTGGAAAACCAAGAAATCCGAGAATATAAATGTCAAAGAAATACTAAACAAGCTCGGAATGAAATGAAATTTTAGGTGAGTGTTGTGAAGTGAGTGAGATGTGTGCTGGTGAAGTTTGTGGTCCAAATCCGTTGATTTGAGTTAGTTATGAATATTTTCCGAGAATCAGCCGGTGAGTGCTTCAATGGAGCTTGCGGCAAGAGTTTCTTCCAAGGAAGAAAACTCGATTCAAGGAACCGGTTAAGGCCATTCCTTGCTGTTTTCCGCCCTCAAAAGAGTGGAGAAGGAGGTGGCAAATTCCACTCCAACTAGCTACCAAGCTAGAAGAATGGTTCGGGGGCGCGACCCCTCGGTTGTTGTCAACCGAGCTTACCTTGGAAGCTCCTTGCTCCAAGCTTCTTCTTCTTCAATGAGAGAAATCCGTGGGTGCTCATAAAAATCATCCAAAAAAGTTACAAACACCAATGCCATGAATATTTAGACCTAATGGTGGGCTTGGGCTTGGGCTTGGGCTTGGGCTTGGGCTTGGACATGTCTTCAACTTCAATGGGCCAAACCAAGCCACCAACTAATCCTATCATTCATCTAATCCTAACATCCATATAATCCTAACATGCATCTAATCCTAACATGCATCTAATAAAGTTTAACAAGAAGGCCAACGTTTGCCAATAAGTTTGAAATTTCAAAAAGCAACAAATATTAAAGCTCGGGAAGACAAATTCCCATGTGAGCATTAAGGTGTCTCTTTAGTCTTTCCACATGAGGAGATGCTTCGGTTGGTCAACGTCTCCAGCTTTAATCTCCCACTTCAAGTCGTCCACGGTGTCCTCCAAGTCTTCACACGAACCATGACCTGCAAAAGAGACAAGTTTGTTAGTCAAATTGTGGACTCGGGTCTGGGATCGTATAATGGGCCTACGGGGCACATCATCCTCCCCAGGTGATTGAGGATTTGACCTCAAATCCTTTAAGTCAGGCCTCTCGGAGTTTTCTTCATCGCTTATATAGGGTGATAGGTCCATGACCTTGAACGTTGCCGATACTCCATAATCTCCAGGCAGTTCAATCTTATAAGCGTTATTATTGATCCGCTGCAACACCTTGAAGGGTCCATCCGCACGAGGAAGAAGTTTAGATTTTCTTTTGTCAGGGAATCTATCTTTTCGTAGGTGTAACCAAACCAAATCTCCTTCATTAAAGATAACCTCTTTTCGGCCTTTGTTTACTCGTTTGGCCACGCTCGCATTTCTCTTCTCGATGGCTTGACACACGTTCTCATGTAATTTCTTAATCTGTTCGGCCTTGTTTGCTCCTGATGGGTTGGCTAGTTCATTAATGGGTAACGGAACAAGGTCCAACGGTGTACAAGGATTAAACCCATAGGCAACCTCAAAGGGCGTTTGCTCAGTAGTGGAATGAAGGGTGCGATTGTAGGAAAATTCCAATCCGGGAAGGACTACATCCCAACTGGATAGTTTCTTACCTACAATACTGCGTAAGAGGGAGCCTAAGGTCCTGTTAACAACTTCCGTTTGGCCATCAGTTTGGGGGTGGAAAGATGTGCTAAAACACAGCTTCGTCCCCAACTTCTTCCACAAAGTGGTCCAGAAGGAGCTCAACAATTTAGTGTCCCGGTCCGACACTATGGAATGCGGTATACCATGTAGGCGAACAATTTCTTTGAAAAATAGGTCAGCTATAGAAAAGGCGTCATCCGTTTTTGCACAAGGAATGAAATGTGCCATCTTAGAGAAACGATCCACAACCACCATGATCGAATCCTTATTACGAGCAGTTCGTGGCAATCCCAAAATGAAGTCCATACTAACTTCAGTCCAAGGGTGCGAAGGAATGGGTAAGGGCATATACAAGCCTTGTGGTAGGACCTTACTCTTGGCTTTCTTGCACACGATGCATGTTTCCACCATGCGGTGCACGTCCCTTTTCATATGTGGCCAAAAAAGTGTTCCTTAAGCATATCGAGGGTCTTCTTCTCCCCGAAATGATTCGCTAATCCTCCACAATGGGCTTCTTTTACAAGACTTCGCCTCATGCTTCCTTGCGGTATACATAATTTTCCCGCCCTTAGTAAATAGTCGTCCATAAGTCGATATTCTCCTTCAGCCTTTTCCTTGCACTTGGTGTAATAAGATCCAAAGTCAGGGTCAGATTCGTAATTATGTTTGATCCATTCAAATCCAAAGAATCGAGTCCCTAGCTCGGTAAGGAGAATGCGTTTCCTCGAAAGTGCATCGGCAACTACATTATTTTCTCCTTTCACATACTTAAGAATATACGGGAACCTCTCCAAAAATTCTACCTATTTAGCATGCCTCTTGTTCAACTTATGTTGACTCTTAATGTGTCGTAAAGATTGATGGTCAGTATTGATAACAAATTCTTTTGACAAGAGGTAGTGCTGCCAATGCTCCAATGTTCTAATAACGGCATAAAATTCCTTATCGTACGTGGAGTAGTTTAGCATGGCTCCTTTCAGTTTTTCACTAAAGTATGCAATGGGTTTCCCTTCTTGCATGAGTACGGCTCCAATGCCAACTCCGGAAGCATCACTCTTAATTTCAAATACCTTGTTAAAGTCAGGGAGTGCTAACACTGGCGAGCGACATAACTTGTCCTTGATTAGCTCAAAGCTCTTTTGACAAACAGGGGTCCAAGTAAACTCTTTTCCCTTCTTAGTGCAATCATTGAGCGGTGAGACTATTGAACTAAAGTCTTTTATGAACCTCCGGTAAAAAGAGGCCAGACCATGGAAGCTACGTAATTCGGTTAAAGAGTTGGGGGTAGGCCAATCCCTAATAGCCTTGATCTTGTCAACATCGGCTTCCATGCCATCTTTAGAAATGACAAACCCTAGAAAATAAACTTTATCTTGCGCGAATGAGCATTTGCTTAAATTCCCAAATAATTGAGCTTTTCGTAGGGTTTGGAAAAGGACACTAAGATGGTTGAGGTGTTGTGGGAGGTCTAGACTGTACACCAAAATATCGTCAAAATAGACAACAATAAATTTTCCTAGGAAATCTTTAAGCACGTGGTGCATAAGTCTCATGAAGGTACTGGGCGCGTTAGATAACCCGAAGGGCATCACCATCCACTCAAAAAGCCCGTACTTAGTCTTAAATGTCGTCTTCCACTCGTCACCTTCTTTCATTCTTATTTGGTGGTAACCACTCTTGAGGTCCACCTTAGAAAATATTGAGGCTCCACTGAGCTCATCCAACATATCCTCGAGCCTTGGAATAGGGTATCTATATTTTACGGTAATTTGATTCACGGCTCGGCTATCAACACACATCCTCATTGTGCCGTCTTTTTTAGGTACCAATAGTGAGGGAACTGCACAGGGTCTCATTGACTCTCGTATGTATCCTTTATCCAATAAATCTTGAACTTGATCTTGAAGTTTCTTGGTTTCTTCGGGGTTCATTCTATAGGCCGGTCTATTAGGAAGGGTGGCCCCGGGTATGAGGTCAATTTGATGTTCTATACCACGTAGAGGTGATAATCCTTGGGGCAGTTCCTCAGGAAATACATCTTGGAATTGATTGAGCAACTTCTTTACAGGGTCAGGGATTACTCCTAGCTCCATAACTCTATCTCGAAATAGTATAAGGATCATGGGATCTCCTCGAAGCACCGATGCCTCTATCTCCAATCTAGTCATAAAAAGATTTGCTTTATTCTTCGCTTCTTTCCTAGCGGCATCGTCTTTGGATATTTCCTCGGGGGTCAAAGGTGCTAACTTAATTGTTTTACCACCAAACTTAAGGGAATAGTAGTTAGAATATCCATCGTGGTTCACTCTTCGATCAAATTGCCAGGGTCGTCCAAGAAGTAAGTGGCTAGCACTCATGGGCACGACATCACATATAACAGAATCTTGATATTTTCCCATAGCAAAATCTACTCTCACTTGTCGAGAGACCTTAACATCATCCCTATCATCTAGCCATCGTAACTTATAAGGGTGGGGATGCGTAGTTGTCTCTAACCCTAACTTCTTAACTAACTCATCAGATGCCACGTTGGCACAACTTCCTCCATCTATAATTAAAGAGCATATCTTATCCTCGATAACACATCTACTATGAAAGATATTCTCACGTTGGCAATTTCTCCTGAATTCTTAGTCACAAGGACTCGTCTCCTAACCATCAACAAGGGTCCCTCAGGAGCGTGCACAACTTCGTCCTCTGTGTCACTCTCCTCGACATCTTTGTCCTCTACTCCTATCTCGTGGTCATCCTCACTCTCAACTTCTCCCGTATCTTCCTTGATAATCATCACCCTTCGATTCGGACATTGAGCCATATAATGACCAAGACCTTGACATTTATAACACTTGATTTCTCTTGCTCTAAGTGGGTTGGCTTTATCGACTAAGGTTTTGCTACTGGACTCCTTAAGTGGCCAACTAGGGTTAAAAGGCTTCTTTCCTTCAGCCTTGTCAAAGGGCTTGATTGGCGCGGGTGACTTAGCGATGACTTTGGGTGGAATGTGGGGGGTAAACTTAGGAGGGTAGGTGGATTTCCTCTTTCTATTGAGCTGTCGCTCAATCGTCATAGCCATATGAACAATTGCATCTAAGGACTCTGCCGGGTGTATTTCAACGGTGTCTCCTATGTCTTTATTCAATCCCCAAATGAATCTAGCAATAACTTGCTCCTCAGGTTCTTCCATATCTACTCGTATCCTTAGAGTTTCAAATTCGGCTAGGTAAGCCTCAACGGATCGAGTTCCTTGTCGTAGGTTTTGGATTTGAAGGAATAGATCTTGACGGTAATGGGTGGGTATGAACCTCTTAGTCATGAGCGACTTCATTGCTCTCCATGTCGTAATGGGGGTATCTCCTATCCGTCTTCTTTGGAGCTTAATATTGGACCACCAGAGGGCCGCATATCCCGATAGCTCTACGGATACTAATTGGATCTTTACTTTATCGGAGTACTCATAATAGTCGAAAACTTTCTCTACCTTATCAATCCATTCTAGAAAGGTATCTCCATCGCAAGTCCCGTCAAATGGGGGTATATGTAGCTTGACATTTCTAAGGTCCTCTTGATCCTTTCGTCTATTTGGTCGAAAGGTCTCTTCTTCGTCTAAGGTCCATTCTTCCTCCTCCTCATAAAGCGGGTTTCGTCTCCTAGGATACTCGGGTCTTTCTTCGTCCGAGGTGGGATATGGTTCTTGAAATCGTCTCCTAGGATTTCCGGGTCTAAATCGAGGTGGGGGTTCTCGGGTCGCTTCATTTGGAATTCTTGTATTAAGGACTTCCATTATGTGTTTCATGCTAAGAGTTAAGTCCTTAAGTTGTTGGCCTATATGGTTAACTTCTCCACTAAGTCCATCTAATTGTCCTTGCATGCTATGCTCTCCCTCTTGTGGGGTGTGAGTCTCGGGTTGGGGAATGTCCTTGTCCCGGTTCGATTCTTGATTCATATCTTGGTTTAGCTCTCGGTTAACTGCACTCCTAGTCTTCATTCATGTGAATACTAAAGTTTTAGGAAGGAAATATTAATTAGGTTCAAGTTGATCACGGGTGTTAGGGAATATAAAGGTGGGAAACCTAACTAGAATTGCGACCTAAAAATTTTGAAACGCATGTTTGAGGGTTTAGCAGACCGATTTTGGGATTAAAACGTGATTGTCACAAGCATAGCTGTGACAGCATTATAGATCTTTTCGATAGCTTCGATTTGCCAGGTGACTCATCAAAAACTGACACTTGTAGCCAAAGTTATGACAGTTCTAGTCATCAAAGGTCAAATTCACTAACAAACAAGTTTAAATCCCTAAATGACATCAATCGATTCGTGCATGCTCTTTAACATTTTAGTGAACTTGTTATATATAATCTAAACATGAACATGCAATTAATTATCTTAGCAACATAACATATACATATATATATATATAAATTTAAAACTATGCATAAAGTGAAAGCGACATAAAGCAACACTGAATAGGGATTAGTTTAGGTTATGCACTTTACTTAGCCTTTTCCCGTTTTAGCAACACTTACTTTACCAATGCGAAATCAAATGTAAAGGTAAAATAATTTTCAATAGAACAATATATTAACTAACAGCAACAAAACACTAAACATTAAACTCGGATTTGACACAACATAATAAAACAACAATAAGTAAAATAAACAAACACTAAACAGCAACTTAAACCACTAAGAAGCAACTTAAACCAACACAAAATGATGTTAATCAAACATATTTCTTAATGTTCAGATCTGTGATTATAACAAAATGTTCTTAAGTGCTGGAAAAGTGAGATACACAGCAGCCAAGTCAGCAAACTAAAAAGAGAAAGAAAACAGCAAGTACTAAGTTTGTTAGGGTTTGTTCTACCAAAAAAGGAAGGAAAATAAGCAACACGAAAATGGTGGAATACTATTCAAAAACTCAAGCTCAAAGTTGCAGAAAACTAATAAAAACGTTCTGGAAATGATCTTTGCAAGAAACTAAAAGAAACTAAAAGAGAAGGTAAGAAAAACAGCAAGAACACCAAACCGAAAATGAAGAACAGCAAGCACCCGGTTTTGGTGCCTCGGTTTTGGGCAACCAAATGGGTTTGGAAAACCAAACCGATCTGGTTTCCCTCACCCTAAGGGAGCTATCCAATCTCTGATACCAAATGTTGAGCTCCGACCTGCAAAACACGACTCTAGAACTCGATAAGACCGTTAGTTCCCTAGTGCTGGAAAACCGAGAAATCCGAGAATATAAATGTCAAAGAAATACTAAACAAGCTCGGAATGAAATGAAATTTTAGGTGAGGGTTGTGAAGTGAGTGAGATGTGTGCTGGTAAAGTTTGTGGTCCAGATCCGTTGGTTTGAGTTAGTTATGAATATTTTCCGAGAATCGGCCGGTGAGTGCTTCAATGGAGCTTCCGGCAAGAGTTTCTTCCAAGGAAGAAAACTCGATTCAAGGAACCGGTTAAGGCCACTCCTTGCTGTTTTCCGCCCTCAAAAGAGTGGAGAAGGAGGTGGCAAATTCCACTCCAACTAGCTACCAAGCTAGAAGAATGGTTCGGGGGCGCGACCCCTCGGTTGTTGTCAACCGAGCTTACCTTGGAAGCTCCTTGCTCCAAGCTTCTTCTTCTTCAATGAGAGAAATCCGTGGGTGCTCATAAAAATCATCCAAAAAAGTTACAAACACCAATGCCATGAATATATAGACCTAATGGTGGGCTTGGGCTTGGGCTTGGACGTCAATGGGCCAAACCAGGCCACCACTAATCCTATCATTCATCTAATCCTAACATCCATATAATCCTAACATGCATCTAATCCTAACATGCATCTAATAAAGTTTAACAAGAAGGCCAACGTTTGCCAATAAGTTTGAAATTTCAAAAAAAAGCACAAATATTAAAGCTCGGGAAGACAAATTCCCATGTGAGCATTAAGGTGTCTCTTTAGGTCTTTCCACATGAGGAGATGCTTCGGTTGGTCAACGTCTCCAGCTTTAATCTCCCACTTCAAGTCGTCCACGGTGTCCTGCAAGTCTTCACACGAACCTTGGGCTTGGGCTTGGGCTTGGGCTTGGGCTTGGGCTTGGGCTTGGGCTTGGGCTTGGGCTTGGGCTTGGGCTTGGGCTTGGGCTTGGGCTTGGGCTTGGGCTTGGGCTTGGGCTTGGGCTTGGGCTTGGGCTTGGGCTTGGGCTTGGGCTTGGGCTTGGGCTTGGGCTTGGGCTTGGGCTTGGGCTTGGGCTTGGGCTTGGGCTTGGGCTTGGGCTTGGGCTTGGGCTTGGGCTTGGGCTTGGGCTTGGGCTTGGGCTTGGGCTTGGGCTTGGGCTTGGGCTTGGGCTTGGGCTTGGGCTTGGGCTTGGGCTTGGGCTTGGGCTTGGGCTTGGGCTTGGGCTTGGGCTTGGGCTTGGGCTTGGGCTTGGGCTTGGGCTTGGGCTTGGGCTTGGGCTTGGGCTTGGGCTTGGGCTTGGGCTTGGGCTTGGGCTTGGGCTTGGGCTTGGGCTTGGGCTTGGGCTTGGGCTTGGGCTTGGGCTTGGGCTTGGGCTTGGGCTTAATCCTAACATGCATCTAATCCTAACATGCATCTAATAAAGTTTAACAAGAAGGCCAACGTTTGCCAATAAGTTTGAAATTTCAAAAAAAGCAACAAATATTAAAGCTCGGGAAGACAAATTCCCATGTGAGCATTAAGGTGTCTCTTTAGTCTTTCCACATGAGGAGATGCTTCGGTTGGTCAACGTCTCCAGCTTTAATCTCCCACTTCAAGTCGTCCACGGTGTCCTGCAAGTCTTCACACGAACCATGACCTGCAAAAGAGACAAGTGTGTTAGTCAAATTGTGGACTCGGGTCTGGGATCGTGTAATGGGCCTACGGGGCACATCACAACTTGGGGAAATAAAGATTATGTGATGTAAGATAAAATGGCCGGTTAGGTAGATTTTTGGGTTTCGGATAGTGTCATACAGGTAAGTGAGAATATTAACTAGATTAAAGGGAAGGTCGAGATAAGAGTTAAGTAGTTAAGGTTATAAAATTTGAAGCAGAAAGGAAGAAATATTTGCACGAAGACTGTGCAAGTGAGCTTAGAGGTGGAGTTAGAACAGGAGGTATAGGAAAGTTTCGACTCATAAGTTACGTCGAAGTGTTCATGCACCCTTTAAGGTGTTGGGTGAATAGTTTAACGACCTTGTTTAGATTTAAGAATTTGTTAATGATTGATGATGACCGAGGTAAAAGTTGGATAAAACGAACGTAGTGTACATAATTATAGAGAATTAGAGAATACCTTGAAAGCGTAAAGAGTTAGATTTAAGTATTTAAAGCCCTGTGTACGAGAATGACATTAGAGTGATTAAGAAAATGTTATGATTGCCCAAGGTGCGTAGGCATAAGAGATGAGAGTGTTAAATAGGAAGTAAGATAGTAGTGTAAAGAAGAGTTTGAAATGGAGGATTAGGATGAAAAATCTACGTAGCAGGTACTTAGTGTCATGGAATTGAAGAAGCCTTGAGGGTTTGATGTAGTTAGGTACGTGTTGTTGTCATGAAATTAAAAGAGTTAGAAACGGAATGAACTTAGCTCAAGGAAAAAAAACTAGAGTTAAAGTTAAGTTAGAGGGGATCGAGGGTCTAAGTGATGGAGGTTAAGTTGAAATCGATGGATATATGAACTATGGAGTTACGAAGTGCGTAGTTAAAAGAGTTTAAAACTTTGGAGATATGAGAAACTATCAAGACCCGAAGGGTGAGTAAGACCACGGGAGTGTCGGGGTTCGTATTGCAGGCATAGTTACCTAGATAATGTGAGGGTGAGTAATTAGAAGATAACTAAGCAATAATTTTGAGGACAAAATTCCAATTAAGGAGGGAAGGATGTAACACCCAAGTTTTTTGGGTTTCCGCTCCAAGAGTATTTTCGTAAATAGTAAATTAGGTCTGATTTGTGAACGGAGAGTTTCGTTAGAACCCTAGTGATTAATATGGATTTTTGGAGGAAAAGGAAATTTGGAGAAACCGAAACGATAGACTAATTAACGAAATAAGCAAAGAATTAAGGGAAGGGCATATAGGTAATTTGCTAAGTCAAAAATTTAATTAAAACATAATTTCCTCCCCTTTTTCCCTCATTTCTCCCTTCTCCTACGCAAAGCTCTCCTCCTTTGGCGATTTTCTTCTTCCCCTCAACGTTCTCTCCTACTCCAATCATTCTCTTCCTTTCCGGTGATTTCTCTTCTGGTTTTCCTTCAACAATCAAACCCTAGGTAAGCTTAGAGTCTTATGCTCATTAGTTTGACATTTTTGGAGTTGTTTTCGATTAGGGCTTTCAGTTAGAGTTTTGATAAATGGTAAGTTAGTGTTAGAAATTGTTAGGATTGTTGTATTTATGATTTTTGATGGTAGATTAGGAGTTTTATCGATAGTTAGGATGAAATTGTAGGTTAATCGATATAAATGTCATTGAGAGTTTGTTAAAAGGTTGGTGAGCACAATGTGCTTGATGAAATGCCCAAAAGACTTTAATATAAGTTCTAGAGAAACTTGCTTTGGCTAAGAGCTTAGTTTAAGTTTGAAATTCATTTATTTAGGTTCGGTTTTAATGCCACCACTTGTGAAATGCCTTAGGTGGAGACGACCTTTTGGACGGTTCTCGGCTTGCTACGGACGCCAGGTAAGTGGATGTTAGGTTTCTGGCCCTTAAGGCCCTACATCATGTCAATGCTAGGTTTTTGTGCTTTGATGATGATTTTCTGATTATGGGGTTTAATGAGTCAGGTAGCTTAGGATGTTAGTTATTAGCGATTTGTTAGGTTCGTTGTGAGTAAAGCATGTCAATGTACGTTGTGAACTGTTTGATGATATGTTATTCGTAAATTCCTCATGCATCATGTTTTTCTCAAGTGACATATGAAATATTTTCATGCATGATTTATGTAAAGAAAAGGTAATGATTAAGTGTGGGTTTGGACCGTATGGCCATATCAACAAAACTAATGTCACTGTCCATGCGATGGACTATGATTATGGTCGAAAGGACAATGTACACGCACATGGCCTACTCATTGGCACAATCCCCGCCATAATCCATGTCAACTGAAAAGGAAAAGAATATGAACAAGTAAATGAATAAGAACAAGTAATAAGAACAAGTAAATGAATAAGAACAAGTAAATGAATAAGAACAAGTAAATGAATAAGAACAAGTAAATGAATAAGAACAAGTAAATGAATAAGAACAAGTAAATGAATAAGAACAAGTAAATGAATAAGAACAAGTAAATGAATAAGAACAAGTAAATGAATAAGAACAAGTAAATGAATAAGAACAAGTAAATGAATAAGAACAAGTAAATGAATAAGAACAAGTAAATGAATAAGAACAAGTAAATGAATAAGAACAAGTAAATGAATAAGAACAAGTAAATGAATAAGAACAAGTAAATGAATAAGAACAAGTAAATGAATAAGAACAAGTAAATGAATAAGAACAAGTAAATGAATAAGAACAAGTAAATGAATAAGAACAAGTAAATGAATAAGAACAAGTAAATGAATAAGAACAAGTAAATGAATAAGAACAAGTAAATGAATAAGAACAAGTAAATGAATAAGAACAAGTAAATGAATAAGAACAAGTAAAAAAGCTTTATGAATTCATGCATTCATGTACATGTTAAGTATAGTGCATTCCCTTACTAAGCATTAGGTTTAATGTTTATATTGTATGATGTAGGTGACGAGAGCGAAGGTGAGGAACCTCCTCTCGATGGCAAGTAATGGTGGTCGATGGATGGTGCTCGTGGTAGCGGGGAGTGTTTGGCTAGGCATGATGACTGTGGGTGTACTCCAAATTGTTTCGTGGTAAATAGGGATAAACTAGTTTTGATATTAGATATATGATGGATTGTAGGATAAATGATAAAGTTTGATATTCTGGTAATTGTACATGGGATGTAGGCCTAAAACCATGTTATTTTAGATGATTTATTAAGAATATTGTTGGTGATGTTTTAGGGAATTCCATGTATACGTCCAACATTCATGTGGTGAATTATAGTTGATAGATAAATATGTGTTTGAAACCAGTAAGGATTCATGTAGTCGATTTCATGAATTGATGGTATAAAATTTAGAATGATCCATGCAGTCGTTCTGTGATTTGTGTCGTATCTTAGTTATTTTTAAGTCATGATTGACATTGGACGATAAAGTTAAGTGTTCTGCATGATAGTCGCCGTCCACGGTCTGTGGACGACGAAGTCAGTTAAGCGTTTTTGAAGGTAAGTCGTCGTCCAACGTCACGTGAGGTTTTAAAAAGTCACGTGGACGAATGAGTCTGTGTGGACGAGTAAGATAAGTAGTCTGTGTGAACGATAAGTCACGTGGACGAATGAGTCTGTGTGGACGAGCAAGTTAAGTAGTTGGTGTGGACGATACTTAAGTAGTCTGTGGACGATGGTCTGTGGACGAATATGTCTGAGTATTCCAAGGACGATAATATCGTCAGAGTCTGGGGACGGTGTCGGTGTGGACAATACGTCTAAGTAGTCTGTGGACGATGGTCTGTGGACAAATATGTCTGAGTATTCCGGGGACGATAATATCGTCAGAGTCTGGGGACGGTAACGTCGCCCAATTCTGAGGACGTTTTCGTCGTCAGATTTTGAGTATGTTAACGTCGGCCGATTCTCACTTAGTAGAATCCCGAGGGGAATTGAACGTTGATGACTCGCCTACGATACTTTTCTGTTTGGGCGAATTTGCTCTCCCTCACTGGCCGATTGCTGTTAACTTTAATTGAATGATTGTCCATTAGTTAGAATGTGATTTAAAGAAAAAAAAAATAAGGCGGGAAAAAGGTAAGGGAGAATTTCTTATAAGAAATGTTGAGGTTTTAAGTTAAGTCTACGTACGGCAACTCTGTGGGGTCGTCACACCGTGTGCCACTGACTGCTGCCTAATCCTAGCTCTCTCGTCTAGCTCACCTGTATATACCTCGTCACCTACACCATAGAACACAAAACGTAAGCCTAATGCTTAGCAAGTAGGGAATAACAAATGCGACAACACAATGCAATCAAACCTAACACATGCAGTTTCTAACACTCAGTTGTGTTTGTTTGCTGTTCGTTGCTTTAATCATTTCATAAGTCGTGTGGATCGGGTAGCTGACATCCTATAATCGTACAGAACGGCCATTCCCATAACCACCATTACGTATTTTAGCCGGTCATTTCATAAACCGTGTGGATCAAGTAGCCACATATCTCATAACTGTCTAAGACGGCCACGCCTTGATTCACCAAATCAAAACTGGTTAGCTCACGTCCCATGACTGTCTAGGACGGCCAAGCACGGTTGCCATAACAACACCGATTGTAGAACCCTATGACTGTCTAGGTGTTCATACTCACGATGTTTGCCAAACCGATCCCTCGTAAAATTTCCATTCGGGGTGCTACACACCAACACTTCTTCCCCACAAGGACAAATTATGAGAAACTAATGCTTACCATTCTTTTATCTTATTATAATTCACACTCACAATGCAAAACGGTTCACACAACTATGCATACCAGAATAATATGCAAACACAACACAACGCAAATAAGAAACAGACCGTCACCCCTACCGTTCCATGGTGTAGGCCTAAGGCAACAAAAGGATTCTACTACTTACCTGGCGTCCTAGCTCGCTGAGGATGCTTGGTTCCCTGTTTACCTACGGCTCGACCTACGACAAATATTCAAACTTCATTAAAATCAAGCTTACATTCACCAATTTACTCTCAAACTACTATTTCTAGCCTAAGCCAACTAAAACCTAACTAAACGGGCCACTAAATGGGGTTCGGTAAAACTGACCCGAAAGTTCAAATGTGCGTAACTTTTGCATCGGTTATCGGAATCAAACGATTCCAGCGGCCACATACTCCTCTAATAACCTAATTTAACCTGCCAAAAGAAAATTTAAAACAAACGGCTGCAACTAGGTCAAAAATGAAAAAACCCGATTCTGCCCCTTAACCAAAAATTTCCCCCATCACGGTTTTTCATCAAATTCTACCCATTTCCTCACCAATCAACTACCCTCACACACAATTAACATAATCTAATCAAAATCTGGAGACTTCACACAACAAAACCAGAAATGCCCAAACTGGGCTTCCTGATTTTCGCCCAAACAGCGCTCTTTACGGCCAGACAATTATTGCCAGCCCAATGTCCAGCAATCTCTGGCCAAGACCTCCCAAAAAGGCCGGTGATCGGAGCTTAATCAAGCTCGTCACCCTCGGCCATGAACAGAACCAAAATAGGGCAAAAATTGAGTCTTACCGGTCGGTTTGTGCGCGGAGACAGGCTGGAAACTTCTCGCCACCGTCGTCTGGCCGAAGAGCGTCGGAAGTCACCAGTGAACGGCTTGCCGAACGCCGCCCCGCGCCTCCCCCTCTCCCTTGTTTTGCTCTCTGCTCTCGGCACTCGAACGACAGAATGGCTTCGAGCCATTCTGTTGTTCTATAAAAAAAAATATAAAATAAATAATAATAAAAATATTTCTTATTAAAATATTAATAAAAATTACATCCCCTCCCATACATTCAACCGTTAAATTTCTATAATTTAACTCTCACCCCATACCCGGCTTTAGTTCAACCAAATTTATTCACTTATTATTACTTTCCCTTCTGTTTTCTATTTTTTTTCTATTTCATTAAACAACTATTTCATTAAACAACCATCTTATCCTTTTATTTTCTCTCCAAATTCTTCCTTTCTAATTTAGATAATTCCAAGATCCATAACTTAATTAAATCTAAAGCAATACACATTGAGAAAAAAAAAATTCTCGGATGATACAATCCACCCTCTTTACAAAAATTTTGTCCTCAAAATTTATGTACCTTGTTTACTCCTCAACGTACATACTCCAAGCTACCCACCTAACTTTTCAGGTTGCCATGCCGAATTTCAACTACACTATGACCTAAATCATCTATCGAGTACTGCTAACTCCCTACATCTCCAAAGTTAATTTTCGAACTATGTCCATTGACTTTAACTTGAGCACTCATCACTTAGACCCTTAAATCTCTATTCATCTAATTTCCTCACTTCACACTCCCGTGTCTATCAAACACGTACTTAACTTATTTGAACCCTTAATGTCTTCTTAATCACGTATCACTACAAATCTATTGAATCATTTTCTTATCCTAAATTCTCAATTTAGAATTCCTCTTCATTATTATTATCTCATTTCTAATTTATCACTCCTATCCCGTACACCTCTTTACCTCAAGCACTCAAAGCATTTCATTAATTATTCTAACACGACTCTCGTACTCAAAGCTCTCACCACCCAAATCTATTCAACCATTCTCTCAAAGTACTCACTGGGTTCTCATAATTATTTTAGCTACGCTGAATTTGTCTAACTTCTACCTTAGTCATCATTTAACACCATCAAAGCCTTAAGTCTAACTTACCTCATTTCTCACTCTTCACCCAATATCATAGTTCAAACGCATAACTTTGTCTAACTTTCATAACTATGTACTCTTACCCATTTATTAACTTTAACTTAATCAATCCTCACTTATACTTGCAAACTTTTACATTTTAATTCTCCATATACTCTAAGTTTTTCAACTCCATATGAAATACTCAATTTCTAATGGCTAACTCTCTTATCCTAATCTAATCGTTCTTCTAGCTTACATCTCCCAACCTCTATTTTCTTATTTATCCTCTACTAATACTCGAGTTCTCATTCACATCTCACTCTTAAGCTCGTCACCTCTTAAGCTTATCGATTATAGCCTAATCTATTCACAAAATCACAAGTTTCAACTTCGTTACCTACGGGTCGAACCTTCGAAACTTGCTAACTTAACATTAATCCTAAATCACTCAAACGCTTTTCGTGCAAGTTCCCGTTCCTCTTATTCAAATTTCTCTAATTCCTCAGATCATACACTACTAATTACTTAAGGTCATCATACACTACTAATTACTTAAAGTCATCATACACTACTAATTACTTAAGGTCCAAACCTCAAATTCTAACTGTAACACCCGACATTTTCAGCTAGGTGATTTTCTTAACGGAATTAACTGTCATCCTTATTTTTTTCGGACCTTTTGATTTAAAATTAATACCAAGATTTGTTCCAAATTGTGTGAACTAGGTTGAGTGGCAAAATCGAAATTAGGGTAAGCTGTGATCGATATATAAAGAAAATGGAAAGCTTTTAAATCTCACCAATACCACTGTAGCCGACACTTTCTCCTTTCAACGATTTCCCTCTCCCGAGCTCTCGCTCTTTGCCTGCCTATAATCCTTCCTTCGACGATCGGTTCCCTTGCCATTTCTCAGATACTCTGCGCTCGATGTATGGATTAGACAATCTAGTTGTCAGTTAGTTGTTAAACTCTGTTTTTCAGCTTGGTGTTGGAGTTTGGTTTCTCCAATGGCCGAGTAACAATAGCAACATTTATAACCTGGATTTTGTAATGTCATTTCCGAATCGATTCTGGACATCTAATATAACCTACCCTCATTAATCGTTAGTTGGACCTAGCTATTTTGGTTTTGGATTTCTGACTGCACATAGAGAACTAGACTAGGGGATTCGGGAATGACTTTAGTTGTTAGATTCTAGGAAGACTTGTGATTGGAACTTTTAGGGTTTTGTTTTAACTACTGTGATGTGAAATGTTTTAGGTGAAGAAGTTTGAAGAAAAAAGGAGTTCAAGTTGCTAAGGAAATCAGGTAAGTGAATGTAATAAGACTTCTGGCCAATAGGGCCCTACATCACAAGGATATTAAGTTAGTTTCAGTTGTCTGATGTTTGTTCTGTGTTAGTAAGATTTCTTGTATTTGGATGATTTATGGATGTTGAGAGTTTTGTTATGTGATGTTCTGGTAGAGTCTACGAAGTCGACTGTTCTGGTATGATACTTTCTATAGTCTGATGATTCTAGAGTATCCATGTCATGTATCATGATTTACTTCTCAAGCATATGAAAATGTTTTATGAGCATGTTTTCCTCATGAACAAGAGAAGAACATAAAACTTATGCAACGTGAATTAAGCGAGAGTTGGGGGTGGTTTGGCGTATGTCACTGTCTAAAAGGAAGGACCATGATTACAACCCGCAAGGGACTATGTACACTCTCACTGTCAACCCCCCTTACCGGCACAAATCCTCTCTTAATTCACACAACCTGAATGATGAATATGAATGATGAATATGAATGATGAGCATGAATGATGATTATGAATGAAGAATACGAACGATGAACAAGAATGAAGACCTTGAGTATGAATATGAATAAGAAAAGATTCATGAGCATTTGTTTTCTTAAAATGAGCATTCATGCATACTTGTTAGAATTGCATTCCTTACTAAGCATTAGGCTTATAGTTTAAACCTTATGATGTAGGTGAAATTTAGCAGGTGAGGATTCCAAATTCAGTGATGATGTCTAAAGGCTGGTTGCAGGATGGTGCTCAGGGTGGAAGACTGTGGCTGGCAGGCGAATATAAGCCATAATTAAGCTCATAATGTGTCAGTAAGATTTATGATGAACTGATGTTTAAGTAGAATGAGATTATATTTTAACATTGAGCTTCGAAATTGTCTGGTTTAACTACTGAGTCTGGGGATGATTTTAAAGATATGGAGAGAGTTACTTTAACTAAGTCTTCCGTATAAGAATGTTTGGATGAGTCTCTGATTTCCATACATATGAGTGTTGAGTTAATATGGATTGAAGTCTGTTAAGAGTTTGCATCTACCGACGGATGATTCCTATTGGAAGATGTTAAGAGTTTGCATCTACCGACGGATGATTTCTATCGGAAGACGTCAAGAGTTTGCATCTACCGACAGATGGTTTCTATCAGAAGGTGTATTAAGTAAACACGTGAATTGCACATGTCTATCGGTAGATGTAAGGTATTTCAAATACCGGATGATGTAAGAGCTAGTTTGTCCTCTAGTGGCCGGTAGATGTTTTACCATCGGTCGATGCGAGTCTATGACTCTATCGGCAGATGCAATTTAAGAGATGTTTAGAAACTGATGTGTCGCGTGGCGGGCACGTGACCATCGCACGTGACCATCGGTTGATGCGAGTCTATGACTCTATCGGCAGATGCAATTTAAGAGATGTTTAGAAATAGATGTGTCACATGGCGTGCACGTGACCATCAGTCGATGCGAGTCTATGACTCTATCGGCAGATGCAGTTTAGGAGATGTTTGCAAGAAAAAAAAAATATATGTAATACTAATAATGAACAAGGTGCATGAAGTAAGAACCGATTGATTAAGAGGTTAAGTTATGAATTACGTGGCGACTCCAACTGGGGTTGTTACAATTATGGTATCAAAGCAAAACCGGGTTCTAAAATCGAGTCTGCAGACTGCCTTCCAGCACAGATTGCCACCTGAGTACACTCCAGCAACTGTAAGTAATTACGTTTTTCAGTAATGTCATTATGTTAAGATGTATTTATGAATATTTGTTAGGGATCTCAAAATGGTAAGAGGACAGCAAAGAGAGGCTAATGAGGATAGCAATGTCATTGCTCAGTTGACAGAGTTGGTTATGCGCCAATCTCGCCAGATCGAACAACTGATGGCTGCTAGAGAAGAACAAGCGAATTCTAGTACTAATGCAACTCATGATCATGGTGGTGAGCGTTTTCACCGACTTCGACCCCCGACATTCAATGGTCGAGTTTCGGATCCTGTTTATGTTGAGGAATGGATTCGGAAGATGGAAGACATGTTCAAGTATGTAGAGGTTGAGGAAGGAGACAGGGTAACATATGTCGTTTTCCACCTGGAATTGGATGCAAGACATTGGTGGGATTCAATCCAGAGCACCGCTACTGCAGGAGCTATGACCTGGGAAATGTTTAAGACTGCCTTCTTTGACAAGTACTTCAATAGGACTGTTCGGGCCAACAAGAAGAAGGAGTGCATGAGTTTACGTCAGTCTGGCTCTGTGACGGACTACATATGTAAGTTTGAGGCTTTATCCCGGTTTGCACCCAGACTGATAGAAGATGATGAGGATAAGATCCACCAATTTGTTCAAGGACTGAAACCAAGTCTGTATATGAGAGTAAAGACTGCTGGAATACATAATGAACCTTATGCTAAAGTGACAGCTAAGGCTCTAGAACTGGAAGAGGCTGAGATATCGACATATGCGCAGCGCGAATCATCAAGGAAGTTTACTAAAGAGGCTCAGCCGCCGCCACGTCAGAACAAAGGATGGCAACCGCAACAGAACAGGGGACCACAACAACAACAGCAAGGCATAAAGAGACCCGTCAATCCAAATGATGATCAAGGAAAAGGAAAGCGACCAATGGCCCCTCTATGCCCCACCTGTCAGAAGAACCACCCCGGCGAATGCAAGTTACTTTCTAACCGCTGTTTTAGATGTGACAAGGTCGGACATGTAGTTAGAGACTGCCCCATGCCACCAGACCCCAATCGAGCAAGAATGGCGCCCAGAGTCTTTGCAATGATGGAGGATGAAAAGGCTGTGCAGCATACGGTCATATCAGGTACAATTATGATCTGTGGTGTTTCTGCTTATACACTTATAGACACAGGAGCCACACACTCATTTATAGCAACCCTGTTTGTCTGTAAGCATAAGTTAGGATAATTATCGGCTGATAGGCCATATAGTGTCATGTTACTGTCAGGGAAATCCTTACATTCTGAACAGATAGTGAAGGGTGACATTGTGTCCTTAGGAGATAAGAAGTTATATGTGGAGCTGATTGTAATTGACATGAAGGGATATGAAGTTATATTAGGAATGGATTGGTTATGCAGACATTATGCCATGATAAGTTGTAGGTCTGGATTAGTTGAGTTTCGACCCCCAAATGGAGATCAGTATACTTTCCAAGCTATCCCAAAAATAAGTAAAATACCTATTATCTCCTCACTAGAGACTCAACGGTTATTGAAAGATGGTTGTGAGAGTTATCTAGCTAGTGTAATCGATATTCGGGTAAAGAACAAAGTTGAATTTCAAGATATTCCCATAGTTAAGGAGTTTCCTGAAGTATTTATGGATGACTTGCCCGGATTACCACCGGATAGAGAAGTTGAATTTGTAATCGATACATACCCCGAGGCATTGCCTGTATCCAAGAACCCTTACCGCATGGCACCAGTTGAACTGAAGGAATTAAAGGTCCAACTGCAGGAATTAGTGGACAACGGGTTTATACGCTCCAGTAGTTCTCCCTGGGGTGCACCTATTTTATTTGTTAAGAAGAAAGAAGGTTCTCTTAGAATGTGTATAGATTACAGAGAACTGAATAAGTTGACAATTAAGAACAAGTACCCATTGCCCCGAATCGACGACTTGTTTAACCAATTACAAGGAGCTAAAGTGTTTTCAAAGATTGACTTGCGTTCGGGGTACTACCAACGGAAGGTTGAGAATGAAGATGTACCTAAGACAGCTTTTAGGACCCGCTATGGACATTATGAATTCCTTGTAATGTCGTTTGGGTTAACCAATGCACTTGCAGCCTTTATGGACCTGATGAATCGAGTGTTTCGTGATTACTTAGACAAGTTTGTAATTGTATTCATAGATGATATTCTTATATACTCACGGACTAAAGCTGACCATGAAGAACACTTAAGAATAGTTTTGACAACCCTGAAACAGCAACAACTCTATGCCAAGTTGTCTAAGTGTGAGTTCTGGTTGGATAAGGTTAACTTCTTAGGAAATATCATCTCTGCTGAAGGTATATCAGTAGATCCAACCAAAATTCAGGCAGTTAAGGACTGGCCACAGCCAAGGAATGCCAGTGAAGCCCGCAGTTTCCTTGGTCTGGCAGGATATTATAGGAAGTTTATTAAGGGATTTTCAATGATAGCTAAACCTTTAACAAGTTTGACAAAGAAGGACACCAAGTACTCTTGGACAGAAGCTTGTGAAGAAGGCTTCCAAACAGTTAAGCTGAAGTTGACAACAGCCCCACTACTGACTCTCCCAACCGAAGAAGGAAAGTTTAGTGTTTACTGTGATGCATCAAAAATTGGTCTGGGGTGTGTTTTGATGCAAGAAGGCAAGGTGGTGGCTTATGCCTCTAGGCAGCTGAAGAGTTATGAACAGAATTACCCCACTCACGATTTAGAGTTAGCCGCAGTTGTTTTTGCTTTAAAGATTTGGAGACACTATTTGTATGGTCAACAGTGTGAGGTGTTTTCTGACCATAAAAGCCTGAAGTACCTTTTCACCCAAAAGGAATTAAACATAAGACAAAGACGTTGGTTGGAGTTTGTTAAGGATTATGACTTCGAAATTAAATATCACCCGGGTAAGGCCAATGCTGTGGCTGATGCATTAAGCAGAATGTCTAAGACAATGCAGCCCGCAGTATCAACCATGTCTGTACCATTATGGAAGGAAGTTCAGAAGTTCGAGTTAGAAATAGTTCCTGAGTTGTCAACTTTACTTGCTGACTCAACCATTCGACCAACTATTTTGGATAAAATCAAAGAGGCACAACAGAAGGATTCAAAGGAGAATAATAACATGATGAGTAAGTTGCAGGATGCCTCCTCTGAATTCAGTCTCTCCAACGATGGTATTTTGAAGTTTAGGAATCGATGGTATATTCCAAATGATGAAGAACTACGTAAGTTGATCTTGACCGAGGCTCACTCGTCTCCCTTTTCTGTACATCCTAGTAGCACCAAGATGTATCGGGACTTGAAGTTACATTATTGGTGGCCAAATATGAAGAGAGATATTGCCAAGTATGTGGAGTCACGTTTGGTTTGCCAACAAGTTAAGGCAGAGCACCAACGCCCAGGAGGTACTCTTCAACCCTTACCAATCCTTGAATGGAAGTGGGAAAACATTGCCATGGATTTTGTGGTAGGATTACCAAAGACAACCAAAGGACATGATAGTATTTGGGTTGTAGTTGACAGAATGACAAAATTAGCACACTTCATACCAGTAAGAATGACTTTTACAATAGAACAACTTGCTAACCTGTACATTCAGGAAATTATCAGATTGCATGGAATCCCCTTGTCCATTGTCTCCGACCGTGATCCGAGATTTACCTCGAGGTTTTGGCAAAGTTTGCAAGGCACGTTAGGAACCAAATTTTCCTTCAGTACTGCTTTCCACCCTCAAACCGATGGTCAATCTGAGAGGACCATTCAGATACTAGAAGACATGTTGAGAGCGTGTGTGTTGGATTTCCAGACATCTTGGAGTCGATATTTACCCTTGGTGGAATTCTCCTACAATAATAGTTACCAGTCCACCATTGGTATGGCACCCTATGAAGCACTTTATGGCAGAAAGTGCAGATCACCTTTGTACTGGGATGAGGTCGGTGAAGCAAAACTCCTAGGTCCAGAGATCTTGCAACAGATGTCAGACAAGATTACCATTATCAGGAAAAGAATGATTACTGCACAAAGCCAACAGAAAAGTTATGCAAACCAAAGGAGGAGAGATCTTGAATTTGCCGTTGGAGATGAAGTTTTCTTAAAGATTTCACCGTTTAAAGGAGATTTGGCAAGAAGGGAAAACTTAATCCGCGATTCGTTGGACCATTCCCTATCTTGGAGAGGATCGACAGCACAGCTTATAGACTGCTATTGCCCCTATCATTGGAAAAGGTTCACAATGTTTTTCATGTGTCAATGTTAAGAAAATGCATACGGGATCCTACACAAGTTGTTAAGTCAGTGCATGTCGAAATTGAGCCAACACTAATGTATGAAGAGAAGCCAGTGCAAATTTTGGAATCTGCTGTGAAAACTCTGAGGAATAAGGAAATTCCATTGGTTAAGATCTTATGGACAAATCATGGAGCTGAAGAAGCCACATGGGAACGACGGCAAGATATGTTGGACAAATATCCGGAGCTCTTTGTCTGATCAATTTTCGGGGACGAAAATTTTGTTGAAGGAGGGGTGGATGTAACACCCGACATTTTCAGCCAGGTGATTTTTTTAACGAAATTAACTGTCACCCTTATTTTTTTTGGACCTTTTGATTTAAAATTAATACCAAGATTTGTTCCAAATTGTGTGAACTAGGTTGAGTGGCAAAATCGAAATTAGGGTGGACTATGATCGATATATAAAGAAAATGGAAAGCTTTTAAATCTCACCAATACCACTGTAGCCGACACTTTCTCCTTTCAGCGATTTCCCTCTCCCGAGCTCTCGCTCTCTGCCTGCCTATAATCCTTCCTTCGACGATAGGTTCCCTTGCCATTTCTCGGATACTCTGCGCTCGAGGTATGGATTAAACAATCTAGTTGTCAGTTAGTTGTTAAACTCTGTTTTTCAGCTTGGTGTTGGAATTTGATTTCTCCAATGGCCGAGTAGCAATAGCAACATTTATAACCTGGATTTTGTAATGTCATTTCCAAATCGATTCTGGACATCTAATATAACCGACCGTCATTAATCGTTAGTTGGACCTAGCTATTTTGGTTTTGGATTTCTGACTGCACACAGAGAACTAGACTAGGGGATTCGAGAATGACTTTAGTTGTTAGATTCTAGGAAGACTTGTGATTGGAACTTTTAGGGTTTTGTTTTAACTACTGTGATGTGAAATGTTTTAGGTGAAGAAGTTTGAAGAAAAAAGGAGTTCAAGTTGCTAAGGAAACCAGGTAAGTGAATGTAATAAGACTTTCGGCCAATAGGGCCCTACATCACAAGGATATTAAGTTAGTTTCAGTTGTCTGATGTTTGTTCTGTGTTAGTAAGATTTCTTGTATTTGGATGATTTATGGATGTTGAGAGTTTTGTTATGTGATGTTCTGGTAGAGTCTACGAAGTCGACTGTTCTGGTATGATACTTTCTATAGTCTGATGATTCAAGAGTATCCATGTCATGTATCATGATTTACTTCTCAAGCATATAAAAATGTTTTATGAGCATATTTTCCTCATGAACAAGATAAGAACATAAAACTTATGCAACGTGAATTAAGCGAGGGTTGGGGGTGGTTTGGCGTATGTCACTGTCCAAAAGGAAGGACCATGATTACGACCCGCAAGGGACTATGTACACTCTCACTGTCAACCCCCCTTACCGGCACAAATCCTCTCTTAATTTACACAACCTGAATGATGAATATGAATGATGAATATGAATGAGCATGAATGATGATTATGAACGAAGAATACGAACGATGAACAAGAAAGAAGACCTTGAGTATGAATATGAATAAGAAAATGTTCATGAGCATTTGTTTTCTTAAAATGAGCATTCATGCATACTTGTTAGCATTGCATTCCTTACTAAGCATTAGGCTTATAGTTTATACCTTATGATGTAGGTGAAGATTTAGCAGGTGAGGATTCCAAATTCAGTGATGATGTCTAAAGGCTGGTTGCAGGATGGTGCTCAGGGTGGAAGACTATGGCTGGCAAGCGAATATAACCCATAATTAAGCTCATAATGTGTCAGTAAGATTTATGATGAACTGATGTTTAAGTAGAATGAGATTATATTTTAACATTGAGCTTCGAAATTGTCTGGTTTAACTACTGAGTCTGGGGATGATTTTAAAGATATGGAAAGAGTTACTTTAACTAAGTCTTCCGTATAAGAATGTTTGGATGAGTCTCTGATTTCCATACATATGAGTGTTGAGTCAATGTGGATTGAAGTCTGTTAAGAGTTTGCATCTACTGACGGATGATTCCTATCGGAAGATGTTAAGAGTTTGCATCTAAGAGTTTGCATCTACTGACGGATGATTCCTATCGGAAGATGTTAAGAGTTTGCATCTACTGACGGATGATTCCTATCGGAAGATGTTAAGAGTTTGCATCTACTGACGGATGATTCCTATCGGAAGATGTTAAGAGTTTGCATCTACTGACGGATGATTCCTATCGGAAGATGTTAAGAGTTTGCATCTACTGACGGATGATTCCTATCGGAAGATGTTAAGAGTTTGCATCTACTGACGGATGATTCCTATCGGAAGATGTTAAGAGTTTGCATCTACTGACGGATGATTCCTATCGGAAGATGTTAAGAGTTTGCATCTACTGACGGATGATTCCTATCGGAAGATGTTAAGAGTTTGCATCTACTGACGGATGATTCCTATCGGAAGATGTTAAGAGTTTGCATCTACTGACGGATGATTCCTATCGGAAGATGTTAAGAGTTTGCATCTACTGACGGATGATTCCTATCGGAAGATGTTAAGAGTTTGCATCTACTGACGGATGATTCCTATCGGAAGATGTTAAGAGTTTGCATCTACTGACGGATGATTCCTATCGGAAGATGTTAAGAGTTTGCATCTACTGACGGATGATTCCTATCGGAAGATGTTAAGAGTTTGCATCTACTGACGGATGATTCCTATCGGAAGATGTTAAGAGTTTGCATCTACTGACGGATGATTCCTATCGGAAGATGTTAAGAGTTTGCATCTACTGACGGATGATTCCTATCGGAAGATGTTAAGAGTTTGCATCTACTGACGGATGATTCCTATCGGAAGATGTTAAGAGTTTGCATCTACTGACGGATGATTCCTATCGGAAGATGTTAAGAGTTTGCATCTACTGACGGATGATTCCTATCGGAAGATGTTAAGAGTTTGCATCTACTGACGGATGATTCCTATCGGAAGATGTTAAGAGTTTGCATCTACCGACGGATGATTTCTATCGGAAGACGTTAAGAGTTTGCATTTACCGACGGATGGTTTCTATCGGAAGGTGTATTAAGTAAACATGTGAATTGCACATGTCTATCGGTAGAAGTAAGGTATTTAAAATACCGGATGATGTAAGAGCTAGTTTGTCGTCTAGTGACCGGTAGATGTTTTACTATCGGTCGATGCGAGTCTATGACTCTATCGGCAGATGCAATTTAAGAGATGTTTAGAAACAGATGTGTCGCGTGGCGGGCACGTGACCATCGGTCGATGCGAGTCTATGACTCTATCGGCAGATGCAGTTTAGGAGATGTTTGCAAGAAAAAAAAATATATAATACTAATAATGAACAAGGTGCATGAAGTAAGAACCGATTGATTAAGAGGTTAAGTTATGAATTACGTGGCGACTCCAACTGTTGTTGTTACACTAACCTTCCTCTTTCTATAGTATACGACTTCTAATTTCTTCCCAAGTTTCTTAACACTAATACAAATATCTAATTTTCCTCAGGATTCTCTTCAAAGTTTACTAACTAATCTACTATCTTTAGTCTTCCAACTCGGTTTAAATATTCCCTAACTCTTATTACAACAAGATACCCAACAACCTCCTTGTTTGCAAACTTATTGTAACACGCTTAATACCCTTAATCCCTTAATCCCAATTCCTACCTGTTACCTTTCTATGATAGATACTCACTTTCGATATTTCTTATGCGTTACTCTAAACCTCATAACATCCTCTTAATTCCAGAGGCTAGATTTTTCTTTAAGTAACCCAGGCATCTAAGTTTCTAAATTGTTCTAAACCTTTATACTTTCGGCTCCACAAACCTAGGTCGAGTAACACCAAAAACACGGCACGTCCATTTCTTATTGACAACTTTAATTCTCCTATACCGTGCCGGTTAAAATCTTTTTACGCATCCACATTTGCCCTCCTAACCTAAGTATCGCCTTGCATCTTCTTTGATCCTTTAATACTTCAATATTTGTTGGTTTCCCAACTCTAAGTAAATCTCTAAATTTTCATCCCCGAAATTGAGTAATACGACACCCCTATATGATCTCTACTAATATATCCTATTCTAATGCTACCTTTCTTTGGCTCATCATTCACTCCACACAACTAATCTTCATTGTCACATTCACGACTCGACTCTTACTCTCAATAATTCTACTCTCGAGCATTCATCGAGAATTTTCAACTCTCTATGACTCTAGTTTGGGTAATTCTAACTATACTTCTTAACACTCAATAGTCCCTACCATTGTTAACCTTACTTAATTTGACAAGCAATCAAACTTACAACTTCTTCTAACTTAGTCTAGACTTTAAATCATTAGAATTTCCCCCACCGAATACCGATTATTGTCTCAAATTCTCAAAATTCCCTTAACAATTTACTAGCTAGCTAGACACTCGAATACAATCTACATTTAAATACTTCTAACTCTACATAATTCTAAAATATACCACTTTTACATCTACACACATCCTTATAAACATAGTAATGGCATTACGACGGTCTTAGGTGTCTCCTAATAATTTCGTTCTTAATTTCAAACTTCTCGTATCCTAGTACTTTCTAGTACTCCCAAGGGTTTGCTAACTAAGCCTCAAGTCTATCTATTCCAATCTTATCTCACATAAGATGTAACTGTCTAAGGGAAACAAATCCTATGCGTATCATCATTACAATCACCCTAAATTATTTGAGTCTCCTATCTCCCTCATTCTAAGGTCTGTTTTACGTTGCACTTAACCCATCTTGTCCTCACCCTTTTTCATGCTAGGACACAACTCACACCCTTCCTAACGACTATCACTTCTACTCAGGCTAACGTTTACACTCAACTCGGGTCGACCATCCCTCTTTTCTCACATCCTTAGGTAATTAGTCTTACATTCCCATCATAAGATTCTCTAATCTCTCTATGCTCAATTCTACGGATGTTACCTTGTCCGCTTCGCTTTTCCAATAAATTCCTAGCTATTCAAACTATCAGTTCACTACGTCTATAAGTTGGCTCATGGGATCCCCCGAGGTTGTCCCGGTACTCTCGATATTTTCATTCTAATCCTGAACAAGGCTAAACAATTTAATCTCAGCTAACTAACTAAAGGTGAAACAATACTTACAGTCGGTGAAGCATGTTGCACGGCGGGAGACATTGTCGGGTAATCCTTTGAACGACTCGACCACTTTTGCTCTGATACCATCTTGTAACGCCCCCGAACCCACCCCGGCTCGGTGCGCTACTTGGCTCACTCTAACCCCGATGAAAACGACGTTTAAAATAATTTTTATAAACCCCAAAACATAAAAAAAAAACGGACACAGCGGAATTTAAAGCTAAGTCTCTCGGAGCTCTCTTATGTCATACCTAGCGGCCTAGACTCACTAATTTCCCTTAATCCTAACCGTTAAGCACCACGGCGTCCTCCCCAAAATTTTCGACAAAGTAACGTCTGAAAATGGCGCCTCCAAAATGCTAGGTACCTGCAAACGAATCAATCCTCAACAAGATCCAGAATACTCTTACTCAACTATCCACTCAACTATCCAGCATTTGAAATCTCCAAATAGCAATAAAGAGAGAAACTATAATACTAACATCCCTAAGTGAAGAAAATCCACAGTATAGAGCGACACATCACCCTTAACTTAACTGTAACTTTCCAAACATCAACCAAAAAGAGTTATGAAGTCCCATCATTTCCATAAACAGAAATCTACAATAAACTACCAAAATACAAAGCCCCACATCCCTGAAGACCATGGTCGAGGCGCCCCGAAAACTGCCCCGTGTGCCACTGACTGCCGCCTAATCTTGCTCCCTCGTCTTGCTCACATGTATATACCTCGTCACCTACACCATAGTTTACAAAATGTAAGCCTAATGCTTAGCAAGTAGGGAATAACAAATGCGACAACACAATGCAATCAAATCTAACACATGCAGTTTCTAATACTCAGTTGTGTTTGTTTGCTGTTCGTTGCTTTAATCATTTTATAAGCCGTGTGGATCGGGTAGCTCACATCCTATAATCGTACAGGACGCCATTCCAAGAACCACCATTACGTATTTTAGCCGGTCATTTCATAAGCCGTGTGGATCAATTAGGCACACATCTCATAACTGTCTAAGATGGCCACGCCTTGATTCACCAAATCAAAACCGGTTAGCTCACGTCCCATAACTGTCTAGGACGGCCGAGCACGATTGCCATAACAACACCGATTGTAGAACCCTACGACTGTCTAGGAGTTCATACTCACGATGTTTGCCAAAACGATCCCTCGTAAAATTTCCCTTCAGGGTGCTACACACCAGCACTTCTTCCCCACAAGGACAAATTACGAGAAACTAATGCTTACCATTCTTTTATCTTATTATAATTCACACTCACAATGCAAAACGGTGCACACAACTATGCATGCCAGAATAATATGCAAACAGAACACAACGCGCATAAGAAACCGACCGTCAACCCTACCGTTCCATGGTGTAGGCCTAATGCAACAAAAGGATTCCACTACTTACCTGGCGTCCTAGCTCGCTGAGGATGCTTGGTTCCCTGTTTATCTACGGTTCGACCTATGACAAATATTCAAACTTCATTAAAATCAAGCTTACATTCACCAATTTACTCTCAAACTACTATTTCTAGCCTAAACTAACTAAAACCTAACTAAACGGGCCACTAAATTGGGTTCGGTAAAAACCAACTTGAAACTTCAAACACGCATAATTTTTGCGTCGGTTATCGGAATCGAACGATTCTAGCAGCCACGTACTCCTTTAATAACCTAATTTAACTTGCCAAAAGAAAATTTAAAACAAACGGCTGCAACTAGGTCAAAAATAGCAAAACCCGATTTTGCCCCTTAACCAAAAATTTCCCCCATCACGGTTTTTCATCAAATTCCACCCATTTCCTCACCAATCAACTACCCTCACACCCAATTAACATAATCTAACAAAAATCCGGAGACTTCACACAACAAAACTAGAATGCCCGAACTGGGCTTCCAGATTTTCGCCCAAACAGGGCTCTTCACGGCCAGGCGATTATTACCAGCCCAATGTCCGGCAATCTCAGGCCAAGACGGCTAAAAAATGGCCGGTGATCAGAGCTTAATCAAGCTCGTCACCCTCGGCCATGAACAGAACCAAAATAGGGCAAAAATCGAGTCTTACCGGTCGGTTTGTGCGTGGAGACGGGCCGAAATCTTCTCGCCGCCGTCGTCTGGCCGGAGAGCGTCGGAAGTCACCGGTGAACGGCTCGCCGAATGCCGCCCGCGCCTCCCCCTCTCCCCTGTTTTGCTCTCTGCTCTCAGCACTCGAACGACAGAATGGCTTCGAGCCATTCTGCTGTTCTATAAAAAAAAATATAAAATAAATAATAATAAAAATATTTCTTATTAAAACATTAATAAAAATTACATCCCCTCCCATACATTCAACAGTTAAATTTCTATAATTTAACTCTCACCCCATACCCGGCTTTAGTTCAACAAAATTTATTCACTTATTATTACTTTCCCTTATGTTTGCTATTTCTTTTCAATTAATTAAAACAACTATTTCATTAAACAACCACCTTATTCTTTTATTTTCTCTCCAAATTCTTCCTTTCTAATTTAGATAATTCCAAGATCCATAACTTAATTAAATCTAAAGCAATACACATTGAGAAAAAATAATTCTCGGGTGTTACAGATTTGCTGAAACATAAATCCTAATTATGCAGTTTCTACTTTCACGTTCTTTCTCTGATTTGATCCCTCGGTTCCATTGGGAGTTGAATCAATTTTCCCAAAATCATAAATCCTCATCATAAATTAAGGGGGCAGATTAGTTCCCTTAACAGCTGATCTGATCCTAAATTCCATTGGGAAGCAGATCAATTTTCCCAAAGTTATAAATTCCTTTATAAGTTAAGGGGCGGATTAGTTCCCTTAATAGTTTATCTGTTCAATCTGTTCATTTCTCACCATACCCATACATGTAAATTCATTTTCGTATTCTTTCAAAAATATGATGCATGACACTCAAACAAATTCAAACATACATAATCCTACTGTTTTGTGATGTAGGCCCGAAGGCTCATGCGTACTTCACTTACCTAGCTTCCTGGAAATGCTCGGTTTCAAACTACTTCGGAAGTTTTGCTCACCTAAGTCATAAACAGAATATCAATTAGATTTTTACTAAACCTCATTCTAATCCATCCAGAAATTTAAGTAATCTAGTTTGGGAGTTCTATACATAGTGCATTCCTGATTCACCACAAAACCGAAACTAACCCCTACCTACAGCATTCACCAAAGCTCACATCTATACTCCTCTCTACCATCATTAGTTACAATGTAACTCGAAATCGAAGTAGACTCACCTAGTTTGGGGCAAAATCGAAGAGGAAATCGCCTGGAGAGCTCTGCTGAGTTTGAGCTGAATATCGAGAGAAAGTATGGAAAATAGTGGCGGCTACAGTGCATTAATCACAAAACCTCTTTCCTTAAATAGGTTATCACTATAATTCTCTATTTACCATTATGCCATTACTTAATCATTTATTAACCTAATCACTAATTCTCCCAATTTTATCCATAAAACGTACACTACAAGTTGGTTAAGTAAATTGGTTCAATGAAACTGGGTTTTACATATCTATTTTCAATATTTTTATTTTTATTTTTATAGAATTTTATAGCAAAACTTACTTTGATTAAGAATATCATCGTGAGATCGACTTTTACTTACTTTATTACTTCGTTAGCGACACGTACACTTGCGTTAGGGTGTAGAAAACCACTAACAAGTTTTTGGCGCCGTTGCCGGGGATATTTCTTAATTATTTTATTTTGCTATAATTTTTTATATTTGCTTTTGTTTATTTTTTTTTAGGTACATTTTTAGGCTTGACGATTGAAGAAGCAAATATGGATAACCAGGAAGGAAGAATAATCATGCTGAATCGAATAATCGATGACAGAGATCGACCTATTCAAGACTTCGTCATTCCCACTCTCGACTATCTGAATCCCGATATTGTGAGACCACAAATATATGCTACTTGATTCAAGCTTAAACCGGTCATGTTTCAGATGCTCCAAACCATTGGACAATTTAGTGGAATGGTAACAGACAACCCTCATCGTCATCTCAAAGCATTTGGAGAAGTGAGCGACTCGTTTTATTTTCCTGGAGTGTCTGTTGAAGCATTAAGGCTCAAACTATTCCCGTATTCTTTAAGAGATCGAGCACAAGATTGGTGGAACAGCATCCCATAAAATACAATTACTACGTGGGGGGATTTAGCTAAGCAGTTTATCATGAAATATCATCCGCCAGTGAGGAACGCGAGGATGAGGAACGAAATCATAAGTTTCTAGTAGTGAGATGACGAGTCACCGTACGAAGCTTGGGATAGATTCAAGGGACTACTCAGGCAATGCCCTAACCATGGAATACCACACTGGATTCAGTTGGAAACGTTTTACAATAAATTAAATGGGCAGACAAGATCGATTATAGATGCTGCAGCAAACATGACACTTCCCTCTAAATCCTTTAATGAAGCTTATGATTTGCTTGAGAGGATGGCGGTGAACAGTTATCAATGGTCTTCAGAAAGATTTAACCCTACGAGACCGGCACCTGAAATTTACGATCTGGATGAGGTATCGACTTTGAATGCAAAGATTGCTATGCTGGAAAATGCGATCAAGGAGATGAAAAAACCACCTAAGCTGTCAGAAAGAGAGGTTTCATGCATGTTTTGTAGAGATAACCACGATGCAAATTCATGTCCCATTAATTAGGAATCTGCAAATTATGTTGGATACAATAGGAATGACAATCCCTACTCTCAATTATACAATCCTGACTGGAAACAACATCTAGAGTTTCAATGGCATTCGCAGCAGCAGAATGCTACAGCATCAAACAGACCTGCTGAAGATTATAGTCAAGGCTTATCACAGCCAACTCATACTTCAATGCATCAAGAACAATCAGACAGCTTCGCCAAAGAATATGCTGCTGAGACAGATGTGATCTTGTAGAACTTGGCTGCATCAATGAAGAATATTGAGACACAAATGGGGCAGCTGACTCAATCTTTAAGCACACAAACTGCAGGACAATTACCAAGCAATACAGAAGTACCACAAAGATCAAAAAAGGAACATTGCAAGGCCATAGTATTGAGAAATGGAAGCGAACTGAAAATTCCAGAAAAACAATAGAAAGTAGAAAATTTAAACAAACAAGAAGAGTTGGTGGAACAAGATGATGTGGAGAAAGAAGAAAAGGATAATCCAGAAACTAGCGTTGTAGAAACTGATGCTGCAGGAATGCCACCACAACAACGAAGTGAATTGAAAACTCAGAGTCCACTACCACAATTCCCTAGGAGAAAGGAGGAGAGTCTTGGCTGTGGCGAAGACGTGAATGAGCAGCAGATTAATTTTAATGTTGTAACGCCCCGAGTTATCTGAACCCGGTTCGCCACACATAATACTAAACCGAACTATGACTTTCTGAGAAAATTTTAAAATTTCATTCAACGATCAAGATTTGACCCTTAAAACATTAAAACTTACAGCGAAAAAACATTTGTATGAACGACATTTATTAAATAGTTAAAATACTGAAGACAGTTGGTTGAAAAAAAAAAGAAAATAGAACACATCTACCGCTGAATAGTTCTAGCGGTAGAAGCCGTATGAATTGCATCTTCCACTCACAAAACGACAACGTTTTACACTCGCATCCACCGCTCACAAACGACAAATCTCCTATCCACTTCTACCGCTCACAAATGACAAACATTCTCAGCTCACATCTACCGATAGAACAAGCTACGTCATCCGGTCACTAGATGACAAAAATCCTCAATTCACATCTACCGATTGCAAAACGACAAATTTCTTCCTACATCTTCCGATAGATATAATACTTGATATCACCCGGTCACAAAACGACAAATTCTAATACTCACATCCACCGATGGACTACATCCACTGATAGACAAAACTCTCGACTTCTACTGATGGACTAAATCCACCGATAGACAAAACTCTCGACTTCTACCGATGGACTAAATCCACCGATAGACAAAACTCTCGACTTCTACCGATGGACAACATCCACCGACAGATATTACACTCATCATTTACAGATAGACATCATCTACCGATAGATAAAAAATACTCAACATCTACTGATAGATCAGAAACACTCAACAAAAACAGCATAGCAACAATTTCACTCTAAACAAAGAAAACTCCGACTGCCAAAAGAACTTGAGCATTTTACTAAAAATCGTTTAAAACTACTTAAATCCGTGCATTACTCCAAAATTTGGTAGAACCACTATTAAAACCAACAGAGTATCATTATCAGAAAAGTCTCAAATTGTATTAAAAAATATTAAAACTACCACTGTCCTAAAAACCCTCAACATACTTAAATTGAATCATGGTTCACTAAACCTTCGCATCTACTGCCACCAGTTAAACTGCCCCATCAGTTGCCAGATCGATGCATGAATGCACCCCTCCAACCTGCCTAGTTCTCAGCAAACTCAGAGAACACACCTGCTGTCACTTCTTCACCTACATCACAAAACTCATCTATTAGCCTAATGCTAAGTAAGTAAAGCAGTAATGAAATAGAATGCTGAAACATAAATTCCTAAACATGCAGTTTCTACTTTCTCATCTCAGTTGCATATGCATTCGTTTCTGGTCTGATCCCCCTGTGAAATTAGGAGTTAGATCACTTCTTCCAAATTCATACATCCTCTCTCTCAATTAAGGGACGAATTAGTTCCCTTAATAACTTTTCAGATCCCTCTTTGAAATTAGCAGTTGGATCACTTCTGTAACGACCCCAAGCCCGTAGGGCTGTCACAAGAATTGACTTGACGTTGACTTTACTTTGACCTAAGCCCTCGTATTTTCACGTAAATTTTTTTTTTTTACTCAACGCTCTAAAATAAAAAGGACCTAGACAATTGACCTGCCACGATCGACCCTAAATAGCCTAACTTTAACTTAAACGTGACGGGCATAAAATTCGTCAACTTTTAAATCATTAAAGCGAAGTAAAAACCCTTTCTCGAAAAAACGTCGAATCGGTTTCTGGGACCTTAAAATCCTTTAAAATACGTGGAGGTCGCCCGTAAAATACGTTTAAAAAGTATCGTAAAAGGTCGGGTTGAAACAGGTTTTGAAAAGTCCAAAATAAAAGAAAATGCCAAACACGATCGATCGCACCCAAGCTCGATCGATCGGGCCGGCTCAGGTATCCCGACTAAAAGCGACCCTAAACCACGATCGATCGCCCCTCGGGCCCGATCGATCGTAAGGGCAGCATCCTGGGCGCGCGCAGAGCATCCAGCACACGCCAGCGCGCACCCCGCGCTCGGGCCACGCCCGGCCAGCGCGCACCAGCGCCTGGCCATCGCGCTCATCAGCGCCCACCTACCCATTTTCTTACACTTGGCCATTCTTTTCTCCTTTATCCCATCTACACTTCACATTATACTTCCCTAAACATTTCCCAACCTTTTTAAACCCAAAATCCTCAAAACCCCGGAACTCCCGACTCAAAAACATACCCGAACACGTGTTTAAAATTCATGAAAACAAACTGCGTAATTACTCCCAAAACTATTCAACTATTCATTCAGACATTTTATCAAACACCTTACGTGCGCACATTCAAACACAAATTCCTCCCTAATCCGACATTCGATCACAACCATTCAAGTGCCTATACGTCACCCATAACATCTACTGTAATATGTCATAGTTAATTATCGAATTAAACCTATTGATGAAGCCCAAAATTTAGAATTCTAATCTACATTAAAACGGTATTTCTAAACAGTAAAAATCCAACTCTATATCCATTTTCAATCTAAAAATCATCAATAACCATCAATCTATCATCAATCATCAATAATATATCAAAACTAACGATTTCTAAAAAAAAACATAAATTTACACAAACCCTAAATCGATAAAACCTAACAAATAACAACCCTAAACCGAAAACTGAACGTGTCTAGAGCTTAGGGCTTACCTAGAGGATCGATTGGAGAAAAGAAATCGGAAGAAGAAATGTTGTTGAATCGCCAACGAGAGAGAGAGCTTGATCGCGGGAGGGAGAAGCGCCAGAGAGAGGGAGAGAAGAGTGTTCTGGCGTGGGAGGAGAAATGAGAGGGGGAGGGGGGGTATTTTCCTTTTATTAAAATTTGACATTACAAATTACTTAAATACCCCTTTCAATTATCTTTATACTTAATTCTTTAATTAGTCTATCGATTCGGTTTCTCTGCAATTTCTTTATTTCTCCAAATATTCTAACTTATCCCTAGGGTCCTAACGAAACATCCCGTTCGCAAAACTGACTTATTTTACTATTTTTACGAATTAACATACTAAAAGGCTAAAATGGGAACTCTAGCATTACTCTTTCGATTTGGATTTCTAAAATTTCACTTATTCCTCTAAAAATCCTCATAAATTCCTAAGGCTCTAATGAAACCTCCCGCTTGCAAAACGGGATTAAATTACGTATTTATAAAAATAACCCTAGAAATCAAGAAATCTGAAAATCTGAAAACCCGGGTGTTACAACTTCTCCCAAAGTTATAAATCCCTTCATAAGTTAAGGGGCGGATTAGTTCCCTTAATTGTTTATCTGTTACAGTCTGTTCATTCCTTACCATGCCATTTCATGTAAATTCATTTTCGCATACTTTCAAAATATGATGCATGACATACAAACACGTTCAAGCATACATAATCCTATTGTTTTGTGATGTAGGTCCGAAGGCACAAGCATACTTCACTTACCTGGTCTCCTAGAAAGTATTGGGTGGAAGACTACCTCGGGAGCTTACTCAAACCTAAAGCCATAGACAGAACATACATTAGACTTTCTCTCAACTCCATTCTAAACTGCTAGAATTCTAGAGACACTAGTTTGGAAGCTTAGTTCATTGAGCATTCCCGATTTACTACAAAACCCGAACTAGCTCACCCATACGGCATTCACGAAACTCACATTTATACTCTCCCCAATCATCCATAGCTACCAGTACAGCAAGGAATTGAAATAGGACTCACCTAGTTTGGAGAAGAATCAAGTAGAAGAATCGCCTAGAGAGCTCTACTTCTTGAGCTGAAAACCAAAAGAGGAAAAATAGGGAATAGTGCCGGCTATAGTGCATTAATCACAAGTCTCTTTCTTTAAATAGGTTATTACTATAGGTCTCTATTTACCATTGTGCCCTTTCTTAGTCACTCATTAACCTAATCAATAATTCTACCAATTTCATCCATAAAATGTATACTATTAGTTTATAAGATAAGTTTGTTCAATGGAACCGGGTGTTACAATCTACCCTCCTTAAAAGAATTTTGTCCTCAAAATTCAATACCTGAATAATTTTGGATATTGGTCCACCATGTTCTGCTAGCCCTCCCAAGTTATCTCATCCATGTTCTGGTTATGCCATAAAACTTTTACCAGTGGAACTTCTTTGTTGCGCAAAACTTTCACAGCATAGTCTAAGATCCTTACTGGTTTCTCCTCATAAGTAAGGGTAGGATGAATTTCAATGTTCTGCTGTTCCACAACCTGAGTTGGATCCCGCATACAATTCTTCAACATGGAAACATGGAACACATTATGGATTCCTTCCATAGAGGTTGGTAGCTGTAATTGGTAAGCTGATTTTCCAATCCTTTTCAAGATTGATAATGGTCCAATAAATTTGGGGTTCAGCTTGCCTCTCTTCCCAAATCTCACAACTCCTTTGAATGGTGATACCTTAAGAAAAACTTCATCACCTACTTCAAACTCTAATTCTCTACGTCTTCTGTCGGCATAGCTTTTCTGTTGGCTTGAGCTGTTAAGATCCTCTGTCGGATGAGGGAAATCTTCTCCACGGTCTGTTGCACAAAGTCAGGACCAATCAAACGTGCTTCTCTAACTTCTTCCCAATACAAGGGAGATCTGCATTTACGTCCATACAATACTTCATACGGTGCCATTTCTATTGTTGCCTGAAAACTGTTATTATAAGAAAATTCCACCAAGGATAAGTACTTACTCCAAGAACCCTAAAATTCTAATACACATGCACGGAGCATATCCTCTAATGTTTGGATAGTCCTTTCGGATTGTCCATCAGTTTGAGGGTGAAAGGCTGTGCTAAAGTTGAGCTGTGTACCCATAGCCTTATGCAAACTCTTCTAAAACTTAGATGTAAATCTAGAATCTCGATATGAAACTATGGTACATGGAACTCCATGTAACCTAACAATCTCTTGCACATACAATTCAGCAAGCTTATCCATCGAGTATGTCATCCTCATTGGTAGAAAGTGGGCAGATTTGGTTAATCGATCAATTATTACCCAGATTGCATCATGTCCCTTTGCTGTTCTAGGCAATCCCACAACAAAGTCCATCGTTATTTGTTCCTATTTCATTCAGGAACTGGTAAAGGTTGTAATGTTCCTACAGGCCTCTGATGTTCAGCTTTAATCTACTAGCAAATCAAGCACGATCCTAACTACTCTGCCACACATCTCTTCATACAAGGCCACCAATAATGTTGCCTGAGGTCCTTGTACATCTTCGTACTTCCAGGGTGGACAAAAAATCTAGAAGAATGTGCTTCAGAAAGAATCTCATCTCGAAGTTCTTTAATGCCAGGAACAAACCATCTATTTCTAAACTTATGGATCCCATCATTGGAATAATTGAAATCTGAGTTAACAGTGGATTCTATGCTTAATCTGTACTTGTTGCACTCGTCATCATTCGTCTGAGCTTCCTTTATTTTCTCCAGAATAGTAGGTTTTAAGGTTATGGTTGAAAGCATAGCTGATACACTAGATAGTGCTTCTAGATTAAACCTTTGGAATTCTGATTCTAAGGCTAATGGCATATCAAAAATCATAGTTGGGGTTGATGTTGTTACTCTACTCAAAGCATCTGCCATAACATTTGCTTTGCCGGGATGGTATTTAATCTCAAAATCATAATCCTTTACAAATTTCAACCATCGACGTTGCCTCATATTTAATTCCTTCTATGTGAAGATATATTTCAGACTTTTATGGTCTGAGAATATTTCACAAGTTTGTCCATACAGGTAATGCCTCCAAATCTTAAGTGCAAATACCACTGCAGCTAATTCCAAGTCATGCGTAGGGTAATTCTTTAATGCTAAATTTACCATTTTCAACAGGAAGGGTTAATATTGGGGCATTGGCCAGTTTCTGTTTCAAAGTCAGGAAACTGGATTCGCATTCCTCTGTCCATGGATACTTAATATTTTTCCTAGTTAATCGAATGAGGGGTGTAGCAATCTTCGAGAATCCTTCAATAAATTTCCTATAGTATCCTGCTAACCCAAGGAAACTCCGAATATCTGTAGCATTCTTCGGTTGGGGCCACTCCTTAACTGCATGAACCTTGGCTGGATCAACAGATATCCCATCACCCGATATCATATGACCAAGAAAGTGAACTCTGTCCAACCAAAACTCACACTTGGAAAACTTGGCATAAAGTTGGTGCTGCCTTAGTAATCAACACCAAGCTCAAGTGCTTTGCATGATCAACCTTTGTACGTGAGTAGATTAAGATATCATCTATGAATACTATGACGAATTTATCTAAATAATCGTGCAACACTCTATTCATAAGGTCCATGAAGGCTGCCGGTGCATTTGTCAATCCAAAGGACATAACCAAAAACTCATAATGTCCATACCTTGTGCGAAAGGCAGTCTTTGGGATATCTTCAGTTTTAACTTTCAATTGATAGTAACCTGACCTTAGATCAATTTTAGAGAAGACTCTTGCACCATTAAGTTGGTCGAATAAATCGTCAATCCTTAGCAATGGATACTTGTTCTTGACAGTTAGCTTATTTAGTTCTCGATAATCAATGCACATCCGCATCGATCCGTCCTTCTTTTTGACAAAAAGGACAGGTGCACCCCACGTTGAAAAGCTAGAGCGTATGAACCCTTTCTCCAACAGATCCTCCAACTGTTTCTTTAATTCTTTAAGTTCTGTTGGTGCTAATCTATATGGATTCTTAGATACAGGCTCAGCGCCTGGGTAAACATCCACAACAAATTCAATTTCCCTATCTGGTGGTAAACCAGGAAGGTCATGTAAAAATACTTCAGGAAAGTCTTGGACAACTAAGACATTTTCAGGATTTGCCTTTCCTACAAGTTGTGTGTCTAAAACGCTAGCTAAGAAGCACAAATACTCTCCACCTAGGGAAGGTCTAGTGTTAATGGAACTCATCACAGACATTTCCTTACTCTTCTTTGAAGCTTGATAGGTATGTTTCAAACTACCAGGGGGTTGGAAGTTAACTATTCCAGTCCTACAATCAATTGTAGCGTGGTGCTTAAACAACCAGTCCATTCCTAGGATTACATCAAATCCCATTATATCCATAATGATGAGATCAGCAAGTAGATCCTTGTTTCCTACTAACACAATACAATTAAGCATCACTCGGCTAGAGTGCATGCATTCTCCAGAGGTAACGCGACATTAAACATACGTACAGATGGCGTAGGTTGTACATCTAGCTTAACAGCAAATGCAGATGCTATAAATGAATGTGTTGCACCAGAATCTATTAAAGTAAAAGCAGGTATAGAGTTGATCAATATAGTACCTGACACTACAGCGGGCTGTTCTTCACTTGACTCCATCATGGAGAATATCCTCGGTTTAATCGTAGTAGGACCACTCTTAAAAGCTGGACAGTCTCTGCTAATATGGCCGACCTTGTTACAATTGTAAAAACTGGTGATTCTAGGCTTCGGGCATTCTTTGAACGTGTGTCTAACCTCCCCACAGTTGAAACACTTTCCAAAGTTCAATCTACACTCGCCCAGGTGGTTCTTCAAATACTTAGGACACTAGGGAAATTTCCTGGCATTCTGTATTTTCCCTCCTGTTCCTTGGCTATTCTGGCCTTCACTTGGCCTCTTCATTCCTCTTTGTTGGTGTGGCTGGACAAACTTTTGTGGGACCTCCTTTGGTCCAGCACACTTCCTTTTAGCTTCTTCCATTTCCAGAGCAGTGGACACAACTTCGCTGAATGTCAAGTCTTTAATACCACAAAATTTAACTCCTCGATAAATTTTCGGCTTCAGTCCATGCACAAATTTGAACACCTTATCCTCGTCCTTGTGAGCAAAATGTCCAGCAAACCTGGACAGGGACTCGAATTGCCTACTGTACTCGGCCACAGACCCTGTCTGCTTCAAGTTCAGAAACTCCAACTTCTTCGCGGTCTGGACAGTGCTGTTAAAATACTTCTCATAGAAAATGTCCTTGAATTGTGACCAAGGCATCGCAAAAACATCAGTGGTGGTCTCTATTGTTTCCCACCAAAGTTGAGCATCACCAGCCAAATGAAATGTTGCCAACGTGACCTTGTCTCCTTCTTTAATGTTGGCGCACCTAACATACTCTCAATCTTCCTAAGCCACCCTTCAGCAATAACTGGATCAGATGACTGTCTATCAAACGTGGGTGGTCATAGCCTCATTAATCTATCTCCAAAATGTTCAGGAGCTTACTCAAACCTAAATCCATAGACAGAACATACATTAGACTTTCTCTAAACTCCATTCTAAACTGTTAGAATTCTAGAGACACTAGTTTGGAAGCTTAGTTCATTGAGAATTCCCAATTTACAACAAAACCTGAACTAGCTCACTCATACGGCATTCACAAAAATCACATTTATACTCTCCCCAATCATCGATAGCTACCAGTATAGCAATGAATCGAAATAGGACTCACCTAGTTTGGAGAAGAATCGAGTAGAAAAATCGCCTAGAGAGCTCTGCTGCTCGAGCTGAAAACCGAAAGAGGAAAAATAGGGAATAGTGGCGGCTATAGTGCATTAATCACAAAGTCTCTTTCTTTAAATAGGTTATTACTATAGGTCTCTATTTACCATTATGCCCTTTCTTAGTCACTCATTAACCTAATCAATAATTCCCCCAATTTTATCTATAAAATGTATACTATTAGTTGATAAGATAAGTTGGTTCAATGGAACCAGGTGTTACAAATGTATTGAAAGCTATGAAGTGCCCGTACGATGAAGAAGATTACTTCAACATATCTGAAAAGATGAAAATGGAAGACATGAAGCAATTTCCTAGGAGCCACAAGAAACAGTTTGAAGTATTTGTTCGAACGAAGGATAACCCAGAAGCTTTCAAGCCATTTGTTGAAGACACACCTACTCTAGAGCTTAAGCACCTGCCATCTCACCTCAATCATCAAGTGACCATAGCATATCATCCACAAAGCATAATAATGTGAAGCATGGGAAAGTTAGGCTGAGGACTTAAAACATGAAGCGCTTATTGGGAGGCAACCCAATTTTTTATATCCTTTTGTATTAGTTTTTATTTATTTTTTGTTCTTTGTTTGTTTTTGTCTTTTGCTAAAAAAATAAATTCAGGTATGCACAAATCAGGGAAGAAGAAGTTGATGAAGAGGAAGCAACATAAAACCCTCCTTCTAATGGAACGAAAGAGGAAATACCAGGGAAGTCCTAACCCCCCTCGCTTTATTATGTTTTATTTTTTTCTCTGAATTTCATTTTGTTTGGCAGTGGGGACACTGTCAATTTTTATATTTGGGGGTGAGGAAATGGGTAGAAAAATTGGCTGAAAATTGGTTGTTAGCTGTGAAAAATATCAATTGAATATGAAATTTTCAAGTAATTCCTAATTGATTAAGTTATTGAATAATGTCATTGTCACATATTATTAGAAATTAATTAAGACTTATTCACATGAGCTTATTTTTACTTACACACAAACTCTCTTTAATTGCTTAGGAATATCATCCTTTCTAGACATTACAATTATATCTAAGTGTCAATAATTTAGTGTTTGATGAAAGAAATTAGCAATAAAAAATTTCTTCTAAAAAATATATAATAAATAATAAGTTTGGGGGTTATATGAAAAAAAAAATTTGAATAAATTCAATTTCTTAATCTACTTTCAATTTCGAGTGAGCCTTTTGGATACTCGATGGGTAGAAATAAATTAGAGGAACGTTAGGAGGAACTCCGTTGCATATTTATTGGCTATACTCCTCTATTTGATATGAGTATATATCTCGAGGTGACACTACTGAGTAACCGGAGGACTTCATCATCAATGTTGTCAATCGCGTAAAAAGGTAGTGTGACTTATAGATAAAGTCAATATATAAAAAAAATAATAAAAAAATTTGATTATATATCCCCCTCACTTATTTAAAAAAAATAAAAAAATAAAAAATAAAAGAAAGAAGAAGAACCTTTGAAAGCTAATGGATTTAGGAAAAACATTAAAGAGTTGACATCCTATGATATGTATTGTGATTTCTAGTTTTGATTGTTGAACTTAGCAATTTAAATGGAGTTTGAATACACACACATTTAACAATTTAGTTCATGGGAAATAATTCTTATTTGATTGATTGTAATCGTGACAGTGGAAATTTTCAAGAATTTACAAGTTGGGATACTTTGAAAATTGCATGGAATTTAGTAATGATGGTTTGGAATATATTTAATTTTGATTTTTGTTTTCCATCACTCGAGGACGAATAATGGTTCAAGTTTGGGGGTATTTGATAACTCTAAATTTAGAGTTATTTTATACTATTTTTATGTAATTTAACTTGTATGATTTGAGTGAATTTGTAACACCCGACAATTTCGGCCAGGTGATTTTCTTAACCATTTTAATTGTCACCCTTTTTATTAACCTTTATGATTTTAAATTTAATGTCAAGACATATTTATTACAAGTTGACTGAAACTAGGTTAGGTGGCAAGTTTGTAATTAAGTTGGATTTTAGTTAATATATATAGAAAATGAAAACCTTAAACCTCACTAAAACCTCACTGTAGCCGACACATTCACTCACGGCGATTTTTCTCTTCTCCAGAGCTCTCTCTCTCTCTTCCAGCTACAGCTCCTTTTGGCGACCGATTCTTCAGTCTCCACCCCGACAAATTCACACCCTAGGTAAGACTCGATAATGTAGTTGCTGGTTAACCATTTTGAGCTCTATTTTTCAGCTAAGCTCTGTAGTTTCGGATTCTTCAATGGCAGAGTTATTTAGTGACATTTTAATCCGCATTTAGTAATGGCTTTTCCAATTCGAATCTGGAACATTAAGATAATCGATTGTGTTCAGCTGCTAGGTTGAATCTGATTATTTAGGATCTGGAAACTGAATCCACGCACACAAGGTGCTGACTAGAGAACCTAGAAGTACAAATGTGTTAGATTCTAGGATAACTATTGGTTAGGACTTTTAGAATTTTGTTTAACTCTGTAATGTGAAATGTTTTAGGTGAAGAAGATTGCAGAGAAGTGCTCCATTTGCTAAGGAAACCAGGTAAGTGAATGTGTAGGATTGCCTGGCCATTAGGGTCCTACATCACAGGGGTACTAGTTAGAAGTTGTCTTTCGCTGTTTAAAGATTATCTGAGCTTTTGTCTATTAGTTACGATACTTGAACTGTAAGAATGATCCTTGTTAGATGTGTGACCTGTTCAGTAGATTGATGAACTAAGAGTATCCCTACTCATGCATCACAAATGTTTCTCAAGCATATGAAAGTGTTTTAAGTGCATGTTTTCTTTCATGAACAAGATATGAATATGAAACCTATGCAACATGGATTATGAGAGGGTTGGGGGCAGTTTGGCTTATGTCACTGTCCAAAAGAGGGACCAAGAATACGACTCGCAAGGGACTATGTACACTTTCACTGTCGAACCCCCTTTACCGGCACAAATCCTCTCTTAATCCATACAATGTAAATGATGAATATGAATATGAATATGAACAAGAACAAGAAAAGATTCATGAGCATGCGTTTCTTTAAACTGTGCATTCATGCATATGTGTTAGCATTGCATTCCTTACTAAACATTAGGCTTATAGTTTAAACCTTATGATGTAGGTGAAGAATTAACAGGTGAGGATTCCAAGTTCAATGTGGAAGTCTAAGGCTGGTTGCTGGACGGTGCTCAGGGTGACTGTGCGTGGCTGGAAAAGGCGATTATGACTCGTGGTTACTACTCATGTGTTGTCAGTAAGGATTATGAAAACTGAGGTTAAAATAGGACAAGTTTTCTTATGTCATTAGATACTAGAATATGACTGATACAATTTCTAAGTATGATGGGGTTTCTCTTAAGAGCGTTATATTTTCAGATATTACCTGTTTTAGCTTCTGAGCTCGGGAATGATTTTGAGAATCTATATATATGTGATGGTCTGTTTTAATGAAGTCTTTCGCTATGTATACTCAGATTGAGTTTATGTTTAAGTCAGAGCAAAATTATATTGCCATGACGAGAGTGTGTAAAAATTTGGATGTCCTCTATGGGTAAATGTCAAAGGTGTTTGCCCACCGATGGATGTTTTCTGTCAGTAGAAGTCGTTTAATAAGTTAAGGTTTCCTGTCTTTAGGGTAAAGTCTATCGGATGATATGAGTAGTGTTGTTTTGATCGGATGAGTAAATCATCCGGCTGACGTCATCGGCAGGAGTAGTATAAACCTTGTCGTTTTGTGATCGGATGATGTAAGTAAAAATGAGTAATCGGATGATGTGAGTAGTGTTGTTTTGATCGGATGAGTAAATCATCCGGCTGACGTCATCGGCAAGAGTAGTTTAAACTTGTCGTTTTGTGATCGAATGATGTGAATAAAGATGAGTAATCGGATGATGTGAGTTGTGCTGTTTGATCGGATGAGTAAATCATCCGGCTAACGTCATCGGCAGGAGTAGTTTAAACTTTGTCGTTTTGTGACCGGATGATGTTGTTTGTCCTATCGGATGATGTTGTTATTTTATCGGATGAGTGTATATAGGTTTTGTTGTCTAGCGATCGGATGGGGTCTTAATGTGTCACGTGAGATACGCATGTCAACCGGATGATGTTGTTTATCCTATCGGATGATGTTGTCTATTTTATCGGATGAGTGTATATAGGTTTTGTCGTTAGTGGTCGGATTAAGTTTAATGTAGCACGTAGGATGCACATGTTTTTCGGTGGATGTTGTAAACCCATGCAGCCCCGCGAACGATGAAGTCGTGAGGTTTGAGGGCACCTTCCTTCTGCCCGATCGTGTTATGAAATCAATGTTTGAGTTTAGTCGCTCTGCTCTGCGACTAGTTATGCTGACAGTGTATTGGATGAGTCGAGTGTTGAAGAGTTAGTTTGTCAGATATGACAATGGTTTTAAGTTCCTTCTAAAAAAAAAATGTGTGCAGAGAGAATATTGTAAATGAAAGTTCCACGAAAATATGAATTTGTCTCGGCCCTTAACGGGGTTGTGACAGAATTTTAGGGGAATTTACTATAATTGCTACATTGTAGCGACCCCAACCCAGTCAGGGCCGCCACGAGTATTGCCTTGACGTACATTTACTTCTAGTCTCATTCCATGACATAAAACTTTTCATTTTTCCTCTTGACACCATAAATCCTAGACTCGGATCATAAATCATTTAAGGTTATATATATTTTCGAAAACTCGCAGACATATAACTTAAACAACATCGACTAAAATCTTAAACCCACTGAACTCAACCCATAGACTTATTTAAGCTAATCATCCGCAGACCACATGTTACCCACGTGACTTCATTAACTCGGCAAACAACATCTACCGCTCACATCCACTGCTCACTTCTACCGCTTATTACATTCACTGAATACATCCACGGCTCAGACCACGTGTTACCCACGTGACTTCATTAACTCGGCAGATGACATCTACCGCTAACATTCACCACTCACTTCTACCGCTCATATCCACAGAACACATCCACCGCTCAACATCCACCGGTGACGTCAGCTGGATGACTCAAACATCCAACATCTACCGATCAACAGTAACACTCAACATCCACCGGTGACGTCAGCCGGATGAGTTAAACATCCAAATAATTCTTAACTTCTACGAACCTCAAACTTCATTCCCATAAACTCATGCAACAAAATTCATAAACTCGACTAGAATACACGTAGCGGAAGACTTAAAAAACGGATTAAAACCATTTTTCTTAAAAACAATATTTAGAACATAACATTGTACCAGACAATCCCAATATTCATCATCATAAGGAAACTTTATCTTACTTATACTTCAATATCATAGACCTTACTAAAACATGCTACGAGAAACACACCACGGGTTAAAATCGGTTCCCAGCCACAAAATCCACACCATGAGTATCATCTAACAACTCGACTTATGCCTCATCATTTAATTTGAAGTTCTCACCTTCCAATCTGTCACCTACATCATAAGATTTAAACTATAAGCCTAACGCTTAGTAAGGAGTGCAACATTTACATAAATGCTCATGAATGCATGCTTTGAAAGAAATCATAATCATGTTCTTATCTCTTACCTTACATGACATATACATGTTCTTTTACTCGTTCTTGTTCTTCTCATGTTCTTGTTATTTTCATGTTCTTGTTCATCATTTGCATAACATGGATCAGGGAGGGTTTGTGCCGAAGGGGGGTAGGCAGAGTGCGTGTACATGGCCCTCTCGGACAGAAATTTTGGTCCCTTTCTGGACAGTGACAAGGCCAAACCGCCCCCAACCCTCACTTAATCATGGTTGCATACATTTCATATTCATATCCCATTCATAAGAGAAGCATGTACATAAAACTTTTTTGTATTCTTGGAAGACAAATCATGATGCAGGAGCATAAATACACTTAAATCATCAGACTATGGAAAGAATCATACTTCAAGTAACATATATAACATTAACCCAAACATCATACCAGAACAGATAATTTCATAAACAGAATCCAGACATCAGAGACGAAACCAACCTAATACCCTTGTGATGTAGGGCCTTATTGGCCAGAAATCTTAACACACTCACTTATCTGGGGTCCTTAGCAATGCTAAGCCTTCACTTTAGACCTTCTTCACCTAAAACATTTCACATTACAATGTTAAAATCAATCTTAAATATCCAGAAATCAAAACCTGCTAAGTTCCTAACTAAGGTAATCCTTTAAGAATCCGGTTTATAGTTATTAGGCATTCCATCGAACACCTTGAGTGCATATCTTAATTTCCAAAAGCATCAGTGGCATTTTAAATCCTTCATCTGCCAGAACTTAAACCAACATTCAGTATTTCTCAACCTATCATCAATAACGTCCTACATTCCAACATCTAAGCCAATGATACTGTAACGCCCCAAGTTTCCTAAACCCGGTTTGTTACTTATAAACCTGAACGTAACTAAGAAAATTTCGGACCAAATTTAGAACTTCGCTCGAAAGTCAAAATATGACATTTTCTAAAACCTCAAAACATTTAAAGAATTGCAGCGGAAATCATTTGAGGAAAATAGAGTTGAACAAAACTATAGAACAATGCTTAAATAATCGGTTGAGAAGTTAAGGAGTAATCGGTCAAAAGAAATAGAGGTTTAATTCGCGGAATACTTTAAAAGTTGCAAAAGTCAAACGCATCTGCCGTTGAACAAAGTCAACAGAAGAGGCTGAAATAGATAACTGAAGGCTCCTTCCGGTGACAAAACGACAAAACTTCCACTTCATCTTCTGGTAAGTCTAATACACGACATCCACCAGTCACTAAACGACAAGACTTCTACTACAAACTTCCGATTAGTTTAATACGCTACATCCACCGGTCATAAGACGACAAAAGTTTTCCTACATCTTCTGATGACGTCAGCCGGATGATTCCTTCATCCGATAGACTTTATTTTACATCTACCGGTGACGTCAGACGGATGATTCCCTTCATCCAACCTCTGCTGATCGCTAAACAACAAATTTTTATTTATATCTTCCGATGGCTTCCTCTGAAGACATCATCCGATGACTTTACTGAAGACATCATCCAATAGCTTTACTGAAGACATCTTCCGATAGACCACAGAACAACAACTTAGCATCTGCCGATAGACATCAGTCTACCGATAGAGAACAGAGCGACATTTCAACTACTCCTTGTTATACAAACACAACTCTACTACAGAAAGGAATTTACTTGCTTCGCTGAAACCATTCAGAAACAATTCAAACTAATGCATTACTCAAAATCCAGTAAGTACCAACATTAAAACTCAACAGAATACTATTATCTGAAAATTCTCAAAACGTATTCAAAATATTGAAACCACTACTGTCATGAACGCTCAACATACTTAAATTGAAATATTGTCAACTAAACCTTCACACCAACTGACATCACTTAAACCGCCCCATCAACTACCAGATTGTTGCAAAGTTGCACTCCTCAAACCAGTCTAGTCCTCAGCTAACTCAGTAAATACACCTGTTGTCACTTCTTCACCTACATCACAAAACTCATCTATTAGCCTAATGCTAAGTAAGTAAAGCAATAATGTAATGTAATGCTGAAACATAAATTCCTAAATATGCAGTTTCTACTTTCTCATCTCAGTTGCATTTGCATCGTTCTGATCTGATCCCCCTGTTAAATTGGGAGTTGGATCACTTCTCCAAAGTATAAATATCCACTAACTCATTAAGGGGCTGGATTACTTCCCTTAACAGTAAATCTGATTCACATAGCTGTTTCTGATCCCCCTGTTCAATGGGAAGCGGATCAAGTTTCCCAAAGTCTAAATATCCACTGTCTCATTAAGGGGCGGATTACTTCCCTTAACAGTAAATCTGATTCGCATAGCTGTTTCATTATATTCATTCCATACCATGCCAAGATGCATTCAAATTCATTTTCGTATACTTTTAAAATATGATGCATGACATACAGACACATTCAAGTAAACAAAATCCTAATATTTTGTGATGTAGGCCCGACGGCACAAGCATACTTCACTTACCTGGCTCCTGGAAATTGTCTGGTTGCTAGTTACTTCAGAAATCTGCCCACCTAGATTCATAACAGAACATCAATCAAACTTTCACTAAACTTCACCAAGAATCAAACAAAAGCTCGAGGAATCCAGTTAGAAATTCTACTACCCGAGCATTCCCATTAATCACCAAAACCCGAACCTACCCTCATTCGTAGCATCCTCAAAATCCTCACATTGTACTCCCTCAGGTATCTAACCGCTATATCGTAAGAGAAATGAGGAAAACTTACCTAGGTTGAAGGAGAATCGGGCGAGGGAATCGCCTAGAGAGTTCTGCTGCAGAGCTGAAGGCTGAAAGAGGAATGGTAAGCAAGATAGTGGCGGCTACAGTGCATTAAACCCAACCCTCTTCCTTAAATACGTTATCCACTTTTGAAATTTCCAATTTACTCTTATACCCTTGTTTAGTCACTCAATAACCCTACTTAATTATTGCCTAATAAAGTGTATACCATTTATAATAAAAGAGAGCTGGTTCGATAGAACCGAGTGTTACAATCTACCCACCTTAAAAGAATTTTTTCCTCAAAATTCATTACCTGAATAATTTCGGATGTTGGTCCATCATGTCTTGCTGGCGCTCCCATGTTGTTTCCTCTATATTTTGGTTATGCCATAATACTTTCACTAAAGGAACCTCTTTGTTGCGCAACACCTTCACTGCATAACTCAAGTTTCTTACTGGATTCTCCTCATAGGTAAGGGTAGGAAAATTTCAATACTCGGTTGTTCCACAATCTGAGATGGATCTCTTATGCACTTCTTCAACATGGAAACATGGAACACATTACGGATTCCTTCCATAGAGGTTGGTAGCTGTAACTGGTAGGCTGTCTTCCCAATCCTTTTCAAGATTGAGAATGGTCTAATAAACCTGGGGTTCAACTTTTCTCTCTTCCCAAATCTCACAACTCCTTTGAATGGTGATACCTTGAGAAAAACTTCATCACCTATCGCAAATTCCAATTCTCTACGCCTGCAATCTGCATAACTTTTCTGTCGGCTCTGAGCTGCCAAAATTCTCTGTCGGATGAGGGCAACCTTCTCAATAGTTTGTTGCACAATGTCAGGACCAATCAAACGCGCTTCACCAACTTCATCCCAGTACAAGGGTGATCTACATTTTCGTCCATACAGTGCTTTATACGGTGCCATTCCTATTGTTGCCTGAAAACTGTTATTATAGGAAAACTCCACCAATGATAAATATTTACTCCAAGATCCTTGAAAATCCAATATGCATGCGCGGAGCATATCTTCTAAAGTTTGAATGGTTCTCTCAGATTGTCCATCTGTTTGGGGGTGAAAAGCTGTGCTAAAACTAAGTTGTGTTCCCATAGCCTTGTGCAAACTTTTCCAAAACTTAGATGTAAATCTAGAGTCCTGGTCAGAAACTATAGTGCTTGGAACTCCATGCAGTCTAACAACTTCATGCACATACAACTCAGCAAGCTGATCCATCGAGTAAGTCACCTTTATCGGTAGGAAATGAGCTGATTTGGTTAGACGGTCAACTATCACCCAAATCGCATCATGTCCCTTTGCTATTTTAGGCAATCCCACAACAATGTCCATCGTTATTTGTTCCCATTTCCATTCGGGAACTGGTAAGGGTTGTAACATTCCTGCAGGTCTCTAGTGCTCAGCTTTAACCTGTTGACAAACTAGGCATGATTCCACATATTCTGCCACACTTCTTTTCATACTTGGCTACCAATAATGTTGCCTAAGGTCCTTGTACATCTTTGTACTCCCAGGGTGAACAGAGAACCTGGAAGAGTGTGCTTCAGAAAGAATCTCTTCACGGAGTTCTTTAATGGCAGGAACAAACCATCTAATTCTAAACTTATGGATTCCATCGGTAGAATGGTTAAAATCTGACTTGTCCGTAGAATCCATGCTTAACTTGTACTTGTTACACTCATCATCATTCGTCTGAGCTTCCTTTATTTTCTCTAGAATGGTAGGCTTTAAGGTTAAGGCTGAAAGTATAGCTGATACACTGGATACTGCTTCAAGGTTAAACCTTTGGAATTCTGACTCTAAGGCTAATGGTATATTGAAAATCATAGTTGGGGTTGGTGTTGTTACTCTACTCAAAGCATCAGCCACAACATTTGCTTTGCCGGGATGATATTTAATCTCGAAATCATAGTCCTTTACAAATTCCAACCATCGACGTTGTCTCATGTTTAGTTCTTTCTGTGTGAAAATATACTTCAGGCTCTTATGATCTGAAAATATCTTGTAAGATTGTCCGTACAAGTAATGCCTCCAAATCTTAAGTGCAAATACCACTGCAGCTAATTCTAAATCATGTGTAGGGTAATTCTTCTTATGTGTTTTCAACTGCCTAGAGGCATAAGCTATTACCTTTCCCTCTTGCATCAAGACACAGCCAAGTCCAATCTTGGATGCATCACAGTAAATGCTAAATTTACCATCTTCAACTGGAAGCGTTAAAATTGGAGCATTGGTCAGTTTCTGTTTCAGGGTCTGAAAACTATGCTCACATTCGTCAGTCCATATATACTTCACATTTTTCCTTGTTAACTTAGTAAGGGGTGTAGCAATCTTCGAAAATCCTTCAATGAACTTTCTATAATATCCTGCAAGTCCAAGAAAACTCCTGATATCTGTAGCATTCCTCGGTTGGGGCCATTCCTTTACTGCTTGAACCTTAGCTGGATCGACAGATATTCCATCCCCAAAGATAACATGTCCTAAAAAGTGAACTTGGTCCAACCAAAACTCACACTTAGAATACTTGGCGTAAAGTTGGTGCTGTTTTAATACTTTCAACACCAAGGTCAGGTGCCTAGCAGGCTCATCCTTAGTACGTGAATAGATTAAAATGTCATCTATAAACACTATGACAAACTTATCCAAATACTCATGAAACACTCTATTCATAAGATCCATAAAGACTGCTGGTGAATTTGTCAATCCAAAGGACATGACCAAAAACTCATAATGTCCATACCTTGTGCGAAAAGCAGTCTTTGGAATATCTTCAGATTTAACCTTCAACTGGTAATAACCGGACCTAAGGTCAATCTTAGAGAAAACTCTAGCACCATTAAGTTGGTCGAATAAATCATCAATCCTTGGTAATAGATACTTGTTCTTGACAGTTAACTTATTAAATTTTCTATAATCAATGCACATACGCATTGATCCATCTTTCTTTTTGACAAAAAGGACAGGTGCACCCCATGGTGAAAAGCTATGGCGTATGAACCCTTTCTCCAACAGATCCTCCAATTGCTTCTTTAATTCCTTAAGTTCAGTTGGTGCTAATCTATATGAATTTTTAGACACAGGTTCGACGCCGGGGTAAAAATCTACAACAAATTCAATTTCCCTATCTGGTGATAAACCAGGAAGGTCATCTCAAAATACTTCGGGAAAGTTTTGGACAATTAAAACATTTTGAGGATTTGCTTTTCCTACAAGTTGTGTGTCTAAAACACAATGTAAGAAGCACAAATACTCTCCACATAGGGAAGGTCTAGTGTTAATAGAAGTCATCAAAGACATTTCCTTACTCTTCCTTGAAGCTTAAAAGGTATGTTTCAAACTACCAGGGGGTTGGAAGCTAAGTATTCCAGTCCTACAATCAATCGTGGCGTGGTGTTTAAACAACCAGTCCATTCATAGGATTACATCAAATCCCATTATATCCATGATAATAAGATCAGCAGGTAGACTTACATTCCCTACTAACACATCGCTGTCAAGCATCACTTGGTTAGAGTGCATGCGTTCACCAGAGGGTAATGCAACATTAAACACATGCATGGAAGGGGTGAACTGTACATCTAACTTAACAGCAAATGCAGATGCTATAAACGAATGCGTTGCACCAGAGTCTATTAAAGTAAAAGCAGGTACAGAGTTGATCAATATAGTACCTGAAACCACAGCAGGCTGGTCTTCATCCCCCGACTCCATCATGGAGAATATCCTCAGTTTAATCATAGCAGGGCCACTCTTAGGAACTGGACAGTCTCTGCTAATATGGCCGATCTTGTTACAATTGTAGCATCTGGTGATTCTAGGCTTCGGGCACTCTTTGATCGTGTGTCCAACCTCCTCACAGTTGAAACACTTCCCAAATTCCAGTCTGTATTCGCATGGGTTGTTCTTCAAACACTTAGGACACTAGGAAAATTTTCTGACATTCTGTACCTTCCCTCCTGTTCCTTGACTACACTGGCCTTCACTTGGCCTCTTCGTTCCTCTTTGATGGTGTGGCTGGACCGACTTTTGTGGGACCTCTTGGGGTCCAGCACACTTCCTTTTAGCTTCTTCCATTTCCAGAGCAGTGGACACAGCCTCACTGAATGTAAAGCCTTTAATAACACAAAATTTAACCCCTCGGTAGATTTCTGGCTTCAGTCCATGCACAAATTTGAATATCTTATTCTCGTCCCTGTGAGCAAAATGTCCAGCAAACTTGGACAGGGACTCGAACTGCCTACTGTACTCGGCTACAGACCCTGTTTGCTTCAAGTTTAGAAATTCCAACTTCTGTGCAGTTTGGACAGTACTGTTGAAATACTTCTCGTAGAAAATGTCTTTGAATTGTGACCAAGGCATCGCCAAAACATCGGTGGTGGTCTCTATCGTTTCCCACCAGAGTTGAGCTTCACCAACCAAGTAGAATGTTGCCAACGTGACCTTGTCTCCTTCTTTGGCACACCTAAACATACTTTCAATCTTCCTAAGCCACCCTTCAGCAATAACTGGATCAGATGACTGTCCATCAAACGTGGGTGGTCTTAGTCTCCGAAATCTATCTCCAGAGTGTTCATTGCTAGAACACGAGTTGGCACTTCCTTGCACCTCTCGGTTCAACAACACTCCTAGTTGGTCAGACTGTTGGCGTACTAAATCAGTTTGCTGACGCACTACATCTGTCAGCTGCCTAATAACACTAGGCTCATCTTCACTTCTCACATTTGGCATTTCCCTTGACACTCTAGGTCTCCCTGGGCGTCTGGCCATTATACTAAATTCCAGCACAGGGTTAATTACACTCTTAAATATATATTAACTAAGGTTAACATAAACACTTACAGTTGTTGAAGTACTTCCATAAAACGATTGGCACTGATGAATAATCTTTTGAACGGTTTAACTGAATGTCTCTGATACCATACTGTAACGCCCAAAGTTTCCCAAACCCGGTTTGTTACTCATAAATCCGAACGTAACTAAGAAAATTTCTGACCAAATTTAAAACTTCGCTCGAAAGTCAAAATTCGACATCTTCTAAAACCTCAAAACATTTAAAGAATTGCAGCAGAAATCATTTGAGGAAAATAGAGTTGAACAAAACTATAGAACAATGCTTAAATAATCGGTTGAGAAGTTAAGGAGTAATCGGTCAAAAGAAATAGAGGTTTAATTCGCGGAATACTTTAAAAGTTGCAAAAGTCAAACGCATCTGCCGCTGAACAAAGTCAACGGAAGAGGCTGAAACAGATAACAGAAGGCTCCTTCCGGTGACAAAACGACAAAACTTCCACTTCATCTTCCGGTAAGTCTAATACACGACATCCACCGGTCACTAAACGACAAGAATTCTACTACAGTCTTCCGATTAGTTTAATACGCTACATCCACCGGTCATAAGACGACAAATGTTTTCCTACATCTTCCGATGATGTCAGCCGGATGATTCCTTCATCCGATAGACTTTATTTTACATCTACCGGTGACGTCAGCCGGATGATTCCCTTCATCCAACCTCTGCCGACCGCTAAACAACAAATTTTTATTTATATCTTCCGATGGCTTCCTCTGAAGACATCATCCGATGACTTTACTGAAGACATCATCCGATGACTTTACTGAAGACATCTTCCGATAGACCACAGAACAACAACTTAGCATCAGCCGATAGGCATCATCTACCGATAGAGAACAGAGTGACATTTCAACTACTCCTTGTTATACAAACACAACTCTACTACAGAAAGGAATTTACTTGCTTCGCTGAAACCATTCAGAACCAATTCAAACTAATGCATTACTCAAAATCCAGTAAGTACCAACATTAAAAATCAACAGAATACTATTATCTGAAAATTCTCAAAACGTATTCAAAATATTGAAACCACTACTGTCATGAACGCTCAACATACTTAAATTGAAATATTATCAACTAAACCTTCACACCAACTGACATCAGTTAAACCGCCCAATCAACTGCCAGATTGTTGCAAAGTTGCACTCCTCCAACCAGTCTAGTCCTCAGCTAACTCAGTAAACACACCTGCTGTCACTTCTTCACCTACATCACAAAACTCATCTATTAGCCTGATTCTAAGTAAGTAAAGCAATAATGTAATGTAATGCTGAAACATAAATTCCTAAATATGCAGTTTCTACTTTCTCATCTCAGTTGCATATGCATCGTTCTGATCTGATCCCCTTGTGAAATTGGGAGTTGGATCACTTCTCCAAAGTATAAATATCCACTGACTCATTAAGGGGCGGATTACTTCCCTTAACAGTAAATCTGATTCACATAGCTGTTTCTGATCTCCCTGTTCGATGGGAAGCAGATCAAGTTTCCCAAAGTCTAAATATCCACTGTCTCATTAAGGGGCGGATTACTTCCCTTAACAGTAAATCTGATTCGCATAGTTGTTTCATTACATTCATTCCTTACCATGCCAACTTGCATTCAAATTCATTTTCGTATATTTTTAAAATATGATACATGACATACAGATACATTCAAGTAAACAAAATCCTAATGTTTTGTGATGTAGGCCCGAAGGCACAAGCATACTTTACTTACCTGGCCCCTAGAAATTATCTGGTTGCTAGTTACTTCGGAAATCTGCCCACCTAGATTCATAACAGAACATCAATCAAACCTTCACTAAACTTCACCAAGAATCAAACAAAAGCTCGAGGAATCCAGTTAGAAATTCTACTACTCGAGCATTCCCATTAATCACCAAAACCCGAACCTACCCTCATTCGCAGCATCCTCAAAATCCTCACATTGTACTCCCTCAGGTATCTAACTGCTATATCATAAGAGAAATGAGGAAAACTTACCTAGGTTGAAGGAGAATCGGGCGAGGGAATCGCCGAGAGAGTTCTACTGCAGAGCTGAAGGCTGAAAGAGGAATGGTAAGCAAGATAGTGGCGGCTACAGTGCATTAAACCCAACCCTCTTCCTTAAATACGTTATCCACTTTTGAAATTTCCAATTTACTCTTATACCCTTGTTTAGTCACTCAATAACCCTACTTAATTATTGCCTAAGAAAGTGTATACCATTTATAATAAAAGAGAGCTGGTTCGATAGAACCGAGTGTTACAGATACAACAATCCTATAAATACTAACATTACTATAGCATTTTCAAGCCTTAGAACTTCAAACCCGAACCAATGCGAATTCGAAAAAACGAGGTTAACTGTCCAGAATACTTAAAATCTTACCTAGGGATTGAATCTTGAAGAAAACGGAAAAGGAAGAATCAGTTGCGAGGAAGCCGTGGCTGTGCGAAAGGGGAGTCGCTAAAGGGAAGGAGAAATTGTAAAGAAAAAGAGAGGAGTCGGTTGAAAAGTGGAGGGAGAGGTTTTGTGAGGGTTTTAGACTTTCCATTTTCTATTTATATCAATTAAAATTAATTTATTTACAATTCTTGCCATTACCTAATTTTCCTCTTAAAACAAGTAATACCCGTCATCTCAAGACCTCATAAATTTCTTATTCCTCCAACCATACCAAAAGAACTCTTTAGAATAAATACGTGATCGAAGTGTTGGTTGTTACATACATGATCAGCCCCGTGATTAAATTTAATATATTTCATGCATATTTTCTATTAAAAGAAGATTTTCAACATTAATTCAAATTTTATATTTTGAATGCAGAGTTATTAGTGGGAAAATACAAATATGGGATATCTGTGTTTTAATAGAAAATCAATGAAGATTACCAAATCTGGAAGAAAAAGAAAATGAAGCAACTGTTTCCATAAATAAAGGAATAGAAAGCGTGGACGATAGAGAAAAGCACGGTCAACTGTGGACGACAGAGAAAATGGACGATAAAAAAGCGTGGACGACTGAGCAGACTGAGAGTTTGGATGACTGGGAGTGTGGACGACTGTGAAAAATGGACAACTGGTACAACATGGAGAAGTGACAGAAACTAAAAGACAAAAAAGTGTGAACGACTGGAATGCTGGGAAAAATAGAAAGTGTGGACGACTGGGAAAAACAGATAGACAAAAAGTCACTAAAAGATAAAAAAGCGTGGACGACTGGAAAGAATGGACAACTGGCAGAATGGATTACTGGAAGTGTGGACAACAAATAAAATCGGTCGACAAAAGAAAGAGAAAATCAAAAAGATTCTGTTATAATAATGAGCCATTGATCAAGGGAATTCTGGAGGAGAGAGAATGAGAAAAGAGGGATTTAATTCCCTCAAGGAGAGAGGATATTTATACACATCTTTTACACTGCTACGAAGGAGAGCTCGGAGTCGGCGACAGAGACATCTATAGATTCTTCTTCTTCTTCTTCTTTTTCTTCTTATTATTTTTATTTTATTATGATTTTAGGCTAGTTTCTTTACTCTTGGTTAGAAGAGAAAGTACTCTTTACGTGTTTTTACTTTGATCTATGAATGCTTAGTATTTTTCACTAAACAATTGCTCATGATTTTTATTGCATAAATTAAATTGTGTCGATAGGCAGATTTAAATTCACATGTTCCTATTGTATCGATAGGTAAATAAGAATTTAAGATGCATGAGTAATTAAATAAATTAAAATTGTTGCAAAGTAGCTGACATTAATTTATTTGGCGTTAAGAATGTGTTTACAAGAAAATTCAGATTAAGTTTTTGTCTTTTAAAAAAAATTAAAAAGAAAATTCTGAAATGAATTTATCTAGGCAATTCAACGGAACCCTATAAATATATGAATTCTTGCTGTTCTGTGACTAATACTGTAGCATTGATAATGCATTTTTTCTTGGAACAATCTTTCGTGATATTCCTTGTCTAATTCACTTCATATCGACAGATAGTTTGATGTTTTATGTTTATATTATATCGACGGGTAAATATAAATGTTAAGATGCACGATTGATTAATTGGATTAATATGTTATAAAGTAGTTAATGTTAATTCAATTGGCATTAAGAATAGGGTTTATAGAAATTCAATGTTAGTTACCTTCTTTCAAAGTCGAGAGAAATTCTAAAATTGAATTTACATAGGCAATTCGAGAGAAACCTATAAATATTTTTATTCTTGCTATTCAAGATCAATGTTGTAGCATCGTGTAGCATCAAAGTAAAATGCATGTAGTGAGAAAATCAATGTAACGCCCCGAGTTATCTGAACCTGGTTCGTTACACAGAAGCCCGTACATGACTAAGAAATCCCAACTGTATTAATATTACTATTATTATATTTTTTTTTATTTTTAACTTTGCTCAACATTCAGCATTTGACATAAGCTAAAATCTCAAAACATTTAAAAACTTGCAGCGGAAATCATTTGGACAGCAATAGAGTTAAACAAAACTATGAACGTTGTTTGAAGTGTAAGAAATAATCGGCTAAAAAGAAATAGAGGTTTAAATCGTGAAATACTTGGAAAGTCGCAGAAGTCAAACGCATATGCCGATGGATAAAGTCAACGAAAGAAGCAGAAACAGGCTTCTACCGATGAAGTAGACCAGAAGAGATGGAAACAAAAAAAAACATCTCTCGGTGGACTGCATCTACCGATGATGTCAGCCGACTAAATTACTTATTCAACATCTACCGATCGCAAAGCGACAAAACCTATTACCCACTCATACCGTGTGACGACCCCAACCCGATCAGGGCCGCCACGGACTTGCCGTGACATAATCATTACCTAAGCCCTCGTATTTTCCGCATAAACTTTTTCATTTTTACTTTAAACATAACCCAAAACCCTTAAACAAACTAACCCTAACGTAACCTTAACTTTTAACTCTCGTAACCACGTAAATTTTTCTTTTTATATTACTCATAACGTTTCGACTTCTAAACCATTAAATTGAAGTCTCGGATTGTTGAAATCCCTTAAAATCACTCATTCCTCGATCATCAAAACATGACACTAATATAACCTATACTCAAGAAAACAAACTGCCTTTGGATAAAATTAAAACAATTGGATTGAAGTTTAAAACAGATAAAACAATATTCAAAAACAATTAAAAATAACTAAAAATGCATCGGTCATAGGCTATCGAAACAGGGGAGGGACAGAAGGGGCAATTAAGCCCGAAAATGCACAGGCGACCGAACGCATGAAGTTATGCGTTCGAGCGCCCCTCGCCTAACCGCCCGAACGCCTGCCTTTAAGCGTTCGGGCGCTTCACGTTCTGATCTCTAGAACGTGAAACCCGAACATTAATCGATCGTGCGCCACTCTACTCGCGCCCGAACGCCAAACTCTCTGGAAAACAAGAGGGTTCTGCGTTCCAACTCCTTTCCTCCTGCGACCCGTCGCTCCTTCATTTTCTTTTCCTTCTCCTTCTTTCCTTTTCTCTTGCACCAACTACACCCCTCTTACACAATCCACATACTCTTTTCTCATTCCATTTTCTCACATTTCACTCATTCTTCAAAAACATATTTCTACACCATAGCACTATCACTTTCATACGTTACTCTCGCTATCCGTTCACCGACTCAAAATACATTTAAAACATAACCAAATTTCATGAAAACGAACCGCGTGGTTCCGTTTAAAAGCATATCATTTCCGCCTGTTTTTAAAACGTTTAAGACTTTACAAAATACTTTCTATTTCCTGTCCAGTCACCAAACGCCCTAAAACATATCTAAACGTACTAAAATCCATCAAATTCATCATTATCCCAACAATACCCAAAAACTCTCAAAACACCTAACCGTGAGTCTACCCGCCCTGCCAAAACACATCCCGTCGCCACGAGCACCACCCGTCGACCTCCTATTCTTTGTCATCGAGTTCACACCTGTCACCTACATTATGCAACATAAACAGTAAGCCTAATGCTTAGTAAGGGAATGCACTATATGGATTTAAAACATTTTACTTAACATATGCAGTTTCTACAGTTTCATCGCACATAATCTTTTCATTTCGTTTCATCGTTCATATTCATTTCGTTTCGTTTCATCATACATACATGTAATCCTCTACCAATGGAGGGCGGATTAGTTTCTCCATCTCTAGACGTTCCACATATGGATCTTTATCTGAAGGGTGAACCACTTCCCTCAGATATCATACATTTTCTGGACGTTCCACAATTTACATCTGAAGGGTGAACCACTTCCCTCAGACACTTTACATTTTCGTTTTACATCGTTGTCGTTTCTACGTTCAAATCGTGAAAACATATGCTAAAATATTTTCGTACTTTTTCTAAAACATGATGCATGGGGAATTTACATATAACATATCATCAAAACATATCATCAAACAGTTCAAAACGTACTTGGACATGCTTTACACATAACGAACTTAACAAACAACTAACATTCTAAGCTACCCGACTCATTAATCCCCACAATCAGAAAATCATCATCAAAACAGAAAAACCTAACGTTGACACGATGTAGGGCCTTAAGGGCCGGAAGCCTAACATCCACTTACCCGGCGTCCGTAGCTAGCCGAGCATCGTCCAAAAGTCGTCTCCACCTAAAGCATTTCAGAATTAAGGGCATTAAAATTGATCTTAATTAAACCAATTCTAAACTTAAACTAAGCTCCTAGCTAAGGCAATTTCTCCAAACACTCTCATTTTCTCTATTCGGGCATTTTATCGAACACCTCACGTGCGCACATTCAAACACACTTTTCTCTCTAATCCGACATCCGATCACGACCATTCAAACGCCTATACGTCACCCATAACATCTACTTTAATATGCCATAGCTAAATTTGAAATCATACTCAGCGATCGAGCCTAAAAATCCCAATTTCAATATACATTAAAAACAATATATACTAAACACTAAACCCTAATTCCTAAATCCATTAACAACCACAATCTCTCACAACTATCGTCAATAGTCGTAAATAGATAGTCAAAGGGAACTAATTTAAACATCCTAACGATTTCCAACCAAAATTGAAAATTTCTAACAAAACCCTAAATCGATAAACCTAACGAATAACAACCAAAATCAACAACTAAACGTGTCTAGAGTATAGGGCTTACCTAAAGGATCGATTGGAGAAGGAAAACCGAAGAAGAAATCGCCGGAAGAGGAGCGTTGATCGGCGTTGAAGGAAACGGCGAAGGAGGAGAAAATGTCGCAAGGGAGAGAGAGAGAGAGAGAGAGAGAGAGAGAGAGAGAGAGCTTCACGATTTGGGGAAGAAAATGGAAGGAAAAGGGTATTTGTAAATTAAATAAAATTGACTAAACAAATTACAAGTTTGCCCTTAGCTCAATTCTCTGCTTAATTCCTTATTTCGTCTATCGATTTGGTTTCTCCGAAATTTCCTTAAACCTCTAAATATTCCAATTTAATCCTAGGGTTCTAACGAAACTCACCGTTTGCGAAACGGACTTAATTTACTATTTTTGCGAGTTAAAACACTATAGGGCTAAAAATGGAACATAGCGTTACGCTATCCATTTGAATTTCTAAAAATTTACTTATTTCACTAAAAATCCTCACAAATTCTTAGGGCTCTAATGAAACTTCCCATTCGAGAAAATACTTTAATTGGAATTTACTAAGATACCCTTAAGAGCGGAAACCCGTAAATTCCGGGTGTTACATCATTCCCTCCTTAATTGGAATTTTGTCCCCAAAATTGCTGCTTGGTCAACTTCTAATTTCTCACCCTCACATTATCCAAGTACGATGCTCGTAATACTAACCCTTACACCCCTATGGTCATACTCACCATTTGGGTCTTGATAGCTTCCTTTATCTCCCAAAGCTCTAAATCCTTCTAACTACGCACTTCATAAGTCAATTACTCATTCACTCATCGACTTCAACTTAATCCTTTGTTACTTAGAACCTCGAATTTCCTCTAACTTAACCTCGAGCTAAGTTCATTTGGTTTATAACTCTTCAAATTTCGTGACAACAATTTGTACCTAATCACTTCAAATCCTTAAAGCTCCTTCAATTTTATAACGCTAAGGACCTAATACTTAGGTCTCTCATCCTAATCCTCTGTTTCGAACTCTTCTTTACACTACTATCTCTTTTCCAATTTATCAATCTCATTTTCTAAACCTACTTACCTTGGGCAATCATGGAATTTCCTTAGCTACTCTAATGCCGTTCCTGATACAGAACTTTTGTTACTTAAATCTTTTCCTTTTTTTTTTTTTTTTTTTTTGCTCTCAAGGTATTCTCTAAGTCTCTACAATCTTGTCCAACATACTCGTTTTATACCACTCTTACCTCGGTCATCATCAATAACTAATGAATTCTTAAATCTAAACAAATTCGTTAGACCATTTACTCAACACCTTATGGGCGCTTAAACAATCCACGTTACCTATGAGTCGGATCTTTCCTATACCTCTTGTTCTAATTTCACATTCAAGCTAGTTTGCACAGTCTTCATGCAAATTTCTCTTCCTTTCATCCAATATGCTCCAAATTTTACAACCTCCACTACTTGAGTCATAACTCAACCTTCCCTTTAATCTAGTAAATTTTCTCACTTATCCATATGACGCTGTCTGACGCCCAAAGATTTATCTAACCGGTCATTTTGTCCTACATCACATAGTCTCTATCTTCATCAAGTTGCGATCTTCCTCACACACTTGAGTTTATTTACTTTAACCTTAACTATTCACAAAATCATTGGCTTCGACTTCATTACATACGGGTCGAGCCTTCGAAATTCTTAATTCTTGATAACTCACCAATCCCTCAATTCGCACGAATCAACATTCGAGCTTTAATTCAAATCTAACCCTTCATCAAATTAAGCAATGCCCAAATCTTATCCTTAATACCATTTAAGGATTTCTTCCCCTTTCTCTTTAAAGCTTACTAACTACCCTACTATCTTTCATTCCTTCTAGTCAGGTTTTGAACATTCTACTTGTCTTCTTTAAGAGAATTTGTCTAACAACTTTCTTGTTAGCAAACTTATTGTAGGTAGACCCACAACCTTAATCTAAATCTTCTATAATTCTTAAATCTTGTCCTTGTATTTCCAAGAACTTAACACATCTCTTCGTTAAGGTCTGCCCTCCTAGTTCCTCAAACACTGATGTTCCTACATCCATCCTGGAAATAAGCCTAATGTTTGCGGGGGTTCTTAATTTAAACTATATCAACTATAGACTCATTTCTTAATTCCGGCGTTCATAACTTAAAGGATCTGAAATCTTTTATCCTTACTACAATTTCTATAATTAGTGCTTACTCCTATCGATTCACCATCTTTCCAACATTGTACGGGATACAATAAACCCGTAATCATGGCTTCAAAACTAAGGTGCTAAGCTCTCCTTTAATTCGTTACACTTTTTAGGCGTTTCAAGCTAATACATAATTCTTATACTTTACTTTATGTCTCTGGATTAAGTAGTATCTAATAGCCTAACGCATTTACGATTTATTGGTCACTCTTAACTTTATTAAGTCTTCTTTTCTATATATATATATATAGGGTCGGTCATGATATTTCCACACATCGATAACTGTCTCTATTGGTTAGTCCTTTAAGATGGTACCTACATCCCAGAGAACGTCCAAAGTTTACGTCGTCTTGCATTCAATCTATCGTCAGTTTTTTTTTTTATCCCGTTCACCTAGTAACTCTCCCACCTAATATTTTCTATCCCTTTGTCTACTTCTATCAAATTGTACACATCTTATTATTAAATTCTTACTCTAAACTACAACTCTATTTTAATGTTATTCATTCTATATACTACCGAAATGAATTATACCTGGAACCACACTTGGTTGGGAAGCTTCACTATCTTCGGTCATAGTAATTGTCCTTGAGGGACCACTCAGCAACTTCTTGTTTGGCCCTAGACAATCTCTAGCCTTGTGACCCCTTTTATCGCACCTAAAACATCGATCCGAATGCAGTCTACATTCCCCGAAATGACTCTTCCGCATGTAGGGCACAAAGGAGCTTGACGAGCTCCACGAGGTCGTTTGCTCTTGTCCTGCACAATGGACGAATCGTTGGGCCTCTTAATGCCCCTCACTGGTTGTGGCCTCTCATCGACTAGGGGTAGCTGATGATCACTTAGGGACCCCTCAACCTGGATCGGATCCATAGCACATTCATCTAATATCGGAGGTCGGAATTGCCTATTTTGTTCTCTATCCCGGTTCCATGAAGTACTACCTTGTCCGTGATCATTTCTATCTCGGTTGAGTAAAATCTGTCACACCCCTAAATCCTTACCCATATTTCCGTAATAAAATTTTTCATTTTAACTTTAAGCTTATACTTGAGCGGAAACTAAATCAGAATTTAAAACGGAATCAAAATCGGACCTCCAAAACATTTAAAACAAGACGTTTAATAATTAAATAAAACTTAAAACATTTATTTAAACATTTAAAATCGTTCAGAAAAGTGGGAGGGCAGAATTGGGATTCTGCCCCCAAAATTTCAAGCAGCGATCAGGCGCTGTGCATAGCAGCGACTGATCGCTGCCATGCATTGATCAAGCAGCGATCGATCTCTGCAGAAGGCAGAGACCGATCGCTGATGGTGCTGATCGCTGCCCAAAGCAGCGATCGATCTCTGCCAAAGTCAGAGATTGATCGCCGCATATGGCTGCCAACGCAGCAAGCAAAGCAGCGATCGATCTCTGCTTGCTGCAGAGACCGATCGCTGCACACCTTTTGCAGCGATCGCCCAAGCGATCAGACTTCTCCCTTGTTTCTTTCTTCTGTTTTCGTTCAATACATAGCTCTCTGGAATTCCAGAGAGCAGAACACAAACTCAGCTCTCTGGAATCCGATTCCAGAGAGCAATTCACTTCACTTCTCCTTCAACATTTTCACATTTCATTCATTACATTCATCAACATTATCAACCAATTCATAGCTTCAATCCCACTCAAACGTATTCTAAACTCAATCGTATTACGGCGGACTTGGCGAAGTCCAACTGCGTGGATAGCTCCAAAAACCGAGCATACCCGTAACCATTTAAAATCATTCAAAACACTTCGATAACACTAATAACAAACGTTTTAAATACATTTACCAAACAGTTATAAAACAGGTTTCAAAACGTCAAAACATTAACTTATTAACTAACCAAATCCAAGCATCCTAATATAATTCAGCTATACAATTCATATCACGTTCCCAAAACATATACCTACGTCCCCACGGGTCAAAACGCGCCTCGACTACTCAGCACACTCCTGCGGGCCATCTTTCTTCAACCGATCATGCCTCGGGTGGAGGGATCTCATCCTCACCTGTGTAGAGGTCACCTACACCATAAAAATAAGTCGTGAGCTTAAGGCTCAGTAAGTCTACGTGAATGCAATGCATGCTATGCGTGCCGTTCGTAAAAAACATGCTTCCTACCTTTTCGCTATTCATTTCATTTCATAAACGTCACCGGGGCTTCACTCTCGCTAGATAGGAGCGGCACATCCGGCGATTGGATAGCCCCTCGTATCTAACCGGGGGGAAGAACATGCTCCCCTTGCAGCCATGTCTGAACCACCGCCACCGCTCATGACCAGACAGATTACAGATTACAGACATTCATTACTTTTCATTATCCTTTTCTTTTTTATGAAAACATGCATACAAATTCCTTTTTCATGCTTTTCAGAAACCATGATGCGTGAACATGTGCAATACTATAACATGAGCAGAGTATAAGCAAACAACGTATGTACCATCAAGACGGTAAACAAGCAACCTACAAAACGAATAACCTAACTACCCAACCAAAGCAATTTAAACAACAATTCACCAATTTCCTCGAACAACCTAAAATCATATGGTGTAGGCCAATCGGCCAAACAAGACGCGAAGACTTACCTGACGTCCGTAGCACACTGAGTTCCGTCCACGAGCGTCGTTCGTCTGGGCAAAACACAACATTCATAGTTAAAAACCAATTCGAGCTTCTAACGTCCAAATTTCAAACCTTAACTAAAGAATTCTCCTAATTCCTCAAAGTTAGCTAATTAAAGCATTTAGAACGTCGACTAATGCTCGATAATCCAAAATCCTCCATTTACGAGTTTTTCCCAAAAACCCAAAAATCTACTAATTTTAACTTTTTCACAAATTGATCTTTCTTCGTCCAATAACGTCCAATACGTTCGATAAATACTTAATCACGGCTAACCTATTAATTACAAACCCTGATTCGCGTTTTTAACGAAATTAATTCGAAACCCTAATTATTTAAAACGCCGTAAACTTCAAAATAAAAGCTCTAAGATTGCAGGTACATACCGAGGGTAGCGAGAGGAGAAGAAATGACGAAGAACGGAAGAAAAACGGGAGAGAACGGAGGTCGGATCTTTGATCGGCGTCGGCGGCCGAGAGAAGAGTTTCTTCTCTGTTCGTGAACGCCAGGGAGAAAGAAGAAAATGGGGAGAGAAAAGAGTTTGTGTGATTTTATAAAAATTGATTTGCAAATTACCATTTTGCCCTTCTCACTTAATTCTATTTGTTTCGTCATTCGTTTCGTTAATCGTCCAACGATTCGGGTTCTCCAATTTTTCTTATTTTGCCAATAACCCATATTCATCGCCAGGGTTCTATCAAAACTGTCCGTTCGTAAAACGGACCCCGTTTACTATTTTTAATTAAACATCCATTATATTACGAGAAACGTAATTACTCGGAATATAACGTTCCCGTTCCGAAAATTCTCGGAATATTCTTAAAATTCCTATTAATTGTCAGGATCGCAATGAAACTTTTCGTTTGCGAAACCGACGTGATTTGACATAATTACTAAAAATGCCATTATAATATATTATATCAATATAATATATTAAATCCAAACTCCGTACATGCCGGATGTTACATTCTACCCACCTTATTCAGAATTTTGTCCTCAAAATTTGACTTAGCTTATTGTCCTTGGCATTACTGTCTCACGCTCTGCGGTCTTAACGTCAACTTAAGTCTCTCAATTCCTTCCAAGTCTCCTCCCTCCATCTCTAAAATTCGAACTTCCTCTTATTTACTCTAATTTCATCATACCTAGGGTCAATCCCTATGATTAAAACTTCGACTGTATCCTCCAACATTAGCTTCAACTTCGAAACATTTATTCTTAATAGGACTGTACATATCTTTCATGCAAATTAATCCTCACCAAATCTCCCAAATCACACACTTTCTCGGATAACTTATCAGTCTCTCTAGTCGTTTCGGGGTGAATTTCATAACTGAGCTCTCACTGTCATATTCCTCAACCTAGGTCACCCGAATCTCTTCTAAACACCACCTCCATTCTATGTTTCGTCCTTGAATTCTATCACTAAATTCTTAACTAAAGTCCTCATACTACTTGCGTTATGCTCGTTGGTCTATCCTAGATCTCTGTTAACTTCAAGCGCCGTCAATTACCAAAACTTCCATTCTTGATGTGCTCTAATCTTCACGTTCTAACCTTAGGTCATTTATGTAGTTATTTGGTTTCGACTTGCCAAACACGAATCGAATACTTGAAAATTTGCTACTTAGGCTCTCTTCTAAGCCTACTTAGATGATTTTCATGAAAATCAACATTCTCCTTCTTACATCAATCTCGAATTTCATAATTTGCAGACCTTTAAACGCCAATCTAAGCTTCTAGCCTAACCTCTCATTTAGTCCCAACGATCTCCTTTACCTTACCTGTCTCTAAATTCTTCAACGCTACATCAAGTTCGCCAACTAGTCTATTCTCGTTCGCTTCTTCTTATCAAGTTCCAACTATTCTACTCGACAATTTCTCTAAATTTAACTCTTAAATTCTATCTTAATCTAGACACTCTTAACCTCGCACGAATCCCCAATATATAAGTTCTACGATGTTTGATTCATTTAAACGCACTCCAAGTAATACAACAATCTAGGGTATCCCTTAATAGGTTTATATCTAAATTTTATCTTTCTAGATTAGTCGTATTCTAATACTCCAAGGAGATTTCCAATTAGACTTAATCCCTACCTACTTATAAACTATATCTCTTAATTGTTACTACGCATTAGGTTCACAATCTCTTGCGGCTAAGTCCAGCTAATCTTACTAATGCATAATCCCATATCTATATGGTCCATATTGTCCTATATCTAGTTTACAATCTTCTCTTTGAAGTTAGCCTAGAAATTCTTCTTACCCACCTTCTATTTCCTTACTATCCTATTTTTGAACCTATCATTATCATCATCATTTTTATTCTCAAAAACCATATCGTTGCCGTACGGGCAATTAAAAGAATACCTGCAAGTGTAGAAGGCTGGGCCTCATTGTTGGCGTCGCCAGGCTCAATGAAAGTAAAGACCCTCGGAACAACCTTTCTCTGATCGGTGCCCTGTTGATTTCTGCCTGGTTGATTTCGGTTCAGCAACGGGCAATTCATGAAATAGTGGCCAGCTTCTCCACACCGGTAACACCTATTGGTAAGCATCAGACAAGTACCGTAGTGCTGCTTCTGGCACTGCGGACATATAGGCTTTTGAACAGCCTCTTGGACCTGCTTTCCTTTTCCCCGCTCGCCCTTACCACCGTAGGGCCTCTTATCGCTCCTCTGTTGTTGTGACGGTCGTTGTTCATTCAGTTGCCCGTCTCGATCCTGTGACTGAGGCTGAAGTTCACGAAAGAAACCTTTTGCTGGCTCCTTCGACCTAGCACAAGTCGCTCTAGCAGCCTCGATATCCAGAGCCTTGGCCGTAACTTCCGAATAGGGCACATCTATAATACCTGAGACAATAACGTGCATCCGAATCTCAGGATTAAGTCCCCCCATAAACTGGTGTACCTTCTCCTCGTTATCGCTGACAAGACGTGGGGCAAATCGTGATAAGGCCTCAAACTTCCGTATGTAATCGGTAACCGAGCCCGTCTGCTTTAACTGCGTGAACTCATTCCTCTTTGCCACCCTCACTGTGCGGCTGAAGTATTTATCAAAGAATAAAAACTTGAACCGATCCCAAGTCATAACTGATACATCCGTAGTCGACTTGATCGAGTCCCACCAGAAACGGGCATCCAACGCTAAGTGAAAAGTGGCATAAGCCACCTTGCTCCCGTTGCCAACCTCTGCGTAATCCAGCATATCCTCCATCACTCGGATCCACTCCTCAGCACGAGTCGGATCCGATGACTGGCCATCGAATACTGGAGGTCGCAGGCCTTGGAACCTCTGCATACCCTGATTATTGGGCACTACCAGCTCCTGAGCTCTTTGATTCTCTCGCTGGTTCTCTCGATTTACTAGATCCGCTATCTGCTGTGCTTGCCGGTCCATATGCTGAGACTGGCGGTCTATCAAATCCATAAGACGATCCGTCGCGTCATCTCTAGGATCCCTTCCTCGAACCATACTTATAAACTCCTATAAAATTTACAAACAAATAATCCTAAGTAACAAAATCAAATAAAACAATAAACAGACTTACAGTTGATGAAGGATGTCCGCGTAGTGGCTGTGCAGTCGAGCAGTCTACAGAACCGATTTTAAAACCCGGGGGCTCTGATACCATAACTGTCACACCCCTAAATCCTTACCCATATTTCCGTAATAAAATTTTTCATTTTAACTTTAAGCTTATACTTGAGCGGAAACTAAATCAGAATTTAAAACGGAATCGAAATCGGACCTCCAAAACATTTAAAACAAGACGTTTAATAATTAAATAAAACCTAAAACATTTATTTAAACATTTAAAATCGTTCAGAAAAGTGGGAGGGCAGAATTGGGATTCTGCCCCCAAAATTTCAAGCAGCGATCAGGCGCTGTGCATAGCAGCGACTGATCGCTGCCATGCATTGATCAAGCAGCGATCGGTCTCTGCAGAAGGCAGAGACCGATCGCTGATGGTGCTGATCGCTGCCCAAAGCAGCGATCGATCTCTGCCAAAGTCAGAGATTGATCGCCGCATATGGCTGCCAACGCAGCAAGCAAAGCAGCGATCGATCTCTGCTTGCTGCAGAGATCGATCGCTGCACACCTTTTGCAGCGATCGCCCAAGCGATCAGACTTCTCCCTTGTTTCTTTCTTCTGTTTTCGTTCAATACATAGCTCTCTGGAATTCCAGAGAGCAGAACACAAACTCAGCTCTCTAAGAATCCGATTCCAGAGAGCAATTCACTTCACTTCTCCTTCAACATTTTCACATTTCATTCATTACATTCATCAACATTATCAACCAATTCATAGCTTCAATCCCACTCAAACGTATTCTAAACTCAATCGTATTACGGCGGACTTGGCGAAGTCCAACTGCGTGGATAACTCCAAAAACCGAGCATACCCGTAACCATTTAAAATCATTCAAAACACTTCGATAACACTAATAACAAACGTTTTAAATACATTTACCAAACAGTTATAAAACAGGTTTCAAAACGTCAAAACATTAACTTATTAACTAACCAAATCCAAGCATCCTAATATAATTCAGCTATACAATTCATATCACGTTCCCAAAACATATACCTACGTCCCCACGGGTCAAAACGCGCCTCGACTACTCAGCACACTCCCGCGGGCCATCTTTCTTCAACCGATCATGCCTCGGGTGGAGGGATCTCATCCTCACCTGTGTAGAGGTCACCTACACCATAAAAATAAGTCGTGAGCTTAAGGCTCAGTAAGTCTACGTGAATGCAATGCATGCTATGCGTGCCGTTCGTAAAAAACATGCTTCCTACCTTTTCGCTATTCATTTCATTTCATTTCATAAACGTCACCGGGGCTTCACTCTCGCTAGATAGGAGCGGCACATCCGGCGATTGGATAGCCCCTCGTATCTAACCGGGGGAAGAACATGCTCCCCTTGCAGCCATGTCTGAACCACCGCCACCGCTCATGACCAGACAGATTACAGATTACAGACATTCATTACTTTTCATTATCCTTTTCTTTTTTATGAAAACATGCATACAAATTCCTTTTTCATGCTTTTCAGAAACCATGATGCGTGAACATGTGCAATACTATAACATGAGCAGAGTATAAGCAAACAACGTATGTACCATCAAGACGGTAAACAAGCAACCTACAAAACGAATAACCTAACTACCCAACCAAAGCAATTTAAACAACAATTCACCAATTTCCTCGAACAACCTAAAATCATATGGTGTAGGCCAATCGGCCAAACAAGACGCGAAGACTTACCTGACGTCCGTAGCACACTGAGTTCCGTCCACGAGCGTCGTTCGTCTGGGCAAAACACAACATTCATAGTTAAAAACCAATTCGAGCTTCTAACGTCCAAATTTCAAACCTTAACTAAAGAATTCTCCTAATTCCTCAAACTTAGCTAATTAAAGCATTTAGAACGTCGACTAATGCTCGATAATCCAAAATCCTCCATTTACGAGTTTTTCCCAAAAACCCGAAAATCTACTAATTTTAACTTTTTCACAAATTGATTTTTCTTCGTCCAATAACGTCCAATACGTTCGATAAATACTTAATCACGGCTAACCTATTAATTACAAACCCTGATTCGCGTTTTTAACGAAATTAATTCGACACCCTAATTATTTAAAACGCCGTAAACTTCAAAATAAAAGCTCTAAGATTGCAGGTACATACCGAGGGTAGCGAGAGGAGAAGAAATGACGAAGAACGGAAGAAAAACGGGAGAGAACGGAGGTCGGATCTTTGATCGGCGTCGGCGGCCGAGAGAAGAGTTTCTTCTCTGTTCGTGAACGCCAGGGAGAAAGAAGAAAATGGGGAGAGAAAAGAGTTTGTGTGATTTTATAAAAATTGATTTGCAAATTACCATTTTGCCCTTCTCACTTAATTCTATTTGTTTCGTCATTCGTTTCGTTAATCGTCCAACGATTCGGGTTCTCTAATTTTTCTTATTTTGCCAATAACCCATATTCATCGCCAGGGTTCTATCAAAACTGTCCGTTCGTAAAACGGACCCCGTTTACTATTTTTAATTAAACATCCATTATATTACGAGAAACGTAATTACTCAGAATATAACGTTCCCGTTCCGAAAATTCTCGGAATATTCTTAAAATTCCTATTAATTGTCAGGATCGCAATGAAACTTTTCGTTTGCGAAACCGACGTGATTTGACATAATTACTAAAAATGCCATTATAATATATTATATCAATATAATATATTAAATCCAAACTCCGTACATGCCGGATGTTACAAAATCTCTATCTGTTCTGATTGTCGGTGCACTACGTCTATAAGCTGGCTAATAAGATTCTCCTCGGGTTTCTTAGGTGCTTTCGGCATTTTCTTGTTCCTGGACACATTAAGAAACACATACAAAATAAACAATTTAGAATCATACTTAAACTTAAACACTTACGGTCGATGGAGAGTCCTCGTGCGGCGGTGTGTTTTTGGCAGGCATTTCACAGAAATCGCTTTTAAAACTTTGTCTCTCTGATACCATAACTGTGACGACCCCAACCCGATCAGGGCCGCCACGGACTTGCCGTGACATAATCATTACCTAAGCCCTCGTATTTTCCGCATAAACTTTTTCATTTTTACTATAAACATAACCCAAAACCCTTAAACAAACTAACCCTAACGTAACCTTAACTTTGAACTCTCGTAACCACGTAAATTTTTCTTTTTATATCACTCATAACGTTTCGACTTCTAAACCATTAAATTGAAGTCTCGGATTGTTGAAATCCCTTAAAATCACTCATTCCTCGATCATCAAAACATGACACTAATATAACCTATACTCAAGAAAACAAACTGCCTTTGGATAAAATTAAAACAATTGGATTGAAGTTTAAAACAGATAAAACAATATTCAAAAACCATTAAAAATAACTAAAAATGCATCGGTCATAGGCTATCGAAACAGGGGAGGGTAAGAAAGGGCAATTAAGCCCGGAAATGCACAGGCGACCGAACGCATGAAGTTATGCGTTCGGGCGCCCCTCACCTAACCGCCCGAACGCCTGCCTTTAAGCGTTCGGTCGCTTCACGTTCTGATCTCCAGAACGTGAAACCCGAACATTAATCGATCGTGCGCCACTCTACCTGTAATATCCGGCTTGTACGGATTTTTGGATATATCATGTTATATTATTATTTCATTATTTAATGGCATTTTTGGTAAATATGTCAAATCAGGTCCGTTTTACAAAAAGAAAGCGTCATTATAATCCTAACGAGTAATAAGAATTTTAAGGAAATTTTGGGAATTTTCGGAATAGTAACGCTATATTCCGAGTAATTACAACTATCGTAAATTAAATGACGTTTTAGAAAAAATAGTAAATGAGGTCCGAATTGCGAACGGACAGTTTTAATAAAGTCCTGGTGATAAATATGAGTTATTGGCAAAATATGGAATTTTCAAGAATTCGGATTGTTAGCCAATTAATGAAACGAAAGTAGAAAAACTCAAGAAGGGCAAAATGGTAATTTGCAAAGTCAACTTTATTTAAACATCACAAACCCTTCTTTTCTCTTCATTTTCTTCTTCTCCTCTGCCCGCGCCAAGAACAGAGAGCTTCCTTCTCTCTCGGCCGCCGGCGACATTCGACAACCCGACCTCCGTCCGACCTCCGATCAACCCGTTTCCTTCACGGTTTCTCATCCTCTCGCTACCCTCGGTATGAACCTACAATCTCTGAACGTTTATTTCGAGTTCTCGGTTCGATTTAGAGTTAGGGTTTCAAATTAGGGTTTCGGTATTTTTCGCTAAAAACGCAAATTAGGGCTGGTAATTAATAGGTTAGCCGTGATTAAGTATAGATTGAACGTATTGGACGCTATCGGACGAAAAGAAATCAAATTGCGAAAAAGTTATAAATCGGTAAATTGTCGGTTTTTTTTTTAGGAAAAACTCGTAACTAGAGATTTTGGATTATAAAGCTTTAATTAACGTTCGAAATGCTCTAAATAGCTAAGTGGTGAATTTAGGAGAATTCGTTAGTTAAGGATTTTGTAATTTGGACATTTATGGCTTAAAGTGATTATAACGGCGAATATCGTGTTTTATACAGACACGCAACTCTCGTGGTCAAAGCTTGTAATTCGGCGCGCTCAAGGTAAGTTTTCGTGACTTACTTTGACCAATCGGTCTACACCATACTTCGATGTCGTATCGAGGATTCCTGAAGAGTTGTTTGTTTAATCTGCTTTTGGTTGGGTAGTTAGGTTTAATTGTTTATAGGTTAGTTTATTTCGGTCTTGATGGTATACATGTGTTCGTTTATTGTATGGTTACATTATGCTTATAACTGTTCATGCATCACGTATTTCAAAATGGCATGAAAATGGATTTCTGCACGAGTTTTCAATGAAATGAATAATGAACGAAAATACGTAATCTGTATCTGGTCACGCGGGATGGGGCTCAGGCATGGCTGTAGGGTTTGTGAGCATGTACCCCCCTCCTCTAGATCGAAAGTGGTAGTCCGACCGCGGGATGTATCCTTTCAATTTAGAGGGCTGATATCTCGGTGGCAATATGTATGAAATGATCTGATATGTCTGATGAGCATGTTTTCTGAACTTCATATGCACGACACGCATGCATCTGCATTTACGTAGCTTACTGAGATTTCCATATCTCATATGTGTCTGTATGGTGTAGGTGACGTTCTAGGTTACGTTGACCCAGGTGAGGATGATATTCCTCCTCCTGACGTAGGAGCAGCTGATGGATGATGGCCGTGGGAGTGCGCTGAGCAGTCGAGGCGCGTTTTGACCCGTGGTGGGTGTATGTAAAGGTTTTGGGGGTTCTTCGTGATATTTTGGATTGATGATGAACTGTATAGAACATATTTAGGTTGTTTGGATCTGGATAGGGGTTAGATAACGTTTTGGTAATTGTATGTAAAAACGCTTTGGTTTAAATGTTTAAGTTAAATGAAAATGTTTTGAAATGTTGTTTGTAGGTTGCTACGGATAGCTCGGTTTTTAGAGCTATCCACGCAGTTGGACTTCGTAAAGTCCGCCGCGAGTCGGTTGATTTAAGTTGTAAACCTTTGTGATAAAGGTGAGAAATTGATTAAGAAAAGAAAGAGAAAAGTGCTCTCTGGAATCGGATTCCAGAGAGGGATGTCGAGGGATTTGCTCTCTGGAGTTCGAGATTCCAGAGAGCCTAAGTGTAGAAAAGAAAAGAACGAAGTAAGGAAGAAGTGAGGAGCTGCAGCGATCGGGCGCTGTGCGCTGATCGCTGCCAGCGATCGCTGAAAGAGAGCTCGGCGACTGGGCGCCGTGGGGGATCGCTGCAGCAGCAAATGATCGCTGCAGTGCAGCGATCAGGCGCTGCACAATGCAGCGATCGTGCGCTGCATTGTGCAGCGCATGCAGCGCCTGATCGCTGCATTTGCAGCGATCGTGCGCTGCATCACGCAGCGCACACGGCGACCGTGCGCTGCAATTGGCAGCGCCCGGTCGCTGCTGCATTTTGAGGGCAGAATTCCGATTCTGCCCTCCCTTCTTTTATTGTTTATAAAAGTTTTATTAAATGTTTTAGTTTTAATTATTTATTAAAGGTTTTGTTTTAAATGCTTTTAAAGTTCAGTTTTAATTCCGACTTAAATTCTGATTTCAACTTCGGTTTAGATTCCGCATTAAGTTTTATTTAAAGCATAGAAAAGTAAAAAGTATAAAATGAAAAATTATACGGGAAATACGGGTACAGTATTAGGGGTGTTACACTACCCGCGCCCGAACGCCAAACTCTCTGGAAAACCAGAGGGTTCTGCGTTCCAACTCCTTTCCTCCTGCGACCCGTCGCTCCTTCATTTTCTTTTCCTTCTCCTTCTTTCCTTTTCTCTTGCACCAACTACACCCCTCTTACACAATCCACATACTCTTTTCTCATTCCATTTTCTCACATTTCACTCATTCTTCAAAAACATATTTCTACACCATAGCACTATCACTTTCATACGTTACTCTCGCTATCCGTTCACCGACTCAAAATACATTTAAAACATAACCAAATTTCATGAAAACGAACCGCGTGGTTCCGTTTAAAAGCATATAATTTCCGCCTGTTTTTAAAACGTTTAAGACTTTACAAAATACTTTCTATTTCCTGTCCAGTCACCAAACGCCCTAAAACATATCTAAACGTACTAAAATCCATCAAATTCATCATTATCCCAACAATACCCAAAAACTCTCAAAACACCTAACCGTGAGTCTACCCGCCCTGCCAAAACACATCCCGTCGCCACGAGCACCACCCGTCGACCTCCTATTCTTTGTCATCGAGTTCACACCTGTCACCTACATCATGCAACATAAACAGTAAGCCTAATGCTTAGTAAGGGAATGCACTATATGGATTTAAAACATTTTACTTAACATATGCAGTTTCTACAGTTTCATCGTACATAATCTTTTCGTTTCGTTTCATCGTTCATATTCATTTCGTTTCGTTTCATCATACATACATGTAATCCTCTACCAATGGAGGGCGGATTAGTTTCTCCATCTCTAGACGTTCCACATATGGATCTTTATCTGAAGGGTGAACCACTTCCCTCAGATATCATACATTTTCTGGACGTTCCACAATTTACATCTGAAGGGTGAACCACTTCCCTCAGACACTTTACATTTTCGTTTTACATCGTTGTCGTTTCTACGTTCAAATCGTGAAAACATATGCTAAAACATTTTCGTACTTTTTCTAAAACATGATGCATGGGGAATTTACATATAACATATCATCAAAACATATCATCAAACAGTTCAAAACGTACATGGACATGCTTTACACATAACGAACTTAACAAACAACTAACATTCTAAGCTACCCGACTCATTAATCCCCATAATCAGAAAATCATCATCAAAACAGAAAAACCTAACGTTGACACGATGTAGGGCCTTAAGGGCCGGAAGCCTAACATCCACTTACCTGGCGTCCGTAGCTAGCCGAGCACCGTCCAAAAGTCGTCTCCACCTAAAGCATTTCACAATTAAGGGCATTAAAATTGATCTTAATTAAACGAATTCTAAACTTAAACTAAGCTCCTAGCTAAGGCAATTTCTCCAAAAACTCTCATTTTCTCTATTCGGGCATTTTATCGAACACCTCACGTGCGCACATTCAAACACACTTTTCTCTCTAATCCGACATCCGATCACGACCATTCAAACGCCTATACGTCACCCATAACATCTACTTTAATATCCCATAGCTAAATTTCAAATCACACTCAGCGATCGAGCCTAAAAATCCCAATTTCAATATACATTAAAAACAATATATACTAAACACTAAACCCTAATTCCTAAATCCGTTAACAACCACAATCTCTCACAACTATCGTCAATAGTCGTAAATAGATAGTCAAAGGGAACTAATTTAAACATCCTAACGATTTCCAACCAAAATCGAAGATTTCTAACAAAACCCTAAATCGATAAACCTAACGAATAACAACCAAAATCAACAACTAAACGTGTCTAGAGTATAGGGCTTACCTAAAGGATCGATTGGAGAAGGAAAACCGAAGAAGAAATCGCCGGAAGAGGAGCGTTGATCGGCGTTGAAGGAAACGGCGGAGGAGGAGAAAATGTCGCAAGGGGGAGAGAGAGAGAGAGAGAGAGAGAGCTTCACGATTTGGAGAAGAAAATGGAAGGAAGAGGGTATTTGTAAATTAAATAAAATTGACTAAACAAATTACAAGTTTGCCCTTAGCTCAATTCTCTGCTTAATTCCTTATTTCGTCTATCGATTTGGTTTCTCCGAAATTTCCTTAAACCTCTAAATATTCCAATTTAATCCTAGGGTTCTAACGAAACTCACCATTTGCGAAACGGACTTAATTTACTATTTTTGCGAGTTAAAACACTATAGGGCTAAAAATGGAACATAGCGTTACGCTATCCATTTGAATTTCTAAAAATTTACTTATTTCACTAAAAATCCTCATAAATTCTTAGGGCTCTAATGAAACTTCCCATTCGAGAAAATACTTTAATTGGAATTTACTAAGATACCCTTAAGAGCGGAAACCCGTAAATTTCGGGTGTTACATACCGGTAGTGCAAAATCTACATCTTCCGATAGCATTGAACCAACATCATCTGATGGCTTAACTGAAGACATCTTCTGATAGAATTAAACCTACATCGTCCGATGGCTTAACTGAAGACATCTTCCGATAGGATTGAACCTACATCATCCGATGGCTTAACTGAAGACATCTTCCGATATAATTAAACCTACATCGTCCGATGACTTAACTGAAGACATCTTCCGATAGGATTAAACCTACATCATCCGATGGCTTAACTGAAGACATCTTCCGATAGACATCATCTAACGATAGAAGACAGGGTGACATTTCAACTATTTTTTGCTATGCCAACACAACTTAAGTATAGAAAGAATTTACTTATTTCACTGAGACCATTCAGAAATAACTCGAATCATTGCACCACTCAAATCCAGTAAAAACCAACATTAAAAAAACTCAACAGAATATCATTATCTGAAAATCTCACAACGTATTCAAAGTATTAAACCTCTACTAACATGAAAACTCAACATACTTAAATTAAAACACTATCAACTGAAACTTCACACTAACTGACATCAATTAAATTGCCTCATCAAGTACCAGATCTGTGGCATGAATGTGTTCCTCCAACCAGCCTATCCATCAACAAGCTCAGAGAATTCACCTGCTGTTACTTCCTCACCTACATCACAAAACTCATCTATTAGCCTAATACTAAATAAGCGAAGTGATAATGAAATGATATGCTGAAACTTAAATCCTAATTATGCAGTTTCTACTTTCTCTTCTTAGTTGCTCTTTCGTTCATTCACTGATATAATCCCTCGATTTCCTTGGGAGTGAGATCAATTCTCCCATTGTTATACATCATCTTCATCAGTTAAGGGGTGGATGAATTCCCTTAACAGCTGTTCTGATCCCTCGGTTCCCTTGGGAGTGGGATAAGTTCTCCCAATGTTATAAATCCTCTTCATCAGTTAAGGGGTGGATTAGTTCCCTTAACAGCCAATGCATTTCAATCTATACCTACCTTTCCATAACATTACATGAAAGTTCATTTTCGTATTCTTTAAAAAAAACATGATGCATGACATACAGGAAATACTCAAATATACATATACCTAGTGTTCTGTGATGTAGGCCCGAAAGCACACACAATACTTCACTTACCTGGCTCTCTTGGAAATGCTTGGTTTCAACTACTCCAGAAGCTCGCTCACCTAGGGTCATGACAGTACATTAATCCAACTCTCATTAAAACTTACCAAAATCAATAAAATGCTTGAGGAAACCGATTGAAACTCTGCTACCCGTGCATTCTCATTTATCACCAAGAACCCGAACCTACCCTTAATCATAGCATCCTCAAATCTCCACATTGCATTCTCTCAGTTATCTAAGCGCTAAAAAGCAAGAAAACAAGGAAGACTTACCTAGATTGAAGGAGAATCGGGCGAGAGGATCGCCTAGAGAGCTGAAAACCGAAAGAGGGAAATAGGGGATAGTGGCGGCTATGGTGTATTAACACTTCCCTTAAATACGTTACCCATTCTTAAAACCTCACTTTACATAAATGCCCTTGCTTAGTCACTCACTAACCTAATAAATAATTCCGCTAATTCTTTCATAAAATGCACATCATATTTGATAAATTAAATTTGGTTTAGCGGAACCGAGTGCTACAATCTACCCTCAAAAGAATTTTGTCCTCAAAATTCAATACCTGAATAATTCTGGATATTGGTCCATCATGTCTTGCTGACGCTCCAAAGTTGTCTCTTCTATGTTCTGGTTATGCCACAAGACCTTCACCAATGGAACTTCTTTGTTGCGCAACACTTTCACAGCATAGTTTAGGATCCTTACTGGTTTCTCTTCATAAGTAAGAGTGGGCTGAGCTTCAATACTCTGAGGTTCCATAACTTGAGATAGGTTTCTAACACACTTCCTTAGCATGGAAACATGAAACACATTATGGATTCCTTCTAAAGAGGCTGGTAACTGTAGTTGATAAGCTGACTTCCCAATCCTTTTTAAGATTAAGAAAGGTCCTATATATCTGGGGTTCAACTTGCCTCTCTTTCCAAATCTCACAACTCCCTTAAAAGGTGACACCTTAAGAAAAACTTCATCACCTACTTCAAATTTCAGTTCTCTTCGTCTCTTGTCTGCGTAGCTTTTCTGCCGGCTTTGAGCTGTTAAGATTCTTTGTCGGATAAGAGCAATCTTCTCCATTGTCTGCTGCACAATATCAGGACCAATCAATTGTGCTTCCCCTACTTCATCCCAATATAATGGAGATCTGCACTTTCGTCCATATAATGCCTCGTAAGGCGCCATGCCTATTGTTGCCTGAAAACTGTTGTTATAAGAAAATTCTACCAAGGACAAGTATTTGCTCCATGAACCTTGAAAGTCTAATACACATGCACGGAGTATATCCTCCAATATTTGAATAGTCCTTTCGGATTGTCCATCAGTTTGAGGATGGAAAGCTGTGCTAAAACTAAGCTGTGTTCCCATAGCTTTGTGCAAACTTTTCCAAAACTTAGATGTAAATCTGGAGTCTCGGTCTGAAATTATGGTGCTTGGAACTCCATGCAGTCTAACAACTTCCAACTCAGCCAGTTGATCCATCGAGTATATTATCTTCATTGGCAGAAAGTGAGCAGATTTGGTTAAACGATCAACTATTACCCAGATTGCATCGTGACCCTTAGCTGTTCTAGGTAATCCTATAACAAAATCCATAGTTATTTGTTCCCATTTCCATTCAGGAACTGGTAAAGGTTTTAATGTTCCAGCAGGCCTCTGATGTTCAGCTTTGACTTGCTGGCAGATCAGGCATGACTCTATATACTCCGCCACACTTCTTTTCATACCTGGCCACCAATAATGTTGCTTGAGATCTCCGTACATCTTCATACTTCCGGGATGAACAGAAAGTCTAGAAGAATGTGCCTCAGATAGGATTCCCTTTCTAAGTTCAGTATCAGCCGGTACAAACCATCTATTTTGAAACTTGAGAATTCCATCAACCGAGCAGTTGAAATCCGACTTGTCAGTAGAATCCATGCACAACTTATACTTATTACATTCAGTGTCATTCATTTGAACTTCCTTTATTTTCTCCAAAATTGTTGTTCTTAAAGATATGGCCGAAAGCATGGCTGACACACTAGACACAGCTTCCAGGTTAAATCTTTGGAATTCTGTCTCTAAAGCTATCGGTATGTCTAGAATCAATGTAGAGACTGAAGAAGTCACTCTACTCAAAGCATCAGCCACTACATTGGCCTTGCTAGGGTGGTACTTAATCTCAAAATCATAATCTTTGACAAACTCTAACCACCTACGTTGCCTCATATTCAGTTCTTTTTGCGTGAAAATGTATTTCAGACTCTTATGATCCAAAAATATCTCACAAGTTTGTCCATACAAGTAGTGCCTCCAAATCTTTAATGCAAAAACCACAGCAGCTAATTCTAAGTCATGGTAGGGTAATTCTTTTCGTGTACTTTTAACTGCCTAGAAGCATAAGCTATAACCTTTCCATCTTGCATCAAAACACAACCAAGCCCGACCTTGGAAGCATCACAATAAATACTGAATTTACCATTTTCGACAGGAAGAGTCAATATTGGAGCATTGGTTAGTTTCTGTTTCAAGGTCTGGAAACTGGATTCACATTCCCCTGTCCAAGCATACTTTATGTTTTTCCTTGTTAGTTGAGTGAGGGGTGTGGCAATATTTGAAAATCCTTCGATAAATTTTCTATAATATCCTGCTAATCCAAGGAAACTTCGAATATCCGTGGCATTCTTCGGTTGTAGCCACTCCTTAACTGCTTGAACTTTGGCTGGATCGACAGATATTCCATCTCTAGAGATCACGTGGCCAAGAAAGTGAACTCTATCCAACCAAAACTCACACTTGGAAAACTTAGCATAAAGCTGGTGCTGCCTTAGTAATCCTAACACCAAACCCAAATGCCTTGCATGCTCATCCTTAGTTCTAGAGTAGATTAGGATGTCATCTATGAATACAATGACAAACTTGTCCAAATACTCGCGAAACACCCTATTCATGAGATCCATGAAGGCTGCGGGTGCATTTGTCAAACCAAAAGACATAACCAAAAACTCATAATGTCCATACCTTGTGCGAAAGGCAGTCTTTGGGATATCTTCAGATTTAACCTTCAGCTGGTAATAACCAGATCTAAGGTCAATCTTAGAGAAAACTCTTGCACCCTTAAGCTGGTCAAATAAGTCATCAATCCTCGGCAAAGGGTACTTGTTCTTGACAGTTAACTTACTCAATTCTCTATAATCAATGCACATACGCATTGATCCATCTTTCTTTTTGACAAAAAGGACAGGTGCACCCCACGGTGAAAAGCTAGGGCGTATGAACCCTTTCTCCAACAAATCCTCCAACTGTTTCTTTAATTCTTTAAGTTCTGTTGGTGCTAGTCTATACGGATTTTTAGACACAGGCTCAGCGCCGGGGTAAACATCTACCACAAATTCAATTTTCCTATTTGGTGGCAAGCCAGGAAGGTCATCTAGGAATACTTCCGGAAAATCCTGGACAACTAAAACATTTTTCGGGGCTCACTTTTCGTACTAGTTGTGTGTCTAAAACACTGGCCAAAAAGCACAAATATTCCCTGCTCGGGGAGGGTTTATAATTGACAGAGGTCATCACAGTCATTTCCTTACTCTTCTTCAGAGCTCGGAAGGTATGGTTTAAACCATCAGGGGGTTGAAAACTAACAACTCCAGTCCTACAGTCTATTGTGACATAATGCTTAAACAACCAATTCATTCCAAGGATCACATTAAATCCCATTATGTCCATAACAATGAGATCAGCAGGCAAATTAATGTTTCCTACTAATACAACACTATCAGGCATCATTTGATTGGAGTGCATGCGCTCACCAGAGGGTAGTGCTACGTTAAACACATGCTCAGAAGAAGTGAACTGTACATCTAACTTATCAGCAAATGCAGAGGCTATAAAAGAATGCGTTGCACCCGAATCTATCAAAGTAAAAGCAGGTATATAGTTAATCAATATAGTACCTGACACTACAGCAGGCTGGTCCTCATCACCTGACTCCATCATGGAGAATATTATTGGTTTAATCTTGGCAGGTCCGCCCTTTAAAGCTGGGCAGTCTCTGTTGATATGGCTGACTTTGTTACAGTTGAAGCAACGGGTGATTCTAGGCTTTGGGCAATCCCTGAACGAGTGTCCGACCTCATCAAAGTTAAAACACTTATTCGTCCCAAATCTATACTCGCCCGGGTGATTCTTCGTACATTTTGGGCATTGAGGAAACGTCTTGGTATTTGGTACTTTCTTTCCTATTCCTTGACTATACTGGCCTTCATTGTGCCTCTTCACTCCTCTCTGCGGTGGTGGTTAAACAAACTTTCTCGGGGTTTCCTTTGTTCCATCACACTTCACCTCAGCTTCTTCCACCTCCAATGCTTTGGACACAACATCACTAAAAGGAAAACCTTTAAAACCCGAAAACTTGACCCCTCTGTACATTTCTGGTTTCAGTCCATTCATGAATTGAAACACCTTATCTTCATTTCGGTGAACAAGGTGTCCAGCGAACCTGGATAGAGACTCGAATTGTCTAACGTATTCAGCCACAGACCCTGTCTGCTTCAAGTTCAAAAACTCTACATTCTTTGCAGCCTGGACTGTGCTGTTAAAATATTTCTCATAGAAGATGTCCTTGAACTGCGACCAGGACATCGCCAAAACATCGGTGGTGGTCTCGATTGTCTCCCACCAAAGTTGAGCATCGCCAGCAAAATGGAACGTGGCCAACGTGACTTTATCTCCTTCACCAACATTGGCACATCGGAACATGCTTTCGATCCTCCTCAACCACTCTTCAGCAACAATCGGGTTTGATGATTTTCCATCAAAGGTGGGCAGCTGAAGCCTCCGGAATCGGTCTCCTGAATGTTCATTGCTAGAACCTGAGTTGGCACTTCCTTGTACTTCTCGGTTCAGCAACACTCCTAACTGATCGGATTGCTGACGTACTAAGTCTGTTTGCTGACGTACCAAATCTGTCAGTTGTCTAATAACACTAGATTCCTCCTCACTCCTCAAGTTTGGCATTTCCCTCGGTATTCTAGGTCTTCCTGGGCGTCTGGACATTGTACAAAATTCCTGTACAGGGTTAATTACACTCTTAAGTATCTAATAGCTAAGGTTAACATAAACACTTACAGTTGTTGAAGTACTTCCATGCGACGGTTGGTACTGATGAGTAATCTTTTGAACGATTTAACTGAATGTCTCTGATACCATAATGTAACGCCCCGAGTTATCTGAACCCGGTTCGTTACACAGAAGCCCGTACATGACTAAGAAATCCCAACTGTATTAATATTACTATTATTATATTTTTTTCTTTTTAACTTTGCTCAACATTCAGCATTTGACATAAGCTAAAATCTCAAAACATTTAAAAACTTGCAGCGGAAATCATTTGGACAGCAATAGAGTTAAACAAAACTATGAACGTTGTTTGAAGTGTAAGAAATAATCGGCTAAAAACAAATAGAGGTTTAAATCATGAAATACTTGGAAAGTCGCAGAAGTCAAACGCATCTGCCGATGGATAAAGTCAACGGAAGAAGCAGAAACAGGCTTCTATCGATGACGTAGACCAGAAGAGTTGGAAACAAAAAAAAAACATCTCTCGGTGGACTGCATCTACCGATGACGTCAGCCGACTAAATTACTTATTCAACATCTACCGATCGCAAAGCGACAAAACCTATTACCCACTCATACCGGTAGTGCAAAATCTACATCTTCCGATGGCATTGAACCTACATCATCCGATGGCTTAACTAAAGACATCTTCTGATAGAATTAAACCTACATCGTCCGATGGCTTAACTGAAGACATCTTCCGATAGGATTAAACTTACATCATCCGATGGCTTAACTGAAGACATCTTCCGATAGAATTAAACCTACATCGTCCGATGGCTTAACTGAAGACATCTTCCGATAGGATTAAACCTACATCATCCAATGGCTTAACTGAAGACATCTTCCGATAGACATCATCTAACGATAGAAGATAGGCGACATTTCAACTATTTCTTGCTATGCCAACACAACTTAAGTACAGAAAGAATTTACTTATTTCACTGAGACCATTTAGAAATAACTCGAATCATTGCACCACTCAAATCCAGTAAAAACCAACATTAAAAAAACTCAACAAAATATCATTATCTGAAAATCTCACAATGTATTCAAAGTATTAAACCTCTACTAACATGAAAACTCAACATACTTAAATTAAAACACTGTCAACTGAAACTTCACACTAACTGACATCAGTTAAATCGCCTCATCAGGTACCAGATCTGTGGCATGAATGTGCTCCTCCAACCAGCCTATCCATCAACAAGCTCAGAGAATTCACCTGCTGTTACTTCTTCACCTACATCACAAAACTCATCTATTAGCCTAATGCTAAATAAGTGAAGTGATAATGAATTGATATGCTGAAACTTAAATCCTAATTATGCAGTTTCTACTTTCTCTTCTCAGTTGCTCTTTCGTTCATTCACTGATCTGATCCCTCGATTCCCTTAGGAGTGGGATCAATTCTCCCAATGTTATACATCCTCTTCATCAGTTAAGGGGTGGATGAATTCCCTTAACAGCTGTTCTGATCCCTCAGTTCCCTTGGGAGTGGGATCAGTTCTCCGAATGTTATAAATCCTCTTCATCAGTTAAAGGGTGGATTAGTTCCCTTAACAGCCAATGCATTTCAATCTGTACCTGTCTTTCCATAACATTACATGAAAGTTCATTTTCGTGTTCTTTAAAAAAAAACATGATGCATGACATACAGGAAATACTCAAACATACATACACCTAGTGTTCTGTGATGTAGGCCCGAAAGCACAAACAATACTTCACTTACCTGGCTCTCTTGGAAATGCTTGGTTTCAACTACTTCAGAAGCTCGCTCACCTAGGGTAATGAGAGTATATTAATCCAACTCTCACTAAAACTTATTAAAATCAATAAAATGCTTGAAGAAACCGATTGAAACTTTGCTACCCGTGCATTCCCATTTATCACCAAGAACCCGAACCTACCCTTAATCACAGCATCCTCAAATCTCCACATTGCATTCTCTTAGTTATCTAATCGCTAAAAACCAAGAAAACAAGGAAGACTTACCTAGATTGAAGGAGAATCGGGCGAGAGGATCGCCTAGAGAGCTCTACTGCTCGAGCTGAAAATCGGAAGAGGAAAATAGGGGATAGTGGCGGCTATGGTGTATTAACACTTCCCTTAAATACGTTACCTGTTCTTAAAACCTCACTTTACATAAATGCCCTTGCTTAGTCACTCACTAACCTAATAAATAATTCCCCTAATTCTTTCATAAAATGCACATCATATTTGACAAATTAAATTTGGTTTAGCGGAACCGGGTGCTACAATCAACCCTAACCAAGGCTTTTAATTTTATTTTCTTTTTTTAAAATCATCTCAATTTAGTTTTTTTTGATTCTGAATAATTTTATTTTATTATTCCTCGCAACTTATCTATTTTCAATATTTATATTTTCATTTTTATAGATAACAAAAATTACTTTGATTAAGATTATCTTCGTGAGATTGACTTTTACTTACTTTATTACTTCGTTAGCGACACGTGCACTTGCGTTAGAGTGTAGAAAATCACTAACAGTCATGCATCATGGTTTTCCAACTACGAAAATACGTGTTTTGAACATTGTTTGCAAACTGTGAGAGTGGAATGTAAAAAGATAAAGAGATATGTAATGCATGCGATCTTGTGATGAGTCGCCTCGTTGATATAACGATGCATGAAATAGACATTCGAGAGGGACTCCACAAAGAACTGTGTAATAAAATACATAAAAGTGGAACGCTTCGATGTTAAGTAGAAGGTTTCTTGAACGCTTCGATGTAAAGTGCTAGTGAAAAGCACTAGAAGGTTCAGCGATCGAGTATAAACGCTTCGATGTTAGTGGGAAAGAACTAGAAGGTGATTCGATCACACTTCACCTCAGCTTCTTCCACCTCCAATGCTTTGGACACAACATCACTAAAAGGAAAACCTTTAAAACCCGAAAACTTGACCCCTCTGTACATTTCTGGTTTCAGTCCATTCATGAATTGAAACACCTTATCTTCATTTCGGTGAACAAGGTGTCCAGCGAACCTGGATAGAGACTCGAATTGTCTAACGTATTCAGCCACAGACCCTGTCTGCTTCAAGTTCAAAAACTCTACATTCTTTGCAGCCTGGACTGTGCTGTTAAAATATTTCTCATAGAAGATGTCCTTGAACTGCGACCAGGACATCGCCAAAACATCGGTGGTGGTCTCGATTGTCTCCCACCAAAGTTGAGCATCGCCAGCAAAATGGAACGTGGCCAACGTGACTTTATCTCCTTCACCAACATTGGCACACCGGAACATGCTTTCGATCCTCCTCAACCACTCTTCAGCAACAATCGGGTTTGATGATTTTCCATCAAACGGTGGGCAGCTGAAAGCCTCCGGAATCGGTCTCCTGAATGTTCATTGCTAGAACCTGAGTTGGCACTTCCTTGTACTTCTCGGTTCAGCAACACTCCTAACTGATCGGATTGCTGACGTACTAAGTCTGTTTGCTGACGTACCAAATTTGTCAGTTGTCTAATAACACTAGATTCCTCCTCACTCCTCAAGTTTGGCATTTCCCTCGGTATTCTAGGTCTTCCTGGGCGTCTGGACATTGTACAAAATTCCTGTACAGGGTTAATTACACTCTTAAGTATCTAATAGCTAAGGTTAACATAAACACTTACAGTTGTTGAAGTACTTCCATGCGACGGTTGGTACTGATGAGTAATCTTTTGAACGATTTAACTGAATGTCTCTGATACCATAATGTAACGCCCGAGTTATCTGAACCCGGTTCGTTACACAGAAGCCCGTACATGACTAAGAAATCCCAACTGTATTAATATTACTATTATTATATTTTTTTTCTTTTTAACTTTGCTCAACATTCAGCATTTGACATAAGCTAAAATCTCAAAACATTTAAAAACTTGCAGCGGAAATCATTTGGACAGCAATAGAGTTAAACAAAACTATGAACGTTGTTTGAAGTGTAAGAAATAATCGGCTAAAAACAAATAGAGGTTTAAATCGTGAAATACTTGGAAAGTCGCAGAAGTCAAACGCATCTGCCGATGGATAAAGTCAACGGAAGAAGCAGAAACAGGCTTCTATCGATGACGTAGACCAGAAGAGTTGGAAACAAAAAAAAACATCTCTCGGTGGACTGCATCTACCGATGACGTCAGCCGACTAAATTACTTATTCAACATCTACCGATCGCAAAGCGACAAAACCTATTACCCACTCATACCGGTAGTGCAAAATCTACATCTTCGATGGCATGAACCTACATCATCCGATGGCTTAACTAAAGACATCTTCTGATAGAATTAACCTACATCGTTCGATGGCTTAACTGAAGACATCTTCCGATAGGATTAAACTTACATCATCCGATGGCTTAACTGAAGACATCTTCGATAGAATTAAACCTACATCGTCCGATGGCTTAACTGAAGACATCTTCCGATAGGATTAAACCTACATCATCCAATGGCTTAACTGAAGACATCTTCGATAGACATCATCTAACGATAGAAGATAGGCGACATTTCAACTATTTCTTGCTATGCCAACACAACTTAAGTACAGAAAGAATTTACTTATTTCACTGAGACCATTTAGAAATAACTCGAATCATTGCACCACTCAAATCCAGTAAAAACCAACATTAAAAAAACTCAACAAAATATCATTATCTGAAAATCTCACAATGTATTCAAAGTATTAAACCTCTACTAACATGAAAACTCAACATACTTAAATTAAAACACTGTCAACTGAAACTTCACACTAACTGACATCAGTTAAATCGCCTCATCAGGTACCAGATCTGTGGCATGAATGTGCTCCTCCAACCAGCCTATCCATCAACAAGCTCAGAGAATTCACCTGCTGTTACTTCTTCACCTACATCACAAAACTCATCTATTAGCCTAATGCTAAATAAGTGAAGTGATAATGAATTGATATGCTGAAACTTAAATCCTAATTATGCAATTTCTACTTTCTCTTCTCAGTTGCTCTTTCGTTCATTCACTGATCTGATCCCTCGATTCCCTTAGGAGTGGGATCAATTCTCCCAATGTTATACATCCTCTTCATCAGTTAAGGGGTGGATGAATTCCCTTAACACCTGTTCTGATCCCTCAGTTCCCTTGGGAGTGGGATCAGTTCTCCCGAATGTTATAAATCCTCTTCATCAGTTAAAGGGTGGATTAGTTCCCTTAACAGCCAATGCATTTCAATCTGTACCTGTCTTTCCATAACATTACATGAAAGTTCATTTTCGTGTTCTTTAAAAAAAACATGATGCATGACATACAGGAAATACTCAAACATACATACACCTAGTGTTCTGTGATGTAGGCCCGAAAGCACAAACAATACTTCACTTACCTGGCTCTCTTGGAAATGCTTGGTTTCAACTACTTCAGAAGCTCGCTCACCTAGGGTAATGAGAGTATATTAATCCAACTCTCACTAAAACTTATTAAAATCAATAAAATGCTTGAAGAAACCGATTGAAACTTGCTACCCGTGCATTCCCATTTATCACCAAGAACCCGAACCTACCCTTAATCACAGCATCCTCAAATCTCCACATTGCATTCTCTTCAGTTATCTAATCGCTAAAAACCAAGAAAACAAGGAAGACTTACCTAGATTGAAGGAGAATCGGGCGAGAGGATCGCCTAGAGAGCTCTACTGCTCGAGCTGAAAATCGGAAGAGGAAAATAGGGGATAGTGGCGGCTATGGTGTATTAACACTTCCCTTAAATACGTTACCCGTTCTTAAAACCTCACTTTACATAAATGCCCTTTCTTAGTCACTCACTAACCTAATAAATAATTCCCCTAATTCTTTCATAAAATGCACATCATATTTGACAAATTAAATTTGGTTTAGCGGAACCGGGTGCTACAATCAACCCTAACCAAGGCTTTTAATTTTATTTTCTTTTTTTAAAATCATCTCAATTTAGTTTTTTTTTATTCTGAATAATTTTATTTTATTATTCCTCGCAACTTATCTATTTTCAATATTTATATTTTCATTTTTATAGATAACAAAAATTACTTTGATTAAGATTATCTTCGTGAGATTGACTTTTACTTACTTTATTACTTCCTTAGCGACACGTGCACTTGCGTTAGGGTGTAGAAAATCACTAACAGTCATGCATCATGGTTTTCCAACTACGAAAATACGTGTTTTGAACATTGTTTGCAAACTGTGAGAGTGGAATGTAAAAAGATAAGAAGATATGTAATGCAATGCGATCTTTTGATGGAGTCGCCTCGTTGATATACGATGCATGAAATAGGACAATTCGAGAGGGACTCCACAAAAGAAATGTGTAATAAAATACATAAAAGTGGAACGCTTCGATGTTAAGTAGAAGGTTTCTTGAACGCTTCGATGTAAAGTGCTAGTGAAAAAGCACTAGAAGGTTCAGCGATCGAGTATAACGCTTCGATGTTAGTGGGAAAGAACTAGAAGGTTATTCGGTCGTGACTGGGTAAAGATCGTGTATGGCTGTCCCGTGTGTGAACACGATGTGTGCCTCGGATCTAGCTCTGTGCAATGCGTGACAATCTCGATAGGATAGGTATCCGCTTGACTCCCACGTGAAAGTGAAAGAGTAATGAAAAGAAAATGAAACGAACACAACCGAGGGTTAGAAATCGCATGTGTTAGGGTTGTGTGTGAGAGTTGTGGTGCATTGTGCATGGTTTTGAACTGCATAGTTCCCTACTTGCTAAGCATTAGGCTTACGTTTTGTGTTCTGTGGTGTAGGTGGCGACGTCATTACAGGTGTGAGCTATGAGGAAAGCTATGATTGGGACGCAGTCGGTGATGTACGTGGTATGCCGGTGCAGGCAAATGTCAGGGCGTCTCAACCATGATCTTCGGGAGGATGTGGGTGGTTTGGTATTTTGGGATTGTGTATAGTTTTCTAACTATTTTGGATATTTGAAGTCGTTAATGGTTTTATTGGTTGGATTTGTAAACGTGGTTTGGGAATGGTTTTGAAATCTCTTTGAACATATTTTATAAAACTTTGATTTTCAGGATTTTGGATTTAGAAGTTTTAGCGGTTGTGCTGCTTGATTTTTAGTTGATTTTGCGTACAGTAAACGTCGAGGGTTTTCATTTGGCTTTACGTTTTTGCTAACGTATCGGAGTTGATGTTTTAGCATTTACGTGTTAAAGAGTCAAGAGTGTCGGGAGAAATTTGGGTGTGAGTTTTAGTTTTAGTTGTAAGTTAGTGTGAAGAAAAAATAAAAAGAGAGGAAGCAAGAGGAAGAGGAAGGGAGCCGATTGATCGGCGCAAGGGGAGCCGATCGATCGGTTGTTAAAAGGAGAAAAGATCGCGCACCTGAGAGGGTGCCGATCGATCGGCTGTAAGCGCCAATCAATCGGCACCTGTTAATGTGCTTTAAAAAAAATTATAATAAAAAATATATTAATTTCCAACATGTTTTGACCTGAGACTTTACAACATGTTTTACTTGTATTTTTCACACGTTTTACAACCATTTTTTGGGATTCGAAAGACTGAAAAATCAAGTCATATTTTTACCAAAAATTACTTTAAATTACGTTTTAAATGTGGTATGGGTTAGCAAAGTAGCGCACCGGGCCAGGGTGGGTTCGGGAGCGTTACAAGATGGTATCAGAGCAAAATGGTCGAGTCGTTCAAAGGATTACCCGATAATGCCGGCCGCCATGCAACGTGCTTCACCGACTGTAAGTATTTCTTTCCTCTTTTAATTAGTTTATAACTAAGATTAGATTGTTCTAATCCTGTGCAGGATTAGAATTAAAATGCCGAGGAACGTAGGAAGACCAAGGCAACAAAGAAGCAATCTTGAGGAATCCGTTAGGCAGCTTGTGGAGATGGTTAGGAGGCAAGCCAAAAATGTTTGGATTTATGATAAATCAAGGAATAAGTTCTAGTGGAGAGAGATTTCGGAGATTGAAGCCTCCGGCATTTGAAGGTCAGTTGACAGATCCGACAGCTGCTGAGCGATGGATATACACAATCGAGAACATGTTTCAACTTGCCGAAGTGAAGGAAGAGAATAAAGTAAAGTGTGCAACGTTCCACTTGGCCAATGACGCTCAGAGCTGGTGGGAGACGATGGAAGCTACCACCGGTGCTCAGGATTTAACTTGGAAAGAGTTCAAAGACCTATTTTATGACAAGTATTATAACAGGACGGTCCAAGCTGCTAAACATTTGAAATTTTTGGGGTTAAAGCAGACTGGATCGGTAGGGGAGTACATTCAATAATTCGAGTCTCTGTCTCGGTTTGCCAGCCATATGGTTAGCATAGAAGAAGATAAGGTATTTCAATTTATACAGGGCCTGAAACCAAAAATTTATATGTTGGTGAAAACCTTCAGGATTGATGGAGTGTCGTTCACTAGAGTAGTGGCTAAGGCTTTAGAGGTGGAGGAGGCTGCTGGAAAATTTATTAAACCTGCTAAAGCTCCGAAGAGAATGTTCAAGGATATTACAGGCCAGATGAGCGGAGAGGGATCATCTTCCCAGTTCCTGGGAATAAAGAGGTTAGGGGGAGATTTAAGTGATCAGCAAGAAGAAAAGAAGCAGAGAAGGTTTCTAAAGTGCCCAAAGTGTCTGAAATATCATCCAGAAGAGTGTGGACAATATGCGGGAAAGTGCTATAACTGTTTTGGAACTGGCCATGTTGCCCGAGATTGTCCAAAGCCAAAGACCAAACGGTGTTTTAATTGCAACGAGCCTGGGCATTTAGCTAGAGATTGCCCTACAGCCAAGAAGGGACCAGTTAAGGCGGAGCCGAGGATCTTCGCCATGATCGAGCTAGATGGTAAGGTTGACCAGCCATGACCTCAGGTAAGGTATTTATAATTCGGTGGTTTTTTTTATTTGACAGGCTAGGGTGTGTTGGGAAAGTTTGTGGTAGCATTTAGGGCTGTGGATTATGATAAGTTCAGCCAAACAGTGTGAACTCATAAGATGAGTAAGTTTGCTCCACCGCGACAAGCTAGATAGGTGACTGAAGATTAAAGTTGAGAGTCTTCAAGGGAGTGAGGACAGCAGGTATTAAGGATAGGCTGGATAGGTTGTACTACAAGGTTGTAGCGGAAGCCAAAAATTGAATGGTATGGAAATGAAGAAGTAACAATAAAGAGAATCACCAAAGGAACTATCCGAGGAAGTCACATTTTATTAAAGTAGTGAATGTTACTTACAACCTGGAAGTGAAAAAGGACGGGTAGCAGTAAGAGCTGTCAGTGAAGAGAGGGTTATGAAAGTTTCATTTCGTGGGTAATAGAGTTAAAGTTGAAGTGGTGATATACCATTTAGAGTATTGGGTGAAGAGTTAGGTATGAGTTAGTCCAAATCTAAGAATTTATAGAGGTTAGTAGAGACTGAGGTAGAAGTTGGACACATTGAGTGTAGTTGATGTGATTATGAGAACTCATTTAGAAGGGTTTGAGGGTATGAGTGATGAGTGCTTCGATTAAATTCAATGGACGTATGAGTATTTCAGTAAGGGAGTGCAGAGTTAGGTAAATTCAAAACTTAGGGGACGTAGGAATTGTCATTGCCTAAGTCAAGTGTGGCAACCCAAAAGTTAAGAAGGTAGAGTTGGGGTGAGTAAGTTGAGAAATTAACTACCCCACAAATTTTGAGGACAAAATTTTTGTGAGGAGGGTGGATTGTAACACTCGAAAAATTCCTATATCGTGCGTAGCCTTAGATTATGTTATGATATGAGTGTTTAGTACTAATTTAGAATTTTCCTAAGTTATGGGAAGGAAAGCTAAGTTAGATGAGAAATTTGTGAGAAAACATAAATTGAATGAGGTGTAAAGTATTATTGGTTTGATTTAAAGAAAAGTAAAGAAATAAAATGGAAGACAAATAAAGAAGGGTGAGGTGTGCACGTTGAAAGAAATGAGAAGATGACTTTGACTTAAGAAAATGAAAGAGGAAAAATTAAGTGAACAAATGAAGAGAAAGTATGGTTGAAAAGTCAAAAGAGAGGTTGAAAAGTCAACAAAATTCAACCAATAGAAAGGAAAGAAATGTAAAGTGGAAGAAGTGGTTTTAGAGGATAAAGCCACGTGAAGGAGGATAAGAATGAGGGGAGTGTTTGAAAAGTCAAAAATAAAGGGAGATTGAAAAGTTATAAGACCATAGAAGTTTAAAAAGTCAATAAAACTTAACCAATGAAAGAATTGAATGTGGTGGCTTAAGAAAAAGGCTTTCTACATTGGAAAGCATGCTTTTAAGGTGGAAAAGAGAGGTGGATTTATAAATTTTAATTGTTGAGTGGAATTTTAGAAAAAATAACATAAAAGAAGGTTTTAAATGAAGTAAAAGACAAAGTTCTTCATCTTTTTCCCTTCTCCTCCCACGAAAGTTGCAGCCACCATTGGAGCTCCTCTTCTTCCTTTCTCCCATCAGATTCTTCAAGATTTTAGGTTAGTTTCTCATGGGTTTTAAGTTGTATGAAAATATTTGAGGGTTTTTAGTTGTTTGAGTGAAATTTGGTTAGGGTTTGAAAAACCCTAAATATGGAGTCCAAAAATTTGCATGCTTTGTCTAGTTTTCTTTCTAAAATTGTTGGTTTAAATGTTAAATAGCTTAGTTTAGGTTGTTTTTAGAGTTAGATTGGTGATTGGATAAAAGTTGTGTAAAAATCGGTTTTTGTCAAATTATGCACCGATTTTGTTTTTTGTGTTATCGAAGTTGCTAAGTTGTTTGGTTGTTGAATTTAAGTGTTTCAATGGATAGTAGACATGGAGAGGTTTACAGAATGGGGTGGAACGTTGAAATCCAATGAAAAATGAGGGAGTTATGGCCGATCGAAGTTGGACGATAGAAATTGTAGTAAAAATCGGGTTTTGTGATTGTTTTGTTTAAATTGTGGTTAAATGTGTTGATTGGACTTAGTTTAGGATTTTTAGATTATTGCTAAGTTATTCCTTTAACGTGCTAGGTTGACGAGCAAGCTTTTAGTCTAGTCGAAGGGAACAAGCACGTGCGGGAGTCCAGGTAAGTATTGGAGTGTATGTGTTTTGCCTTCGGGCCTACACCATAGAACGGTAGGGATTGTTTGCTTGTTGTTGCCTTTTATTTTGTGTTGAACATTGTGTGTCATGCATCATGGTTTTCCAACTACGAAAATACGTATTTTGAACATTGTTTGCAAATTGTGAGAGTGGAATGTAAAAAGATAAGAAGATACGTAATGCAATGCGATCTTTTGATAGAGTCGCCTCGCTGATATACGATGCATGAAATAGGGCAATTCGAGAGGGACTCTACAAAAGAAGCGTGTAATAAAATAGATAAAAGGGGAACGCTTTCGATGTTAAGTAGAAGGTTCTGTGAACGCTTCGATGTAAAGTGCTAGTAAGAAAGCACTAGAAGGTTCAGCGATCGAGTATAACGCTTCGATGTTAGTGGGAAAGCACTAGAAGGTTATGCGGTCGTGACTGGGTGAAGATCGTGTATGGCCATCCTGTGTGTGAACACGATGTGTGCCTCGGATCTAGCTCTGCGAGGTCAATGCGTGACCATCTCGATAGGATAGGTATCCGCTTAACTCCCACGTGAAAGTGAAAGAGTAATGAAAAGAAAATAAAACGAACACAACTGAGGGTTAGAAATCGCATGTGTTAGGGTTGTGGTGCATTGCGCATGGTTTTGAACTGCATAGTTCCCTACTTGCTAAGCATTAGGCTTACATTTTGTGTTCTGTGGTGTAGGTGGCGACGTCATTACAGGTGTGAGCTATGAGGAAAGCTAGGATTGGGATGCAATCGATGATGTACGTGGTATGCCGGTGCGGTCAGTTGTCGAGGCGTCTCAACCATGATCTTCGGAAGGATGTGGTTGGTTCAGTATTTTGGGATTGCATATAGTTTTATAACTATTTTGGATATTTGAAGTCTTTAATGGTTTTATTGGTTGGATTTGTAAACGTGGTTTGGGAATGGTTTTGAAATCTCTTTGAACATGTTTTATAAAACTTTGATTTTCAGGATTTTGGGTTTAGAAGTTTTAGCGGTTATGCTGCTCGATTTTTTGTTGATTTTTCGTACAGTAATTGTTGATTCATTTGGCTTTATGTTTTCATTGACGTATCGGAGTTGATGTTTTAGCATTTACGTGTCAAAGAGTCAAGAGTGTCGGGAGAAATTTGGGTGTGAGTTTTAGTTTTAGTTGTAAGTTAGTGTGAAGAAGAAACAAAAAGAGAGAAAGCAAGAGGAAGAGGAAGGGAGCCGATTAATCGGCGCAAGGGGAGCCGATCGATTGGTTGTTAAAAGGAGAAAAGATCGCGCACCCGAGAGGGTGCCGATCGATCGGCGGTAAGCGCCGATCGATCGGCACCTGTTAATCTGCTTTAAAAAAATAATAATAATAATAAATATATTAATTTCCAACATGTTTTGACCTGAGATTTTTTTACTTGTTTTACTTGTATTTTTGACACGTTTTACAACCGTTTTCGGGGATTCGAAAGACCTAAAAATCAAGTCATATTTTTACCAAAAATTATTTTAAATTACGTTTTAAACGTGGTATGGGTTAGTAAAGTAGCGAACCGAGCTGGGGTGGGTTCGGGGGCATTACAACTATCTTGTAGGTAATCTCATGCTTAAGGCTCTTAGCTTGAATTGGATCAACTATAGTCTCAACAACTTAACCTCTATATTTTTAAACCAAAAAGAAATCATTCCCAATTCTTAATTTATCTCATTCTCTATAATTGATACACTTCTTATTCACCCAAATATAAACTCGAACGTAAAGTTCTCAACGTTTCTTCAATTGTCTATATTCCTCGAGATATATTGATTTTCCACATGAAATCCAGCTTCCATATCTTCTCAATTGATGATTGAACGAAACAAATCCATATCTAAGCTCCTCAATTTCTTTGATCTATTATAGTCTAAAAATTTAAGAATTCGTCAACTAGAATTCGGTCTCTATCTATTCTGATATGAACCAAGGGAGGCCAAAAATCAAAGTTTTAATCAAAGATTTTCCAAACATGTATAAAGATTCATTGAAGGAAGATGATGCATTTGAAGTGTATAAAAAGAGTTTTTGATTAAAAAACTACAAGTAGAATCCAAAAAGATGTTTAGAGAGAGATGCATGAAAATTTATAAAGATTGGAGAGAGAGATATAAAGATTCACGCGAGTTTGAAAGAGATAAAGATTCACGTGGATTAAAGAGAGATAAAGATTTACGTGAACAAGAGGGATGAAACACAACAACAAAACATGCACATGCAAAATCCATGCAGAGTTTCATTTCTGTATCAAATTTGGCAAGCACTTATTTCCTAATTCTTGAAGAAAGGTAGACCACGAATTTAGGAAGGAGAGCCACGAAATTCATCAATTAAATTGTTCCAAGTTTCCTTTTATAATGTAGTCAAAGTTTCTTTTTATTAATTTGTTAAGTTTCATAATCTTTAGATATTTCCTAATCTTTATATGTTTCGTAATTACTTTCTTATTACATTATGATATTTTGTAGCTTATTTAAAGGCATAAACCTTGCAGCTTTAAAAGAAGCAATATACACGATTTTGAGTCACACTTTGTGAGAATTTTCTCTTTGGTCCTTTGTGAAGAACTAGATCTTCTTCAAGTCAAAACTTGATAGCTTTGGTTCTAACCACAAGTTCAATTACGGGTCAAGCTCCTTGTTTAATATCTTTGGTTCCATCGACAATGTTCGATTGAGGTCAAGTTCCTTATAGTTGATTTCAAAGGTATTCTTGAGTTTCTATTTTGCATTGTTGAAGGGTCTCGGGTTTGATATACTCGTGGTTCTCATCATTTGGAATCAGAGTGTAACGGCCTAGCTCAGTGGTACTCCTCACTTGTAGCCTTGGGTACTTGTCCCTGAGGTCCCAGGTTCGAGTGGGGGGGAAGGCAAAAACCCACTGCAGGGAGTGGGAAGATCGTGAGTACACGTGGTGGGCCTGTGTGGCTGCCACGTGGCAGTGATGCACGGACATGAGGCTGCCGACTTCTGCTGGCGCTGGCTGAGGCTGGGCCGGAGATGTTGGGCAGGGGATTGGGCCGTTACACAGAGCTTTGACTCCTAGATTCAAGTGTCTATCTTTATTGTTTTTTTTCTTCTTTTAGAGTTTCTTCCTTTGAAAATTCAAAAAAAAAACGTGAAATTTGAAGGAAAAAAAATCGTTAAATTAACGATTCTTTGCTTATCAAGTTTTCTTCTTTAAAAAAAAAATCTCAATATTTCGAATATCAATATCTCGAGTATCAACTTCTTCTTCTTCATTATAAGCATCAATATTTGCTTTTGGGTGTTGTTATTCAAATCTTTTTCTTTGATTGTCTTAATTATTCCAAGTTATTGATTTTACTTTCTTAGAGACTTCAAAGGTCTTGATTAATCGTATTTGCTCTCACAATATTCGAGTATTAATTCATTATTCTGTGACATATCAAATTTTTTTTTTTCATTTCGTGAAAAAATTTTATTTCTTGAAAAGTTTCTTTTCGTGAAAAGTTTTATTTCTTGAAAAGTTTTATTTCTTGAAGTCCTATATCCTATTCTACATTGTTTGATTCTAACCGATTTTGGAAATTAGAATTTTGAGTTAAAAAGTTTGATCTTACTTGTTTTTGCTTGTTGAATTTTTTTCTTGATTAGGCTTTTACATAAAGAGCTTAAAGAGAAAATTGAGAGGTAAAAAGCAAGAGGGTGAGACTATCATATAAAAACTATTATTTGAGGAAAACACGAGTGGAGAGACATATAATCGAGTGTAAACACGTGAGGGAGTGAGTGAGTTTCGTTTACTTACTTTTTTTTGTTCACTAATGATTTTTATTTTTCTTTCTTGAAATTATGAGTAGTGAGGAAAGACATGCTAACTTTGATCCGAAGATGTACATGAAGGCTATACAAGATCAAATTAAGAATTTAGACATGAGGTATGAAAGAATAAAGTCACCTTCTAATAGCCGTGCACAAAGGGGAAAATCACCAATGGAATATTACTATGAGGAATCCGATTACGAGGATGACAATTACAGAAGAGAGAGATATGCCAGAACAAACTGTGAGGATGGAAATTTAAGCAACATCAAAATGATCATCCCTCATTTTCAAGGTAAAAGTGATCCCGAACTTTATATAGAATGGGAAAGTAAAGTTGAACAGATATTTGAATGTCATAACTACACTAAGGAGAAAAATATTAAATTAGTATTAATAGAATTCACAAATTATGGGAGCATATGATGTGATCAATTAGTGAAAACATGAAAAAGGTATGAAGAACAACCCATTCTATATGAAGGTACAAATACACAAAAAAATTATTTCTAACTGCTATTATCGAGATGCATGTTGGAAACTATAGGTGTAACGCCCCGAAAACCACCCGGGTCCCCGGTGCGCACAGGGACTGCACTGATACCATAACTATAACGCCCTGAGTCTCCACGTGTGATGACCCGAATATGCACGTATGGGTACGATGGCTGCACGAACCGGAACCCGGATTGCGGTACGTCCGCGCGGGCGAACCGGAAGGTGACAGGTCGTAAAAAGGGGGTCGTCACAATCCCACATTGCTTGGGGAAGTATGTGGAAATGAAACATATGTAAAGAGACCCTTCCAACATAGTAAGACGCGTTTTGGAGCACGATTGGCAACGGATCCCATAAGAACTTCGAAGTTAAAAGTGCTTCGGTGAGAGTAATTCCAGGTTGGGTGACCTTCGGGAAGTTCTCACCAAACAAAGCCGTGAGGGGAGGATATTGGGTTGCGGCCCAATCCCCAGAGCGGACAATATCTTGCTGGAAAAATGGGTCGTTACAAATGGTATCAGAGCCTGTACCCAACCGGAAATGTGGCCAACGAGGACATTGGGCATGCACGTATGGGTACGATGGCTGCACGAACCGGAACCCGGATGGCGGTACTTCCGCGCGGGCGAACCGGAAGGTGACAGGTCGTAAAAAGGGGGTAGTCACAATCCCACATCGCTTGGGGAAGTATGTGGAAATGAAACATTTGTAAAGAGACCCTTCCAACATAGCAAGACGCGTTTTAGAGCACGATTGGCAACGGATCCTATAAGAACTCTGAAGTTAAAAGTGCTTCGGTGAGAGTAATTCCAGGTTGGGTGACCTTCCGGGAAGTTCTCGCCAAACAAAGCCGTGAGGGGAGGTATTGGGTTGTGGCCTAATCCCCAGAGCGGACAATATCTTGCTGGAAAAATGGGTCGTTACACCACGACCCGGTTCGCTACATGGACTGCTCTGATCTAACAACTCTCTCAACTATCTCATTTGCTTACACTTCCAACACTAAAAGTACCTTATAATAAAACTCAGGCAGCAGAATTAACTAACCTCCCGAAGCTCTTTTATGTCTTACATAGCTGTCTAGACTCACTAATTATCCTTAATCCTAACCATTAAGCACCACGGCGTCCTCCCCAAAAATTTCGGCACAGTAACACCTGAAAATGGCGCCCCCAAAATACTAGGTACCTGCAAATGAATCAAATCCTCAACCAGATCCAAAATATTTATAACCATCTAACCAACATACGAAATCTCTAGACAGTCATCATCATCAGCCTAAAATGAATAAAATTCACAGTATAGAGTGACACATTACCCTTAACTATGACTATTTACAACCACTACACAATACCCCCACAACATAAAAACAAAGAGAAGCCTTACTCCCCATCAATACCGAGCCACAGCTCCACCTGGGTCGAGTCGCCCTAACACTGCCATCAGCCGGGGCCCCAATTGCACGCCAGCAATTGCCATCTATCTACTGGTAAGACTCTCGATACTCACCCTCCTCCTCTACGGCACCTACACAACAGAACACACGGTAAACTCAAAGCTTAGTAAGTAGAGTGCTGAAAATAAATATGAAGCATGAAAATTAGTTATGCTGTCCTAACACATGCACGTCACCTCCGGACCAAGTCCAACCTGGGATTCGCGGAGCCACGTCACCTCTGGCCCGAGTCCAATCCGGGATTCGCGGAGCCACGTCACCTCCTTCCCGAGTCCAACCCCGGATTCGCGGAGCCATATCACCTCTGGCCCGAGTCCAACCCGGGATTCGCGGAGCCACGTCACCTCCGGCCCGAGTCCAACCCGGGATTCGCGGAGCCACATCACCTTTGGCCCGAGTCCAATATGGGATTCACGGAGCCACGTCACCTCCGGACCGAGTCCAACTCGGGATTCGCGGAGCCATATCACCTCTGGCCCGAGTCCAACCCGGGATTCGCGGAGCCATATCACCTCTGGCCCGAGTCCAACCCGGGATTCGCGGAGCCATATCACCTCTGGCCCGAGTCCAACCCGGGATTCGCGGAGCCATATCACCTCTGGCCCGAGTCCAACCCGGGATTCGCGGAGCCATATCACCTCTGGCCCGAGTCCAACCCGGGATTCGCGGAGCCATATCACCTCTGGCCCGAGTCCAACCCGGGATTCGCGGAGCCATATCACCTCTGGCCCGAGTCCAACCCGGGATTCGCGGAGCCATATCACCTCTGGCCCGAGTCCAACCCGGGATTCGCGGAGCCATATCACCTCTGGCCCGAGTCCAACCCGGGATTCGCGGAGCCATATCACCTCTGGCCCGAGTCCAACCCGGGATTCGCGGAGCCATATCACCTCTGGCCCGAGTCCAACCCGGGATTCGCGGAGCCATATCACCTCTGGCCCGAGTCCAACCCGGGATTCGCGGAGCCATATCACCTCTGGCCCGAGTCCAACCCGGGATTCGCGGAGCCATATCACCTCTGGCCCGAGTCCAACCCGGGATTCGCGGAGCCATATCACCTCTGGCCCGAGTCCAACCCGGGATTCGCGGAGCCATATCACCTCTGGCCCGAGTCCAACCCGGGATTCGCGGAGCCATATCACCTCTGGCCCGAGTCCAACCCGGGATTCGCGGAGCCATATCACCTCTGGCCCGAGTCCAACCCGGGATTCGCGGAGCCATATCACCTCTGGCCCGAGTCCAACCCGGGATTCGCGGAGCCATATCACCTCTGGCCCGAGTCCAACCCGGGATTCGCGGAGCCATATCACCTCTGGCCCGAGTCCAACCCGGGATTCGCGGAGCCATATCACCTCTGGCCCGAGTCCAACCCGGGATTCGCGGAGCCATATCACCTCTGGCCCGAGTCCAACCCGGGATTCGCGGAGCCATATCACCTCTGGCCCGAGTCCAACCCGGGATTCGCGGAGCCATATCACCTCTGGCCCGAGTCCAACCCGGGATTCGCGGAGCCATATCACCTCTGGCCCGAGTCCAACCCGGGATTCGCGGAGCCATATCACCTCTGGCCCGAGTCCAACCCGGGATTCGCGGAGCCATATCACCTCTGGCCCGAGTCCAACCCGGGATTCGCGGAGCCATATCACCTCTGGCCCGAGTCCAACCCGGGATTCGCGGAGCCATATCACCTCTGGCCCGAGTCCAACCCGGGATTCGCGGAGCCATATCACCTCTGGCCCGAGTCCAACCCGGGATTCGCGGAGCCATATCACCTCTGGCCCGAGTCCAACCCGGGATTCGCGGAGCCATATCACCTCTGGCCCGAGTCCAACCCGGGATTCGCGGAGCCACGTCACCTCCTTCCCGAGTCCAACCCGGGATTCGCGGAGCCATATCACCTCTGGCCCGAGTCCAACCCGGGATTCGCGGAGCCATATCACCTCTGGCCCGAGTCCAACCCGGGATTCGCGGAGCCATATCACCTCTGGCCCGAGTCCAACCCGGGATTCGCGGAGCCACGTCACCTCCGGCCCGAGTCCAACCCGGGATTCGCGGAGCCATATCACCTCTGGCCCGAGTCCAACCCGGGATTCGCGGAGCCATATCACCTCTGGCCCGAGTCCAACCCGGGATTCGCGGAGCCATATCACCTCTGGCCCGAGTCCAACCCGGGATTCGCGGAGCCATATCACCTCTGGCCCGAGTCCAACCCGGGATTCGCGGAGCCATATCACCTCTGGCCCGAGTCCAACCCGGGATTCGCGGAGCCATATCACCTCTGGCCCGAGTCCAACCCGGGATTCGCGGAGCCATATCACCTCTGGCCCGAGTCCAACCCGGGATTCGCGGAGCCATATCACCTCTGGCCCGAGTCCAACCCGGGATTCGCGGAGCCATATCACCTCTGGCCCGAGTCCAACCCGGGATTCGCGGAGCCATATCACCTCTGGCCCGAGTCCAACCCGGGATTCGCGGAGCCATATCACCTCTGGCCCGAGTCCAACCCGGGATTCGCGGAGCCATATCACCTCTGGCCCGAGTCCAACCCGGGATTCGCGGAGCCATATCACCTCTGGCCCGAGTCCAACCCGGGATTCGCGGAGCCATATCACCTCTGGCCCGAGTCCAACCCGGGATTCGCGGAGCCATATCACCTCTGGCCCGAGTCCAACCCGGGATTCGCGGAGCCATATCACCTCTGGCCCGAGTCCAACCCGGGATTCGCGGAGCCATATCACCTCTGGCCCGAGTCCAACCCGGGATTCGCGGAGCCATATCACCTCTGGCCCGAGTCCAACCCGGGATTCGCGGAGCCATATCACCTCTGGCCCGAGTCCAACCCGGGATTCGCGGAGCCATATCACCTCTGGCCCGAGTCCAACCCGGGATTCGCGGAGCCATATCACCTCTGGCCCGAGTCCAACCCGGGATTCGCGGAGCACGTCACCTCCGGCCCGAGTCCAACCCGGGATTCGCGGAGCCATATCACCTCTGGCCCGAGCAGACATCGCAATAGCTCACCAAGAAGGAATCAACTATCGACGACTTCTCGTCCACATCCGTACCTACGACCCACCACGTATGCAAGACTCACAACATACCACTCACGACGACTAACACAACACGTACGTCCTCCTGCCCAACCACGAGACTCACATCCGACCCATATGACCATGTCGATGACTTCTCTTCCACATCTGTACCTACGACCCACCACGTACGCAAGACTCACAACATGCAAACAACTGTGGTGTAGGCTCTTCTAGGCAACTCTCAGACGTTCACTCTCACACTACTACTTACCTGGCGTCTTAGCTCGCTCGGTTTGGCACATCACGTCACCTATGGCTTCACCTAGCACAGAATTCAAACTTCATCAAAATCAAGATTACATTCACCAATTCACTCTCAAACTACTATTTCTAGTCTATCTGATCTAAAACCCAACTAATCGGGCCACTAGTTTGGGTTTGGTAAAAACCATCCTGAAACTTCAAACGCGCGTAACTTTTGAGTCGGCTAATGGAATCAAACGATTCCAGCAGCCACGTGCTCCTCTAATAATCTAGTTTAGCCTGCCAAAAGGAAATTTAAAACAAATAATCGTAGCTAGGTCAAAACTCCCAAAAACAGAACAGGACCTTAAGGTTCAAAATTCCCTCTTTCGGTTTTTCATCGATTCCCACCTGTTTCCTCTCTAATTTACCACCCTAACACCCAATTATCATAAACTAACAAAACCCAAATGCTACACACAGCAAAAACCGAAGCTCCCAAATTTGAAGTTCTCTGTTTTTCGCTCAAATTGAGCTCCTCACAGCTCGGCGACCATTGCTGGTCCAAGGGTCGGCAAACCCATGCCGAGAACTCTTAAAATCGGCCAGTGATCAGAACCAAATCTAGCTCGTCACTCACAGCCTCAAACAGAACTGAAAACAGGGCAAAGAACAAGCTTACCAGTTGGTTTGTGCACAAAGACGGGCCAGAATCTGCTCGCCGCAGTCATCTGGCCGGAGAACGCCGGAAAATGTGATGAACAGGCCGTCAATCGTCGCTCGCGTCTCCCTCGTCGCCGTTCAGGTCTTCGGCGCTCGAACGACAGAATGGCTTCTTTGAAGCCATCCTGTTGTTTTTTAAATAAAATAAAATAAAACTATTTTCTATTAAAACATTAATAAAAACAAAATTTACCGATTTGCCCTCCCGTGAATTCAGCCCCTACGAAACTTCGTTAAATCCTGTTCTATGAATTCACTATTACTGTAACGCCCCGAATTATATAAACCCGGTTTGTTACTCATAATACTGAACCACACTATGACATTCTGAGAAAATTTCAAAATTTCACTCGACAGTCAAAGTTTGACCCTTAAAATGTTAAAACTTGCAGCGAAAATTCATTTGTATAAAACGACATTTATTATTTAATTAAAATATTAAAGACAATTGGTTGAAAGAAAACAAAACAAAACAGAACACGTCCACCGCTGAACAGTTCCAGCGATAGAAATAGAAATAAAAGGCATCCACCGCTAAACAGTGTTAGCGGCTGAAGCAGAAACAAAATAACCTCAGCGGTGGACGTAGAGGCAGAATACGTCTTCTACAAACGAACGCCCACCGCTCACGTCAGTCGAACGACATGTCAACTACACACGTCCACCGGTCACAAAAAGACAAAACTTATTACTCACATCCACCGATCACAAAACGACAAAACCTATTACTCACATCCACCAATCATAAAACGACAAAACCTATTACTCACATCCACCGATCACAAAACGACAAAACCTATTACTCACATCCACCGATCACAAAACGACAAAACCTATTACTCACATCCACCGATCACAAAACGACAAAACCTATTACTCACATCCACCGATCACAAAACGACAAAACCTATTACTCACATCCACCGATCACAAAACGACAAAACCTATTACTCACATCCACCGATCACAAAACGACAAAACCTATTACTCACATCCACCGATCACAAAACGACAAAACCTATTACTCACATCCACCGATCACAAAACGACAAAACCTATTACTCACATCCACCGATCACAAAACGACAAAACCTATTACTCACATCCACCGATCACAAAACGACAAAACCTATTACTCACATCCACCGATCACAAAACGACAAAACCTATTACTCACATCCACCGATCACAAAACGACAAAACCTATTACTCACATCCACCGATCACAAAACGACAAAACCTATTACTCACATCCACCGATCACAAAACGACAAAACCTATTACTCACATCCACCGATCACAAAACGACAAAACCTATTACTCACATCCACCGATCACAAAACGACAAAACCTATTACTCACATCCACCGATCACAAAACGACAAAACCTATTACTCACATCCACCGATCACAAAACGACAAAACCTATTACTCACATCCACCGATCACAAAACGACAAAACCTATTACTCACATCCACCGATCACAAAACGACAAAACCTATTACTCACATCCACCGATCACAAAACGACAAAACCTATTACTCACATCCACCGATCACAAAACGACAAAACCTATTACTCACATCCACCGATCACAAAACGACAAAACCTATTACTCACATCCACCGATCACAAAACGACAAAACCTATTACTCACATCCACCGATCACAAAACGACAAAACCTATTACTCACATCCACCGATCACAAAACGACAAAACCTATTACTCACATCCACCGATCACAAAACGACAAAACCTATTACTCACATCCACCGATCACAAAACGACAAAACCTATTACTCACATCCACCGATCACAAAACGACAAAACCTATTACTCACATCCACCGATCACAAAACGACAAAACCTATTACTCACATCCACCGATCACAAAACGACAAAACCTATTACTCACATCCACCGATCACAAAACGACAAAACCTATTACTCACATCCACCGATCACAAAACGACAAAACCTATTACTCACATCCACCGATCACAAAACGACAAAACCTATTACTCACATCCACCGATCACAAAACGACAAAACCTATTACTCACATCCACCGATCACAAAACGACAAAACCTATTACTCACATCCACCGATCACAAAACGACAAAACCTATTACTCACATCCACCGATCACAAAACGACAAAACCTATTACTCACATCCACCGATCACAAAACGACAAAACCTATTACTCACATCCACCGATCACAAAACGACAAAACCTATTACTCACATCCACCGATCACAAAACGACAAAACCTATTACTCACATCCACCGATCACAAAACGACAAAACCTATTACTCACATCCACCGATCACAAAACGACAAAACCTATTACTCACATCCACCGATCACAAAACGACAAAACCTATTACTCACATCCACCGATCACAAAACGACAAAACCTATTACTCACATCCACCGATCACAAAACGACAAAACCTATTACTCACATCCACCGATCACAAAACGACAAAACCTATTACTCACATCCACCGATAGATTACATCCACCGATAGATTACATCCACCGATAGATTACATCCACCGATAGATTACATCCACCGATAGATTACATCCACCGATAGATTACATCCACCGATAGATTACATCCACCGATAGATTACATCCACCGATAGATTACATCCACCGATAGATTACATCCACCGATAGATTACATCCACCGATAGATTACATCCACCGATAGATTACATCCACCGATAGATTACATCCACCGATAGATTACATCCACCGATAGATTACATCCACCGATAGATTACATCCACCGATAGATTACATCCACCGATAGATTACATCCACCGATAGATTACATCCACCGATAGATTACATCCACCGATAGATTACATCCACCGATAGATTACATCCACCGATAGATTACATCCACCGATAGATTACATCCACCGATAGATTACATCCACCGATAGATTACATCCACCGATAGATTACATCCACCGATAGATTACATCCACCGATAGATTACATCCACCGATAGATTACATCCACCGATAGATTACATCCACCGATAGATTACATCCACCGATAGATTACATCCACCGATAGATTACATCCACCGATAGATTACATCCACCGATAGATTACATCCACCGATAGATTACATCCACCGATAGATTACATCCACCGATAGATTACATCCACCGATAGATTACATCCACCGATAGATTACATCCACCGATAGATTACATCCACCGATAGATTACATCCACCGATAGATTACATCCACCGATAGATTACATCCACCGATAGATTACTCTAACAGCCTAGTTCCTCAACATACTCAGAGAACCCACCTGCTGAAACTTCTTCATCTACATCACAAAACTCATCTATTAGCCTAATGCTAAGTAAGTAAAGCAACAATGAAATGACATGCTAAAACATAAATCCTAGACATGCAGTTTCTACTTTCACATCTCTGTTTCATTCACGTTCTTTCTCTGATTTGATCCATCGGTTCCATTGGGAGTTGGATCATTTTTCCAAAAGTCATACATCCTCTTCATAAATTAAGGGGCGGAGTAATTCCCTTAACACCTGATCTGATCCTAAATTCCATTGGGAAACGGATCAATTTTCCCAAAGTCATACATCATCTTCATAAATTAAGGGCGGATTAGTTCCCTTAACAGCTGATCTATTACATTCTGTTCATACCTTGCCATGCCATTACATGTAAATTCATTTTCGTTTTCTTTCCAAAACATGATACATGACATACAGAAAACATTCAATCAAGCATAAACCTACTGTTTTGTGATGTAGACCCGAAGGCACACACATACTCTACTTACCTGGTTTCCTGGAAAAACTTGGCTGTAAACTACTTCGGGTTTTGCTCAAACCTATAGTCGTAGACAGAGTATTAGTTAAGTTTCATTCTAAACTATCCACAAATCTACCAGAACTCATAAGGAAACTAGTTTGGGAACTCAGATCATCAAGCATTCCTGATATGCCCCGAACCCGAACTAACTCTCACTTATAGCATTCTCAAAGCTCGCATTTAAAATCCCCTCTAACATCGATAGCTATAATGTAACAAGAAATCGAAAGTAGAACTCACCTAGCTTGGAGAAAATGGGAGGGAAAATTGTCGAGAGAAACTCTGCTTAGTTGAGAAGAATGCCGAGAAAGAAAAATGAGAAAACAGTGGCGGCTAAACCTCATTAAACCCTCCCTTAAATACGTTATCCACTATAGATCTCCATTTACCATTATGCCCTTACTTAGTCACTCATTAACCTAATCAATATTTCTCCCAATTTCATCCATAAAGTGTACACTATTAGATGACAAGGTAAAATAGGTTTGATGGAACCGGGTGCTATAATCTACCCTCCTTAAAAGAATTTTGTCCTCAAAATTTAATACCTGAATAATTCTGGATGTTGGTCCATTATGTTCTGCTGGCGCTCCCAAGTTGTCTCCTCTATGCTCTGGTTATGCCATAAAACTTTCACCAGTAGGACCTCTTTGTTGCACAACAGCTTCACAGCATAGTCAATGATCTTTACTGGTTTCTCCTCATAAGCAAGAGTAAGATGAATTTCAATGTTCTGCTGTTCCACAACCTGAGTTGGATCCTGCATACACTTCTTTAGCATAGAAACATGGAACACATTGTGAATCCCTTCCATAGAAGTTGGTAACTGTAACTAATAAGCTATCTTCCCAATCCTCTTCAAGATTGAGAACGGTCCAATATATTTGGGGTTCAACTTACCTCTCTTTCCAAATCTCACAACTCCCTTGAATGGTGATACCTTAAGAAAAACTTCCTCACCTACTTCAAACTCCAATTCTCTGCGTCTCCTATCGGCATAACTTTTCTGTCAGCTTTGAGCTGTCAAGATTCTCTGTCGGATGAGGGCAATCTTCTAAACCTATTTGCTGCACAAAATCAGGACCAATCAATCACGCTTCACCAACTTCATCCCAATACAAAGGAGATCTGTATTTTCGCCCATACAATGCTTCATACGGTGCCATACCTATGGTTGCCTGAAAGCTGTTGTTATAAGAGAATTCCACCAACGATAAATACTTACTCCAAGATCCTTGAAAATCTAATATGCATGCACGAAGCATATCCTCCAATGTTTGGATAGTCCTTTCAGATTGTCCATTGTTTGAGGGTGAAAGGCTATGCTAAAGTTGAGCTGTGTACCCATAGCCTTATGCAGACTCTTCCAAAACTTCGACGTAAATCTAGAGTCTCGGTCAGAAACTATAGTGCTTGGAATTCCATGCAGTCTAACAATCTCATGCACATACAATTCAGCTAGTTGGTCCATCGAGTAGGTCATCTTTATGGGCAGAAAATGGGCGGATTTGGTTAGACGATCTACTATCACCCAAAATTGCATCATGTCCCTTTGCTGTCCTAGGCAATCCTACCACAAAGTCAATCGTTATTTGTTCCCATTTTCATTCGAGAATTGGTAATGGTTGCAATGCTCCTGCAGGCCTCTGATGTTCAGCTTTAACTTGTTGGCAAACTAAACACAGTTCTATGTACTCGGCCACACTTCTTTTCATATTTGGCCACCAATAATGTTGTTTAAGGTCTCTATACATTTTTGTACTTCCAGGATGGACAAAAAGTCTAGAAGAATGAGCTTCTGAAATGATCTCTTTTCAAAGTTCTTTATCTGTTGGAACAAACCATCTATTTCGAAACTTGAGAATTCCACCAATAGAATAGTTGAAATCCGACTTATCGGTAGAATCCATGCATGACTAATACTTGTTGCACTCAGCATCAATCGCCTGTGCTTCCTTTATTCTTTCCAAAATAGTAGGTCTCAAGGATATTGTAGAAAGCATGGCTGACACACTGGATACAGCATCGAGGTTAAATCTTTGGAACTCAGTCTCTAAGGCTAATGGTATGTCGAGAATCAATGCTGAGGCTGAAGTCGTCACTCTACTCAATGCATCAGCCACAACATTCGCCTTAACGGGGTGGTATTTAATCTGAAAATCATAGTCCTTGACAAACTCCAACCATCTACGTTGCCTCATATTTAATTCTTCTGTGTGAAAATATACTTCAGACTTTTATAGTCTGAAAGTATCTCACTAGACTGTCCATACAAGTAATGCCTCCAAATCTTTAGTGCAAAAACCACTGCAGCTAATTCTAAGTCGTGTGTAGGGTAATTCTTCTCGTGTGTTTTCAACTGCCTAGTTTGCATGAACTTTCAGGAAAATCGTGTATGCATGGACATTCACTGTGCTTACAATTAAAACAGCAGACGACAGAAACAACACAACAGAACCTAAAGGAAGAACAGGTTACTCGGAATATAACTTCAACTTCTATACCCGAAACCTCCCGACAGTAGTAAAATCCTAGAGTCTCCGTGACGTAAGGCCTTAAGGACCAACCTACGGGTATGAACTTACCTGTTTGCTGTAGAGTTGATGTTCTTGATCGTCTCGGTAATGCACGAACCTTAGGTAGAAACAGAAGAAAAATCAAGGAAGATCGAAGGTGCTTCGATGGGTGATTTTCGTCTGGAAGAGAGCAAACAGAGAGGAAGGGATGAGTGTGAAGGTTCACGTAGAAGGGAGGAGAATAGGTAGATTTCTCAACAAGTTATGGACATTTAGCAACCATCCATTGGCTCCCTCCCACAAACCTTAATTCCTTCCCAATTTACCTCTCCATGCATTTCTAACTAATGGTTTCGTTCACTCATATATTAGTTTGGTTTTTATCCCATTATCCAAATATACATATTTATATGTATCTATATATAATTTCCATCGATTTGGTTTCCAACAAAACGTTCATTGTATTAATTCCAAATTAATCCTACATAATGATTCGGGGAGAAATTACATAGGCAAAAATACCAGGTGTTATAGATTGCACTCCACTATTTTAGGCTAAACTTTGCCTTAAAATATGAGCATTCCTTGAATGTGACTCTATTAAGTAACTGAAGGTATTCATTACTCGTGTTGACACTCGAATAAAAAGATATCTGACATGAAAAGACCGTCTAAATAAATGTGATTTATAATATATATGTATATAATATAATGAAATCCCCATGGTTAGAAAAATTTTAAAATTTTCTTCCTATTCTTACATGTTTGGTTGATTTTTTAAGGTTAAGAGAAGTCTTTAAAGGCTGTTTATAAAACTATGATTTTAAATCTTTATTTTTTTTTACTCGAGAACTTATGGCAGTTTGTTCATGCACACACACAAACAAATATTGGAATTGTTTGGAGTTCAAACTTTTGAGTGACTATATTCAAGTTATTATGAATGCTATTCTTTAATTTTATTCTAAAAGTTTGGAGGGCTGAGCTTTAAAGAAAAATCTATGAAGCTTGAAAAAAAAAAGTGGGAGCTAAATGTTAAAAAAAAATGAATCTAAATTTTAGTTATTTACATGAATTGAAGACAAACAACGATTTAATTTTGTGGTTGTGATTGTGACAACTCTATTTTATATAGTTATTTTTACATAGTTTGCATGAATTTCAGTAACTTATTATATTTATTTTAGTTATTTTTACATAAAATAGTAGTTTTAACAAAGTAACGTAGAATTTTAAGTTTGGAAATATATTTTTGTAGACAATAAAACCCTGATGCATGTAGAAAAAAGAAATTTTTGAAAAGTTGTTAAAAATATGAAAAAGATAGACTCGAATGCTTGCCGCACAAGAAAATCCGATTTTGGAAAGTTAACAAAAAGTCATGGACCAAATTCAAAGTCCAAATTTTACCTAAAAAGATGTCGAAGTCGATCCTTATAAAGCATTGACCTTTGATTCGGCTTTTGACGTTCAATTTTTTTAGCATAGAGTCTCATATTTTTTTTGTAGATCTAGTCGTTAATTTTTGCAAGTTCTTTACGACCGGAGCAAAAGGATGCAAATGTTATAGCAAAGCGTCCTCAATGATTGACAACCAAGTAGCACTTCTTTACTGTTCATCTTTAGATTAAGTTGATAGGGTACCAATTTTGCAAAAGGATGCAAATGTTATAGCAAAGCGTCCTCAATGATTGACAACCAAGTAGGACTTCTTTACTGTTCATCTTTAGATTAAGTTGATAGGGTACCAATTTTGCAGTTGTTGTTTGTGTTATTAATTTATTATAGTTTTGTCAATTGGTTTATTCGGCATTATGTTTCATCTTATTATGATAAAAGACCAATTGTCTGAATTATGAAATATTTTTCTTATGATTCAAACGGTAACTTAAATTTATAAGACTTATTGAATAATGTGCATAGTTAGTTTTAGATATAAAGTTAGCGTTTTTCATTAATTCATTATAGGCAGGTTTGTATCACATAACTTTTTTGAAACTCGTCTTTATATTTTATTATATATTGACATAGACATACTGAAAGAATAATTAAAAAATATAACATAGTAGATCAACAGATTATTGTATGACATAATTCAAAATTTCGAGTTAGCTAATTGATATTGCTAAAGCATATTTGTGGCGCATGAACACAAAATTACAAAAGGTGGAAAATTGATTCTCAATCATCTTTCAGGTTGATTTATTATCACTTTTGTTATTTGTTGTTACCCAAATTATTAGTTATTCATTATCAATCAAAATTATCAAATCTTTGGTTATATTAAAGTAGATATTTTTAGTATTTTATAAGAAACTTTTGTAAATTGTTCTATGTCAATATATTATTCGATCTTAGATCACTTTATTAATTGTTATGATAGTGTACATTTGCACTTAGGTATAATTTTTTTTTTTCTTTTTTATTCTCATTCGACAGGTATATTGGTATTTTTATCCTCAAGAACCTCCGAGGTCAAGTCTTTCATGTCCTACAAAATAAAAAGTAGAATAAAGGTCGTTGATCTCTTTGCCTTAGACATAATGAATGGCTCATTTGGCGCATCACTAAAGACAAGGAGAAGTATGCTCACCTCTTCGAGATTTAATGTACACTTGCATTTCTTTAACAAAAATTATTTTAAGTGGAGAAGAATTTAAGGACTTAAAATTTTACATGCACATAAATTGTGCTAAATCAGAGATTCAATAATTAAATGTGATGTATAGATGTATGGATGTCGAAAAGGAATGTAAAATTTAAGGTTGATGAATATGCTTAAGTGATAAAAACATATTTTTATTGTGTGGGTATTGGTTTTAAAAATTGTAGCAAGAGTTGTTATCTAAAGAATTCGAAACCAATTTGGCATGAAGAAGTAAACATTCTAATATAGAAATTAATTATAGAATCAAGCCTATTGGATCATGCATATGCAAAGTTGAGCATAGTGCATGAAATTAGTAAAAAACCTAATTTTTAATTTAATGTATAGAATCAGAGTTTGAGAGAGAATTAAAAAATAATCAGCAGAATAAAGAGTCTCCAAACATAGTCTTATTCTATGTCATGTATAAAAAATAGTCACCAATAGTGTGATGAAACATGTCAAGTCAGATTAAGCAGGATGTTTGATTACCTGGTTAATGTAACTAATCACGCTACTCTAATTATTGAGGTGTTGTGTTCAATGTTAATCATCATTAATTAACATAATATACCTTAATCAAGATTACGGTTGGTTAATTTGTCATTAGGATGAAGTTCAAGTGTAAAATAGTATTTCTAATGGCAATTCACCTACTAAAAGCTAATTTGACAACCCCAAACCATACATACTGCCTCGTGCTTAGGCAACATATGATTTAGTAGTGGAGAAGAGAGAACGAGAAATGTTTTTGTTTAGGAAACCTAAAGCAAAAGTTATGAGCAGCCAAAAAAGGTTCCAAAGTGTTAGAAATTAAAACTTGAAAGGAAGATTTGAAGGATAAATCTTTAAGTGATTCTCAACTCCTTAGTTTCGCTAATTTATGCATAAATGTATGATATGAGATAAATAGGACTAGATTTGTATGCAGCTTAATTTGATTAGATTTGGGTGGTAATAAAGTTCGAGGTGGCTAATATGATAGTGTTTGTTGAATTGAATGAAAAAAAATCAAGATTTTATGTTTGATATCAAGTGGGCGTTGTCGTGGTCTCAATAATGGGTGCCCATTACTAAGATTGTTATGAAATTGCATGCAGGACTCAAAGTTGTGGTTGTCATGACTTGGAGGTCGGCCAAGAGAGAGACGCCAGGTTGAACAATTTGATCCTCAGAGAGGATCCAATTGTCCATTCTAAGGCATGGTTCATGGTTTCTATCGGAAGAGCTAAAACTAATTTTAAAGTTATAATCCATATAAGATTAGTCAAAGTTCACATAGTGATTGAACCCAGTTCGTCACACCATGCCCGTACATGACTAAAAATTTCAATCATATTTTTTTTTTTGAAAACTTGCAGCGGAAATCGTTTAAGTAAAAATCAAGTTAAACAAGCCTAATGTACAATGCTTGAATACTCAGTTAGAATTTTGGGGATAATCGGCAAAAGGAATAAAGGATTAAATCGCAAAATACTTCATAAGTTTCAAAAGTCAAACGCATCGCCCGCTGAACAAAGTCAACAAAAAGGGGCTGAAGTAGAAAATGGAAGACATCATCCGGTGGCAAAACGACAAAATGCACTCTACATCTTCCGATGACGTCAGCCAGATGATTTCCTTCATCCGATCGACTTTGTTCTACATCCACCGGTGACTAAACGACAAAATACTCTCTACTCCTTCCGATGTCGTCAGCACGCATCTGCCGATGAGTTTACTGAGACATCATCCGATAGACTTAAACCTACACCTTCCGATGATGTCAGCACGCATCTGCCGATGAGTTTACTGAGAAATCATCCGATAGACTTAAACCTACACCCTCCGATGACGTCAGCACGCATCTGCCAATGAGTTTACTGAGACATCATCCGATAGACTTAAACCTACACCTTCCGATGAAACAAGTTACATATACCGATCACTAAACGACAAAGTTTGTTCTATATCATCCGATAGCTTCCACTGAAGACATCTTCCGATACACAACAGAACAACAACTTAACCTACAGAAAATAATTTACTCACTTCACTGAAACCATTCAAAAGCATTTCAAACCATTACATTACTAAAAATTCAGTGAGTGCCAACATTAAATCCCAACAGACACTATTATAAAAAAAAAAGAACTCAAAAATGTATTCAAAACATCAGAATCACTTCTATCATGAAACTCAACAAATTTAAATTGAAACACTGTCAACTAAACTTTCAGATTACTGACACCAGTTAACCCGCCTCATCAGTTTACCAAGCCGAAACATGAATGTGCTCCTCCAACCAGCCTATTCCTCTGTGAACTCAGAGAATTCACCTGTAGTATCCTCAACACCTACATCACAAAACTCATCTATTAGCCTAATGCTAAGTAAGTAAAGCAGTAATGGAATGAATTGCTGAAACATAAATTCCTAAACATGCAGTTTCTACTTTCTCATCTCAGTTGCATACACATATGTTCATAAACTGATCTGATCCCTCGGTTTCCTTGGGAGTGGGATATATTCTCCCAATGTCATACATCCTCTACTCGATTAAGGGGCGGATGAATTCCCTTAATAGCTGTTCTGATCCCTCGGTTCCCTTGGGAGTGGGATCAATTCTCCTAATGCATACATCCTCTACTCGATTAAGGGGCGGATGAATTCCCTTAATAGCTGTTCTGTCACATTTAGTTCATACCTCACCATTCTTACATGGAAATTCATTTTTGTAATCTTTCAAAAACATGATGCATGACATACAAAATCATTCACAACATGCATAACCCTACTGTTTTGTGATGTAGGCCTGAAGGCACATGCATACTTTACTTACTTGGCTCTCTTGGAAATGCTCGGTTACAACTGCTCCAAAACTCGCTCACCTAAGGCCATGACAGTACGTTAATCCAACCCTTACTAAACCTTACCAAAAATCAATAATATGTTTGAGGAAATCGACTTGAAACTCTACTACCCGTGCATCCCCATTTATAACCAAGAACCTGAACCCACCCTCATTCACAGAAACTTCGAAACCTTCACATTGTATTCTCTCAGTAAACTAATCGCTGAAATGCAAGAAAACAAGACTTACCTAGGCTGAAGGAGAATCGGGCGAGAGAATCGCTTAGAGAGTTCTACTGCTCGAGCTGAACACCATAAGAGGAAAATAGGGGATAGTGGCGGCTACTCTCACTGGACTTTTCCTTAAATATGTTATCCACTATGTAAAATTCTAATTACCATCATGCCCTCGCCTGATCATTTATTAACCTAATCAATAACTCTCTCCAACCCTTCTATAAAAGTTCATTATTAATGATAGATTAAATTTTTGGTTCAATGGAACCGGGTGCTACAATCTACCCTCCTTAAAAGAATTTTGTCCTCAAAATTCAGTACTTGAATAGTTCTGGATATTTGTCCATCATGTCCTGCTGGCGTTCCCAAGTTGTCTCCTCAACGCTCTGGTTATGCCATAAGACTTTTACCAGTGGAACTTCTCTGTTGCGTAAGACCTTTACTGTATAATCTAAGATTTTTACTGGTTTCTCCTCAAATGCAAGAGTAGGAAGGACTTCAATATTCTGCTGTTCTATAATCTATGAAGGATCTCTAACGCATTTCTTAAGCATGGAAACATGAAACACATTATGAACTCCCTCCAGAGAGGCTGGTAACTGAAGTTGATATGCTGACTTCCCAATTCTCTTCACGATCTGGAAAGGTCCAATGTATCTGGGGTTCAACTTGCTTCTTTTCCCAAATCTCACAACTCCCTTGAAAGGCGACACCTTAAGGAAAACTTCATTACCAACATCAAATTCTAATTTTCTTCGTCTTTTGTCTGCATAGATTTTCTGCCGGCTTTGAGCTGTTAAGATTCTTTGTCGGATAAGAGCAATCTTCTCCACTGTCTGCTGCACAATATCAAAACCAATCAATTGTGCTTCTCCAACTTCTTCCCAATATAATGGAGATCTGCACATTCGTCCATACAATGCCTCGTATGGTGCCATGCCTATTGTTGCTTGAAAACTGTTATTATAAGAGAATTCAATCAATGGTATATACTTACTCCAAGAACCTTGAAATTCCAGTACACATGCACGAAGCATATCCTCCAACGTTTGGATAGTTCTCTTGGATTGTCCATCAGTTTGAGGATGAAAGGTTGTGCTAAAACTAAGCTGTGTTCCCATTGCCTTGTGCAAACTTTTCCAAAACTTAGACGTAAATCTGGAGTCTCGGTCTGAAACTATGGTGCTTGGAACTCCATGCAGTCTAACAACCTCGTGCACATACAACTCAGCCAATTGATCCATCGAGTATGTTATCTTCATTGGCAGAAAGTGAGCATATTTGGTTAAACGATCAACTATTACCCAAATTGCATCGTGACCTTTTACTATTCTAGGTAATCCTATAACAAAATCCATAGTTATTTGTTCCCATTTCCATTCGGGAAATGGTAAGAGGTTGCAATGTTCCAGCAGGCCTCTGATGTTCAGCTTTGACTTGCTAGCAGACAAGACATAACTCCACATACTCCGCCACACTTCTCTTCATACCTGGCCACCAATAATGTTGCTTGAGATCTCTGTACATTTTCGTACTTCCAGGATGAACAGAAAGTCTGGAGGAATGTGCCTCAGATAGGATTTCCTTTCTAAGTTCGGTATCAGCCGGAACAGACCATCTATTTCGAAACTTGAGAATTTCATCAGCTGAGCAGTTGAAATCTGACTTGTCAGTAGAATTTATGCACAACTTATACTTATTACATTCAACGTCATTCATTTGAATTTCCTTTATTTTCTCCAAAATAGTTGGCCTCAAAGATATGGCCGAAAGCATGGCTGACACACTAGACACAGCTTCTAGGTTAAATCTTTGGAATTCTGTATCTAAAGCTATCGGTATGTCTAAAGTCAATGCAGAAACTAAAGGGGTCACTCTACTCAAAGCATCAGCCACTACATTCGCCTTACCAGGGTGGTACTTAATCTCAAAATCATAGTCTTTGACAAACTCTAACCACCTACGTTGCCTCATATTCAGTTCCTTTTGCGTGAAAATGTATTTCAACTTTTATGATCCGAAAATATCTCACAGGTTTGTCTATACAGGTAGTGCCTCCAAATCTTTAATGCAAAAACCACAGCAGCTAATTCTAAGTCATGCGTGGGGTAATACTTTTCGTGTACTTTTAACTGCCTAGAAGCATAAGCTATAACCTTTCCATCTTGCATCAAAACACCACCAAGTCCAACCTTGGAAGCATCACAATAAATACTGAATTTACCATTTTCGACAGGAAGAGTTAAAATTGGGGCATCGGTCAGTTTTTGCTTCAAGGTCTGGAAACTGGATTCACATTTATCAGTCCAATTATACTTCACATTTTTCCTTGTTAACATAGTAAGGGGTGTGGCAATCTTTGAAAATCCCTCGATGAATTTTCTATAATACCCTGCTAATCCAAGAAACTTCGGATATCAGTGGCATTCTTTGGTTGAGGCCATTCCTTAACTGATTGAACCTTGGCTGGATCTACAGATATCCCGTCTCCAGAGATCACATGGCCAAGAAAGTGAACTCTGTCCAACCAAAACTCACACTTAGAAAATTTGGCGTAAAGTTGGTGTTGCCTTAGCAATCCTAACACCAAGCTTAGGTGTCCTGCATGCTCCTCCTTAGTTTTAGAATAGATTAAAATGTCATCAATGAATACAACGACAAACTTGTCCAAATACTCGCGAAACACCCTATTCATGAGATCCATGAAAGCTGCTGGCGCATTTGTCAAACCAAAAGACATATCCAAAAACTCATAATGTCAGTACCTTGTGCGAAAGGCAGTCTTTGGGATGTCTTCAGATTTAACCTTCAACTGGTAATAACCGAACCTAAGGTCAATTTTAGAGAAAACTCTTGCACCTTTAAGCTGATCAAATAAATCATCAATCCTCGGCAGTGGATACTTGTTTTTGACAGTTAGCTTATTCAATTCTCTATAGTCTATGCACATACACATTGATCCGTCTTTCCTTCTGACAAAAAGGACAGGTGCAGCCCATGGTGAAAAGCTAGGGCGTATGAACCCCTTCTTCAACAAATCCTCTAACTGTTTCTTCAACTCTTTAAGTTCTGTTGGTGCTAGTCTATATGGATTCTTAGATACTGGCTCAGCGCCGGGGTAAACATCTACCACAAATTCAATTTCCCTATCTGGTGGCAAACCAGGAAGGTCATCTAGAAATACTTATGGAAAATCTTGAACAACTAAAACATTTTTGGGGCTTGATTTTTCTACTGTTTGTGTGTCTAAAACACTGGCCAAAAAGCACAAATACTCTATCCAAGGGGAGGGTCTACAACTAACAGAAGTCATTACAGTCATTTCCTTACTCTTCTTCAGGGCTTGGAAGGTATGGTTTAAACCACTAGGGGGTTGAAAACTAACAATTCCAGTTCTACAATCTATTGTGGCATAATGCTTAAACAACCAATCCATTCCTAGGATCACATCAAATCCCATTATGTCCATAACAATAAGATCAGCAGGCAAATTCATGTTCCCTACTAACACCACACTATCAGGCATCATTTGACTGGAGTGCATGTGCTCACTAGAAGGTAATGCTACGTTATACAAATGCTCAGAAGGAGTAAACCGTACATCTAACTTATCAGCAAATGCAGAGGCTCTAAAAGAATGAGTTGCACCCGAATCTATCAAAGTAAAAGCAGGTACAGAATTAATCAATACAGTACCTGACACACTACAGCAGGCTGGTCCTCATCACCTGACTCCATCATGGAGAATATTCTTGGCTTAATCCTAGAAGGGTCACCCTTCAAAGCCGGGCAGTCTCTGTTGACATGGCCAACCTTGTTGCAATGGAAACATCGAATGATCCGAGGCTTTGGGCAATCCTTGTACAAGTGTCCAACCTCATCGCAGTTGAAGCACTTACCCGATCCAAATATACACTTGCCTGAGTGATTCTTCGAACACTTTGGGCACAGAGGAAATGTCTTGGTATCTGGTACCTTCTTTCCTATCCCTTGGCTGTGCTGGCCTTCATTGGATCTCTTCACTCCTCTCTGCGGCGGTGGTTGAACAAACTTTCTCGGGGTTTCCTTTAGTCCGGCGCATTTCAATTCAGCTTCTTCCACTTCCAATGCTGTGGACACAACATCACTGAAGGGCAAACCCTTATAACTCGAAAACTTGACCCCTCTATACATTTCTGGTTTCAGTCCATTCATGAATTGAAACACCTTATCTTCATTTCGGTGAATAAAGTGTCCAGCAAATCTGGACAGGGACTCAAATTGTCTAATGTACTCAGCCACAGACCCTGTCTACTTCAAGTTCAAAAACTCTACCTTCTTTGCTGCCTGGACTGTGCTATTAAAATATTTCTCATAGAAAATGTCCTTAAACTGTGACCAAGTCATAGTCAGAATGTCAGTGGTGGTCTCAATTGTCTCCCACCAAAGCTGGGCGTCTCCAGCAAAATGAAAGGTCGCAAGGGTGACCTTGTCTCCTTCTCCGACGTTGGCACACCGGAGCATGCTTTCAATCTTCCTCAACCACTCTTCAGCAACAATCGGGTTAGATGATTTTCCATCAAACGTGGGCGGCTGAAGCTTTCTGAATCGGTTTCCTGAATGCTCATTGCTAGAACCTGAGTTGGCACTCCCCTGTACCTCTCGGTTCAGTAACACCCCCAACTGATTGGACTACTGACGCACTAAGTCAGTTTGCTGACGTACCAAGTCTGTTAACTGTCTGATAACACTAGGTTCCTCCTCACTCCTCAAGTTTGGCATTTCCCTCGGTATCCTAGGTCTCCCTGGGCGTCTGGCCATTAACTCACTTCCTGTACAAGATTAACTATGTTCATAAATATCTAATTACTGAGGCTAACATAAACACTTACAGTTGTTGGAGTACTTCCATACGACGATTGGTACTGATCAATAATCTTTTGAACGGTTTAACTGAATGTCTCTGATACCATACTGTAACGCCCCGAGTTATCTGAACTCGGTTCGTCACACCATGCCCGTACATGACTAAAAATTTCAATCATATTTTTTTTTTTGAAAACTTGCAGCGGAAATCGTTTAAGTAAAAATCAAGTTAAACAAGCCTAATGTACAATGCTTGAATACTCAGTTAGAATTTTGGGGATAATCGGCAAAAGGAATAAAGGATTAAATCGCAAAACACTTCATAAGTTTCAAAACTCAAACGCATTGCCCGCTGAACAAAGTCATACAAAAAGGGGCTGAAGCAGAAAATGGAAGACATCATCCGGTGGCAAAACGACAAAATGCACTCTACATCTTCCGATGACGTCAGCCAGATGATTTCCTTCATCCGATCGACTTTGTTCTACATCCACCGGTGACTAAATGACAAAATACTCTCTACTTCTTCCGATGTCGTCAGCACGCATCTGCCGATGAGTTTACTGAGACATCATCCGATAGACTTAAACCTACACCTTCCGATGACGTCAGCACGCATCTGCCGATGAGTTTACTGAGACATCATCCGATAGACTTAAACCTACACCCTCCGATGACGTCAGCACGCATCTGCTGATGAGTTTACTGAGACATTATCCGATAGACTTAAACCTACACCTTCCGATGAAACAAGTTACATATACCGATCACTAAACGACAAAGTTTGTTCTATATCATCCGATAGCTTCCACTGAAGACATCTTCCGATACACAACAGAACAACAACTTAACCTACAGAAAATAATTTACTCACTTCACTGAAACCATTCAAAAGCATTTCAAACCATTACATTACTAAAAATTCAGTGAGTGCCAACATTAAATCCCAACAGACACTATTATAAAAAAAAAGAACTAAAAAATGTATTCAAAACATCAGAATCACTTCTATCATGAAACTCAACAATTTAAATTGAAACACTGTCAACTAAACTTTCAGATTACTGACACCAGTTAACCCGCCTCATCAGTTTACCAAGCCGAAACATGAATGTGCTCCTCCAACCAGCCTATTCCTCTGTGAACTCAGAGAATTCACCTGTAGTATCCTCAACACCTACATCACAAAACTCATCTATTAGCCTAATACTAAGTAAGTAAAGCAGTAATGGAATGAATTGCTAAAACATAAATTCCTAAACATGCAGTTTCTACTTTCTCATCTCAGTTGCATACACATATGTTCATAAACTGATCTGATCCCTCGGTTCCCTTGGGAGTGGGATCAATTCTCCTAATGTCATACATCCTCTACTCGATTAAGGGGCGGATGAATTCCCTTAATAGCTGTTCTGATCCCTCGGTTCCCTTGGGAGTGGGATCAATTCTCCCATTGTCATACATCCTCTACTCGATTAAGGGGCGGATGAATTCCCTTAATAGCTGTTCTGTCACATTCAGATCATACCTCACCATTCTTACATGGAAATTCATTTTCGTAATCTTTCAAAAACATGATTCATGACATACAAAATCATTCACAACATGCATAACCCTACTGTTTTGTGATGTAGGCCCGAAGGCACATGCATACTTTACTTACTTGGCTCTCTTGGAAATGCTCGGTTACAACTGCTTCAAAACTCGCTCACCTAAGGCCATGACAGTACGTTAATCCAACCCTTACTAAACCTTACCAAAAATCAATAATATGTTTGAGGAAATCGACTTGAAACTCTACTACCCGTGCATCCCCATTTATAACCAAGAACCTGAACCCACCCTCATTCACAGAAACCTCGAAACCTTCACATTGTATTCTCTCAGTAAACTAATCAGCTAAAATGCAAGAAAACAAGACTTACCTAGGCTGAAGGAGAATCGGGCGAGAGAATCGCTTAGAGAGTTCTACTGCTCGAGCTGAACACCAAAAGAGGAAAATAGGGGATAGTGGCGGCTACTCTCACTGGACTTTTCCTTAAATATGTTATCCACTATGTAAAATTCTAATTACCATCATGCCCTCACCTGATCATTTATTAATCTAATCAATAACTCTCCCCAACCCTTCTATAAAAGTTCATTATTAATGATAGATTAAATTTTTGGTTCAATGGAACAGGGTGCTATAGATTTGGACCTAGGGGCATGACATTGGGAGCTACCCTAACTATGATATCCCATCACTTCAACAATGGAAGGTGTGTATCGAACAAAAGCTCCAGATCACGGGCCAAAAATAGCTAGAAACTTTGTCTAAAAAATAATATGAAATATCATTCATTTTGAAAGTAAACGTATGAAACTAACATACACATAATATAAAAAATTACATGTTAAACATTACATGTTAGTCTTTCTATGTGATCTATCACAAAATAAGGGTTTTGAAAAACCATGATACAAGTGCGTATGTAGGAAAAGAAACCATACCTGACTGGTGGTTAGCCATCCTACCTGTGGGAATGGTACTATTGAGAACAAGCTTGAAGTACAAATTCATCAAAATCTATTATAAAACCAATGTAAGATTATCTTCTTAACTAAAGGGATAATACATAGATCCTATACAAAGAATATGGATCCAAGCCGGAGGCAAAACAATAAAAGGGTTGTGAACCTCACATACATCATCGTCGCACGCAATAAGTGACTGCGTGATATGCGTTTTTTTAATCGGGGTTTTGGAAAACCCCTATTTTTTCAATGATTTCGTCAAAACTTGGTATAAAAGCCACACTAACGCGTTTGTAACCAAAGATCGATTCACTTACATTGACTTTGAACAACAATTATGAGTATTTAATCTCGAAATTTGATTATGTATGTATGTATGTATGTATGTATGTATGATGAATGATACCGTGTAAGATCTATCAAGTAGCATGAATCAACCCTATAAGTTGTATTTGTTAGAATTATAAGGGTTTACAATTCTATTTGGATCTAAATTGTCAAACTATAAATTACACATTATTTTATCATTAGGTTTAAGTCCAGATTAAAATGATTTAATATGATTTCGACGGACTTCGGAGTATATTAAATATGATAAGCTTTTATTATAATAGGTAGAGACATTAAGGATAATTTATCAATTTGTGATGGACAAAATGATAAATTACCCAATTAAGTTAAATATAGGGTTATGGTGCCCATTCACAATTGAAGCCTTTGCCTCCTTGGAACCGTCATCATTCTAGAGAGACATTAGGAGGGCGATTGTCAAATCAGAAGACATTACCCGATGTACCCGATTTACGGTATTTTGCATTCAGACAATGGATCCGGGTACGTCCTTCTCGCTTTGTTGATTTACTTGTAGTATTTCTAACGTGAAGATTGAGAATTAAGTTTTCGTTTATTTTAGGAATTCAATAATTCTAATTGAATCCAACAATTAGTATCAGAGTCAATCACGTTATACTACGAGTAATCGTTGTTTGGAATCAAATTAATTTTGGCATCAATTCGGATTAAAGCATCAATTTATTTTTTTAATTTTTGGAATTATTTTTTGTCTATTTTTTATGCATCTAATTCTACCATAATACATGTTTGGAGACCTTAAAAATTGATTTTTTGGTGATGCACGTTAAGGATTATTGCCCGATCTGTCATTTTTTTGATAATCTGTATGATGAATGATACGTGTAAGATCTATCAAGTAGCATGAATCAACCCTATAAGTTGTATTTGTTAGAATTATAAGGGTTTACAATTCTATTTGGATCTAAATTGTCAAACTATAAATTACACATTATTTTATCATTAGGTTTAAGTCCAGATTAAAATGATTTAATATGATTTCGACGGACTTCGTACTTCGAGTATATTAAATATGATAAGCTTTTATTATAATAGGTAGAGACATTAAGGATAATTTATCAATTTGTGATGGACAAAATGATAAATTACCCAATTAAGTTAAATATAGGGTTATGGTGCCCAATTCACAATTGAAGCCTTTGCCTCCTTGGAACCGTCATCATTCTAGAGAGACATTAGAGAGGGCGATTGTCAAATCAGGAAGATCTATGTACCCGATTTACGGTATTTTGCATTCAGACAATGGATCCGGGTACGTCCTTCTCGCTTTGTTGATTTACTTGTAGTATTTCTAACGTGAAGATTGAGAATTAAGTTTTCGTTTATTTTAGGAATTCAATAATTCTAATTGAATCCAACAATTAGTATCAGAGTCAATCACGTTATACTACGGTGTTTGGAATCAAATTAATTTTGGCATCAATTCGGATTAAAGCATCAATTTATTTTTTTAATTTTTGGAATTATTTTTTGTCTATTTTTTATGCATCTAATTCTACCATAATACATGTTTGGAGACCTTAAAAATTGATTTTTTGGTGATGCACGTTAAGGATTATTGCCCGATCTGTCATTTTTTTTGATAAATTGGACAATTTTGGGGGTGAAAATCTGCCATAATTGGTGAGATTTTGGCGATTTCGTTGCTGGTTTGCAACCCCTCTCCAATAGTTGGGACCAATTCATCTTGATTGGGTTATGTTTGGTCCAAATCGAACAAAACCTTTTGGGTTCGGTCCCACCTGGATCAAACCAATTCGGTTAGATTTTGGTCCGGACCATTTTTTGGTTTGTTCGACCTAGAACGATTCGGTTTGGGTTGAACCGGTTCGGTTTGATCCGGTCCGGTCCGGTTCCAATAATCCTTAACGTGCATCACAAAAAATAAATTTTTAAGGTCTCCAAACATGTATTCTAGCGGAATTAGATGCATAAAAAATAGCCCAAAAAATAATTCCAAAAATTAAAAAAAAAATTGATGCTTTATACCGAATTGATGCCAAAATTAATTTGATTCCAAACAACAATTACTCGTAGTCTAACGTGATTGACTCTGATACCAATTGTTAGATTCGATTAGAATTATTGAATCCCTAAAATAAATGAAAACCAAATTCTCAATCTTCACGCTAGAAATACTACAACAGTAACACCCGGAAATTTTGATAACGCGTATAGGCCTAAGATAAAAGGTTAGGATAGTTAATGTTAAGCGTTAGTGTAAATTAAAGTTAGGTGTTATGGTTGAATTCAAAGTGTTGAAAAGTCAAACTTTATGAACCAATAGAATGTTAGTTAATTAGGTGAAATAAAAATTGGTTAAATTGAATGGAAAATGATGGAATGAAAGGGTGTTCACGTTGGAAGAAAGATGAAGAGAAGAGGAGGTTTGACAATTCAAACCAACATGTGTTTGAAAAGTCAAACCAACATATGAACCAATAGAAAATTTGCTAGAAGTGGTTAAAGGAAGAAGCAATCACGTTGGAAATCAAAAGAGGAAGGGGAGGGTTTAATTACAAAATTAGAAATTTTGGTGGAGAAAAATTAAAAGAAAGAAAAGTGGTGGTTTTAATGGCTTGGTTTCTTTCTTCACTTTCACTTCTCTCCCTCCCACGATTTTTCTCCCAAGCTCCAAGTCCTCCATAGCCGATTCTTCCTCTCCCCTCTCTTCAAATTTTCAAGGTAAATTTAGTGGGGTTTTTAGTTTTATACATTAGGGGGTTGATTTTTAGTGTTTTGGAGGTGTTTGGCTGGATGAAAAATGAAGAAAAGTGAGAAAAGTTGAAAAAAAGTGAAAAAATGCATTTTTGGCTGAAAAGACCCGAGGTGGCCCGATCGATCGGGTGCTGGGCGCGATCGATCGGGCGCTGGGCGCACAGGCGCGTTGCGCCCAGCGCGCGCGCCCAACAGCTGTTTTTTTTTAATACTTATTTCTACTATGTTTTGACCCGACATTTCCCGACGTATTTTAAACGTATTTCACGCACGTTTTCTAACATTTTTTTAGGGTTCAAAAAATCCAAAAATCGAGTCGAATAATTTACTAAAATCATTTTAAATGTCGTTTTAAACGCGGGATAGCTTAGCAAAGTAGCATACCGAGCCAGGTCGGGTTCGGGGGGCGTTACAAGTTGGTATCAGAGCAAAAGTGGTCGAGTCGTTCAAAGGATTACCCGACAATGCCGGCCGCCATGAAACGTGCTTCACCGACTGTAAGTATTTCTTTATTTTTAATTAGTTCTTTTCTAAGATTAGATTTTCTAACCTTTCTAGGAATAGAATTTAAAGTGCCAAGTAACCCAGGACGACCAAGATGACCAAGACGACCCGGACGACCTAGGAATGAACCAAATGAACCTGAGCAACCTGAAGATCCTAATAAGCAACTTCGGGATCTGCTCAATGTACAATCGCAGTTGTTGGGATTTTTTATGAATCAAGGGCTACCGGGAAATTTGGCGGCGAGGTCCGGTTCTGGAGTGGGCTCTAGTGCGGAACGATTTAGAAGGTTAAAGCCTCCAGCATTCGAAGGACGTTTGACCGACCCGACCGCAGCTGAAAGTTGGATATGTATTATGGAAAACATGTTTGGTGTCGCGGAGGTGGAGGAACAGAATAAGGTGAAATGTGCTACGTTCCACCTGTCAAATAGTACCCAAAGCTGGTGGGGGTCAGTAAAGGCTACAACTGATATTTAGAGCATGACTTGGGAAGAATTTAAGGAGTTATTTTATGATAAATACTACAACCGAACAGTCCAAGCTGCGAAGAGATTGGAGTTTATGGCCTTGAAACAAACCGGATCCGTGGGAGAATATATTCAGTAGTTTGAAGCATTGTCCAAGTTTGCCAACCATCTGGTCAGCAGAGAGGAAGATAAAATATTTCAGTTTGTGCAGGGTTTGAAGCCGGAGATTGAGATGCTTGTGAAGACGTTCGGCATTGATGGAATACCATTTAACCGTGTGGTGGCTAAAGCTCTGGAGGTGGAGGCAATTGCTAGTAAAATTCTTAAACCCGCTGAAGCACCGAAAAGGATGTTTAAAGATATTACTGCACATTTTAGTCGAGGCGGATCATCTTCTCAGTTCCAAGGTACTAAACGACCAGGAGGAAATTTGAAAGATCAAAGGGGTGGCAAGAAGCCACAACCACAATAGAAGAAATTGTTCCAGCAGTGTCCAAAGTGTTTAAAGTCTCACCCGGAAGAATGTAGACAGTACGGACGGTAAATGTTTCAATTGCTTTGAGTCCGACTATATGTTTCGAGACTGTCCGAAGCCTAAAGTTAATCGATGTTTTAATTGCAACAAACCTGGTCACATGACGAAGGATTGCCCTACAGCGAAGAAAGAACCAGTCAAGGCAATGTCCAGAATCTTCGCTATGATAGAGCCTGAGGGAGAGGGTCGTGATGCCGTTATCTCAGGTACTGTGTTTGTTAACTCAGTGTCTGCTTTTACTTTGATAGACTCAGGTGCATTGCATTCTTTCGTAGCAACTGCTTTTGTAGTGAAAGTACATATGGAAGTAAGTCCAGCTGGATGTTTTTATGATGTGAAACTACCTTCTGGTGAGTGCCTACATTCAGAACAGATGGTGTTCAATAGTTTGATATCAGTTGGACGAAAGACATTGCCTGCTGATTTGATTGTAATGGGGATAACCGGGTATGATATGATACTCGATATGGATTGGTTGTTCAGACATCACGCCACGGTTGACTGCCGAGTATGAACAGTTAATTTTCATCCTCCAAATGGTGAGAAACTTACACTACAGTCTTTGAGGAGTGTACAGGAACTTGCAGTAATGGCGTCGCTCGATGGTCGGGGATCTCCTATTGGTGAGTTTGTCTGTTATCTTGCAACTATAGTAGATTCCCAGTCTTTGGTAGAAGTTAAACCTCAGGATATACCTGTTGTTTCTGATTTTCCCAAGGTGTTCTTGGATGATTTGCCTGGGCTACCTCTGGATCGGGAAATCGAATTTGCAATTGACACTTATCCTGGATTAGAACCTATGTCAAAGAATCCTTACATGTTGGCTCCTCCTGAGTTGAAAGAACTGAAGAAGCAGTTGGAGGAACTAGTTGACAAGGGCTTTATACGCCCTAGTTTCTCGCCCTGGGGAGCGCCCGTATTATTTGTCAAGAAGAAAGACGGGTCACTTCGAATGTGTATCGACTACCAGGAGTTAAACAAGCTAACGGTGAAAAACAAGTATCCGTTACCAAGGATAGATTACCTATTTGATCAGTTGCAAGGAGCCCAGATATTTTCTAAAATTGATTTGAGATCGGGGTATTATCAATTGAAGGTCAGATCACAGGATATCCCGAAGACGGCTTTCCGGACTCGGTATGGATATTATGAGTTTCTGGTTATGTCGTTCGGATTAACAAATGCTCCAGCTGCGTTCATGGACCTGATGAATCGGGTGTTCCGAGAGTATCTCGATAAATTTGTGATTGTGTTTATCAATGATATTTTAGTTTATTTCTGTGATGAGGAGGAGCATATGGAACATTTAAGAATTGTTTTGGAGACCTTGAGGCGACATCAGTTATATGCCAAATTTTCGAAATGTGAATTTTGGTTGACTAAGGTGCACTTTCTTGGCCATGTTATAAGCAGTGGTGGACTAGCAGTGGATGCAGCTAAAATTCAGTCAATTAATGATTAGCCTCAACTAACGAATGTCAGTGAAATACGGAGTTTTCTGGGGTTGGCTGGCTATTACAGAAGGTTTATTGAAGGGTTTTTCTAAAATAGCAGCACCGATGACTCGTTTGATAAGAAAAGACGTGAAGTATGAGTGGTCTGAGGAGTGTGAGCTAAGCTTTCAGACGTTGAAGCAAAAATTGACTACAGCTCCAATTCTGACGTTATATGTAGCTGAGGAGAAGATATGTATTTATTGTGATGCCTCTCGGATTGGGTTGGGTTGCATGGTTATGCAGAATGATAAGGTGATAGCGTACCCTTCCAGGCAGTTGAAGTCCTATGTGAAGAATTATCCGACCCATGATTTGAAGTTAGCTGCTGTGGTCTTTGCTTTGAAGATCTGGAGGCATTACCTTTATGGTCAGCAGTGCGAGGTATATTCAGATCATAAAAGTCTGAAGTATATCTTCACTCAAAAAGAGTTGAATATGAGGCAACGGCGGTGGTTAGAGTTCGTGAAGGACTATGATTTGGAGATTAAATACCACCCCGGTAAGGCCGATGTGGTAGCAGATGCCTTAAGCCGTCTATCGACTTCAGTTTCAGTTTTGGAGGCTGGTATGTCTGTGGCCTTGAGATCTGAGGTTCAGTGGTTTGATTTGGAGTTGGTTTCAAATTTGACAGTTGTGCTATCAGACTTATCTTTAAAGCCTACAATTTTGGAAAAGATTCGGTCTCCAAACATGTAACGCCCCGAATTATATAAACCCGGTTCGTTACTCATAGCTTGAACATAACTAAGAAACTTTGGACTAAATTTAAAACTTCGCTCGAAAGTCAAAATTTGACATTTTCTAAAACCTCAAAACATTTAAAGACTTGCAGCGGAAATCATTTGAGCAAAAATAGAGTTAAACAAAACCATAGAACAGTGCTTGAATAATTGGTTGGGATGTTAAGGAATAATCGGTCAAAAGAAATAAAGGTTTAAATCGCGAAATACTTTAAAAGTTGCAAAGGTCAAACGCATCTGCCGCTGAGCAAAGTCAACAGAAGAGGCTGAAACAGATAGCAAAAAGATTTCTTCCGGTGACTAAATGACAAAAGCTTCAACTACATCATCCGGTAAGCTTAACACACGACACGACATCCACCGATCACTAAACGACAAGACTTCTACTACATCATCCGTTAAGCTTAACACACGACATCCACCGATCACTAAACGACAAGACTTCTACTACATCATCCGGTAAGCTTAACACACGACATCCACCGATCACTAAACGACAAGACTTCTACTACATCATCCGGTAAGCTTAACACACGACATCCACCGATCACTAAACGACAAGACTTCTACTACATCATCCGGTAAGCTTAACACACGACATCCTAAACGACAAGACTTCTACTACATCATCCGGTAAGCTTAACACACGACATCCACCGATCACTAAACGACAAGACTTCTACTACATCATCCGGTAAGCTTAACACACGACATCCACCGATCACTAAACGACAAGACTTCTACTACATCATCCGGTAAGCTTAACACACGACATCCACCGATCACTAAACGACAAGACTTCTACTACATCATCCGGTAAGCTTAACACACGACATCCACCGATCACTAAACGACAAGACTTCTACTACATCATCCGGTAAGCTTAACACACGACATCCACCGATCACTAAACGACAAGACTTCTACTACATCATCCGGTAAGCTTAACACACGACATCCACCGATCACTAAACGACAAGACTTCTACTACATCATCCGGTAAGCTTAACACACGACATCCACCGATCACTAAACGACAAGACTTCTACTACATCATCCGGTAAGCTTAACACACGACATCCACCGATCACTAAACGACAAGACTTCTACTACATCATCCGGTAAGCTTAACACACGACATCCACCGATCACTAAACGACAAGACTTCTACTACATCATCCGGTAAGCTTAACACACGACATCCACCGATCACTAAACGACAAGACTTCTACTACATCATCCGGTAAGCTTAACACACGACATCCACCGATCACTAAACGACAAGACTTCTACTACATCATCCGGTAAGCTTAACACACGACATCCACCGATCACTAAACGACAAGACTTCTACTACATCATCCGGTAAGCTTAACACACGACATCCACCGATCACTAAACGACAAGACTTCTACTACATCATCCGGTAAGCTTAACACACGACATCCACCGATCACTAAACGACAAGACTTCTACTACATCATCCGGTAAGCTTAACACACGACATCCACCGATCACTAAACGACAAGACTTCTACTACATCATCCGGTAAGCTTAACACACGACATCCACCGATCACTAAACGACAAGACTTCTACTACATCAGGATAATTTCCTTCATCCGATCGACTAATCTCACATCCACCGGTGAACTTTATTCACCTATGATGGAACTTACAAACTTCACTCAAAGCATTCAAAACAACCTGACCCCAAATAACATTTGACATTCAACAAATAACCATTAACAAAAGAACAACATCTGTATCCTCGACATAACTTTGAAAATGATAAACTCCAACTACATTTAAATCACGTTTTCTTTGGCAGAGAGGAAATTCCCAAAGGTATCAAAACATCAAATAACTACTAAGACTTCACCTACAGACAAGTGTTAAAACCAACAGAGTACTTTTATCAGAAAGTCTCAAGGGAATGTATCCAAAAACATTAAAATCACTTCTGTTATTAGAAAACTTAACATACTTAAATCAAATCATAGCTCACTAAATCTTCACTTCTTCAGACACCAGTTAATCCGCCTCATCAGTATACAAAATCGAGGCATAGAAGTTGTAACGGCTCGGACCCCGTTCCCGCAGGCCCAAGCCGTGCAGTTTCCACAGATGGGATGCTGCCACGTGGGTCCCCGAAGGGCGGTACACGTGTACTCACGATCTTCTCCCCCCTGGAAAGGGAGTTTTTGCCTTCCCCCCCCCCCCCAACTCGAACCCCTGACCTCCAGGACATAGTCCAAGGGCTACAAGTGAGGAGTACCACTGAGCCTGGGGAGAAGATCGTGAGTACACGTGTACCGCCCTTCGGGGACCCACGTGGCAGCAGCCCATCGGTGGGAACTGTACGGCTTGGGCCTGCGGGAACTGGGTTAGGGTCGTTATAAAAAAGGCACCTTTTTTGTAACGGCCCAAGCCGTGCAGTTCCCACCGATGGGCTGCTGCCACGTGGGTCCCCGAAGGGCGGTACACGTGTACTCACGATCTTCTCCCCCTGTAAAGGGAGTTTTTGCCTTCCCCCAACACTCGAACCCCTGACCTCCAGGATATAGTCCAAGGGCTACAAGTGAGGAGTACCGCCCTGCGAGGACCCACGTGGCAGCAGCCCATCAGTTGGAACTGCACGACTTGCCTGGCCTCGGATTTGGGGGTGAGCCCTAGTCCGGGGGGAGGTCGTTACAAAAGTGCTCCTCCAACTTCACCTATTCTTTAGCGAACTCAGTAAACACACCTGCTGTCACTTTTTCACCTACATCACAAAACTCATCTATTAGCCTAATGCTAAGTAAGTAAAGCAGTAATGAAATAAAATGCTGATATCTAAATTCCTAAACATGCAATTTCTACTTTCTCATCTCAATTGTCATTCATCGTTTCTGTTCAGATCCCCTTGTGAAATTGGGAGTTGGATCAACTCTCCCAAAGTATAAATATCAACTGACTCATTAAGAGGCGGATTAACTCCCTTAACAGTAATCTGATTCACATAGCTGTTTCCGATCCCCCTGTTCGATGGGAAGCAGATCAAATTTCCCAAAGTCTACATATCCACTGTCTCATTAAGGGGCGGATTATTTCCCTTAACAGTAATCTGTTTCGCATAGCTGTTTCATTATGTTCATTCCTTACCATGCCAACATGCATATAAATTCATTTTCGTATACTTTTAAAACATGATGCATAATATACAGACACATTCAAATAAACATATTCCTAATGTTTTGTGATGTAGGCCCGAAGAAGCAAGCAAACTTCACTTACCTGGTCTCCTGGAAATCGCTGGGTTTCAACTACTTTGGAAGCCCTGTTCACCTAATGTCATAAACAAAATACCATTCAGATCTTCACTAAACCTCATCCTACACCATTCACAAACCTAAGGAGCTAGTTTAGAAGTTCGGATCATCGCACATTCTTGATTCAACACTAACCCGAACTCAACTCACTCACAGCATTCTCAAAAATACACTCATTGCACTCTCTCTACTATCTAGCCATTAAATCTCGAGAAAACGAAGGGAAAACTTACCTAGTTTGAGGAAATGGAGATTGGAGGGGAAAATCACTTGGAGCTCTGTTGAGCTTGAGTTGAATACTGAGAAGGAAAATGAAGGAACAGTGGCGGCTAAACCTCATTAAACCTTTCCTTAAATACGTTATCCACAATAAATTTCAATTTACCATTTTATCCTTACTCATTCACTTATTAACCTAATCGCTAAATCACTCAAATTTCAATTTTTTTTTAAAACATTCTCTATAAATGGAAAAGGTAAATCGGTTAATAGAAACTGGGTGTTACAATCTACCCTCCTTAAAAGAATTTTGTCCTCAAAATTCAGTACCTGAATAATTCTGGATGTTGGTCCATCATGTCTTGTTGGCACTCCCAAGTTGTCTCCTCTAAGTTCTGGTTGTGCCACAAGACCTTCACCAGAGGAACCTCTTTGTTGCGCAATACTTTAACCGCATAGTCTAAGATCTTTACTTGTTTCTCCTCTTAAGTAAGAGTAGGATGAATTTCGATGTTCTGCTGTTCCACAATTTGATATGGATCCCTTATGCATTTCTTCAACATAGAAACATGGAATACACTATGTATCCCCTCCATAGGAGCCGGTAACTGCAACTGATAGGCTGCTCTCCCAATTCTTTTCAGAATAGTGAACGGTCCAATAAATCTGGGGTTCAACTTGCCCCTCCTCCCAAATCTGACAACTCCTTTGAATGGTGACACCTTGAGAAAAACTTCATCACCTATCTTAAATTCCAATTCTCTACGCCTACAATCAGCATAGATTTTCTGTCGGCTCTGAGCTGCCAAAATTCTCTGTCGGATGAGGGCAACCTTCTCAACAGTTTGTTGCACAATGTCAGGGCCAAGCAACTGTGCTTCACCAACTTCATCCCAGTACAAAGGAGATCTGCACTTTCGTCCATACAATGCTTCATAAGGTGTCATTCCTATTGTTGCCTGAAAACTGTTATTATAAGAGAATTCTACTAAGGGTAGGTACTTGCTCCAGGAACCTTGAAAATCCAATGTGCATGCACGAAGCATATCCTCTAATGTTTGAATGGTCCTTTCAGACTGTCCATCTGTTTGAGGGTGAAAAGCTGTGCTAAAACTAAGCTGCGTGCCCATAGCCTCGTGCAAACTCTTCCAAAACTTAGATGTAAATCTAGAGTCTCGGTCTGAAACTATAGAACTTGGAACTCCATGTAGTCTAACAACTTCGTGCACATACAACTCAGCAAGCTGATCCATCGAGTAAGTCACCTTTATCGGTAGGAAGTGAGCTGATTTGGTTAGTCGGTCAACTATTACCCAAATAGCATCATGCCCCTTTGCTGTCTTAGGCAATCCCATAACAAAGTCCATCGTTATTTGTTCCCATTTCTATTCGGTAACTGGTAATGGCTGTAAGGCCCCTGCAGGCCTCTGATGTTCAGCTTTAACCTGTTGGCAAATCAAACACGATCCTACATATTCCGCCACACTTCGTTTCATACCTGGCAACCAATAATGTTGCCTGAGATCCTTGTACATCTTTGTACTCCCAGGATGAACAGAGAACCTGGAAGAATGTGCTTCTGAAAGAATCTCATCTCGAAGTTCTTTAACGGCAGGAACAAACCACCTATTTATAAATTTAAGGATTCCATCGACAGAATAGTTGAAATCCGAATTAACAGTAGACCCTATGCTTAATTTGTACTTGTTGCATTCCACATCATTTGTCTGAGCTTTCTTTATTTTCTCCAGAATAGTAGGCTTTAAGGTTATGACTGAGAGTATAGCTGATACACTAGATACTGCTTCTACATTAAACCTCTAGAAGTCTGACTCTAAGGCTAATGACATATCAGAAATCATAGATGGGGTTGATGTTGTTACTCTACTCAAAGCATCTGCCACAACATTTGCTTTATCGGGATGGTATTTTATCTCAAAATCATAATCCTTGACAAATTCCAACCATCGACGCTGTCTCATGTTTAGTTCCTTCTGTGTGAAAATATACTTCAGGCTCTTATGATCTGAAAATATCTCACAAGATTGTCCATACAAGTAATGCCTCCAAATTTTAAGTGCAAATACCACTGCAGCTAATTCTAAGTCATGTGTAGGATAGTTCTTCTCATGTGTTTTCAACTGTCTAGAGGCATAAGCTATCACTTTTCCATTCTGCATTAACACACAACCAAGACCAATTTCGGAAGCATCACAATAAATACTAAATTTACAATCTTCAACTAGAAGGGTTAAAATTGGAGCATTGGTCAGTTTCTGTTTCAAGGTTTGGAAACTATGCTCACATTCATCAGTCCATATATACTTCACATTTTTCCTTGTTAACTTAGTAAGAGGTGTAGCAATCTTCGAAAATCCTTCGATGAACTTTCTATAATACACTGCAAGTCCAAGAAAACTCTTGATATCTGTAGCATTCCTTGGTTGGGGCCATTCCTTGGTTGGGGCCATTCCTTAACTGCCTGAACGTTAGCTGGATCAACAGATATCTCATCCCTAGAGATAACATGTCCTAAAAAGTGAACTTGGTCCAACCAAAATTCACACTTAGAAAACTTGGCGTAAAGTTGGTGCTGTTTTAATACTTCTAACACCAAGGTCAGGTGCCTAGCATGCTCATCTTTAGTACGGGAATAGATCAGAATATCAATGAACACTATGACAAATTTATCTAGGTATTCATGAAACACCTTATTCATAAGATCTATAAAGGCAGCTGGTGCATTTGTCAACCCAAAGGACATAACCAAAAACTCATAATGTCCATACCTTGTGCGAAAGGCAGTCTTTGGGATATTTTCAGATTTAACCTTCAACTGATAATAACCGGACCTAAGGTCAATCTTAGAGAAAACTCTTGTACCACTAAGTTGGTCAAATAAATCATCAATCGTTGGTAAAGGATACTTGTTCTTGACAGTTAACTTATTCAATTCTCTATAATCTATGCACATACGCATTGATCCATCTTTCTTTTTGACAAAAAAGACAGGTGCACCCCACGGTGAAAAGCTAGGGCGTATGAACCCTTTCTCCAATAAATCCTCCAACTGTTTCTTCAATTCCTTAAGTTCTGTAGGTGCTAGTCTATATGGATTTTTAGACACAGGTTCGGCGCCGGGGTAAACATCTACAATAAATTCAATTTCCCTATCTGGTGGTAAACCAGGAAGGTCATCTAAAAATACTTCGGGGAAGTTTTGGACAATTAAGACATTTTGAGGATTTGCTTTTCCTACAAGCTGTGTGTCTAAAACGCTAGCTAAGAAGCACAAATACTCTCCACACAGGGAAGATCTAGTGTTAATAGAAGTCATCAAAGACATTTCCTTACTCTTCCTTGAAGCTTGAAAGGTATGTTTCAAATTACCAGGGGGTTGAAAGCTAACTATTCCAGTTCTACAATCAATTGTGGCGTGGTGTTTAAACAACCAGTCCATACCTAGGATTACATCAAATCCTAATATATCTATCATTATAAGATCAGCAGGTAGACTTACGTTCCCTACTAACATGACACTGTCAAGCATCACCTGGTTAGAGTGCATGTCTTCACCGAAAGGTAATGCAACACTAAACACATGCATGGAAGGGGTAAACTGTACATCTAACTTAACAGCAAATGCAGATGCTATGAATTAATGCGTCGCACCAGAATCTATTAAAGTAAAAGCAGGCACAGAGTTAATCAATATAGTACCTGACACAACAACAGGCTGTTCCTCACCCGACTCCGTCATGGAGAATATTCTTGGTTTAATCATAGCAGGGCCATTCTTAGGAACTGGACAGTCTCTGCTAATGTGGCCGACCTTGTTACAATTGTAGTATCTTGTGATTCTAGGCTTCGAGCATTCCTTGAACGTGTGTCCAACCTCCTCACAGTTGAAGCACTTCCCAAAGCCCAGTCTGCATTCCCCCGGGTGGTTCTTCAAACACTTAGAACACTGGGAAAATTTCCTGAAATTCTGTACTTTCCCTCCTGCTCCTTGGCTATTTTGGCCTTCACTTGGCCTCTTTGTTCCTCTTAGTTAGTGTGGCTGGTTAAACCTTTGTGGGACCTCCTTTGGTCCAGCACACTTCCTTTCAGCTTCTTCCACTTCCAGAGCAGTGAACACAACCTCGCTGAATGTCAAGCCTTTAATACCACAAAATTTAACCCCTCGGTAGATTTCTGGCTTCAGTCCATGCATAAATTTAAACACTTTATCCTCTTCCTTGTGAGCAAAATGTCCAGCAAACCTGGACAAGGACTCAAATTGTCTACTGTACTCGGCCACAGACCCTGTCTGCTTCAAGTTTAGAAACTCCAGTTTCTTCGCGCTTTGGACTGTGCTGTTAAAATACTTCTCATAGAAGACGTCCTTGAATTGTGACCAAGGCATCGCCATAACATCAGTGGTGGTCTCTATTGTTTCCCACCAGAGTTGAGCTTCACCAGCCAAGTGGAATGTTGCCAACGTGACCTTGTCTCCTTCTCCAATGTTGGCACACCTAAACATACTCTCAATCTTTCTAAGCAATCCATCAGCAATAACTGGATCAGATGACTGTCCATCAAACGTGGGTGGTCTTAGTCTCAGAAATCTATCTCCAGAATGTTCATTGCTAGAACCCGAGTTGGCACTTCCTTGCACCTCTCGGTTCAACAGTACTCCTAGTTGGTCAGACTGTTGGCGCACTAGATCAGTTTGCTGACGCACTAAATCCGTCAGCTGCCTAATCACACTAGGCACCTCTTCCTCTCTCACATTTGGTATATCTCTTGGCACTCTAGGTCTCCCTGGGCGTCTGGCCATTGTACTAAATTCCTGCACAGGGTTAATTACACTCTTAAATATCTATTAACTAAGGTTAACATAAACACTTACAGTTGTTGAAGTACTTCCATGCAACGATTGGCACTGATGAGTAATCTTTTGAACTGTTTAACTGAATGTCTCTGATACCATACTGTAACGCCCCGAATTATATAGAACATAACTAAGAAACTTTGGACTAAATTTAAAACTTCGCTCGAAAGTGAAAATTTGACATTTTCTAAAACCTCAAAACATTTAAAGACTTGCAGCGGAAATCATTTGAGCAAAAATAGAGTTAAACAAAACCATAGATCAGTGCTTGAATAATTGGTTGGGATGTTAAGGAATAATCGGTCAAAAGAAATAAAGGTTTAAATCGCGAAATACTTTAAAAATTGCAAAGGTCAAACGCATCTGCCGCTGAGCAAAGTCAATGGAAGAGGCTGAAACAAATAGCAAAAAGACTTCTTCCGGTGACTAAACGACAAAAGCTTCAACTACATCATCCGGTAAGCTTAACACACGACATCCACCGATCACTAAACGACAAGACTTCTACTACAACATCCGGTAAGCTTAACACACGACATCCACCGATCACTAAATGACAAGACTTCTACTACATCATCCGGTAAGCTTAACACACGACATCCACAGATCACTAAACGACAAGACTTCTACTACATCATCCGGTAAGCTTAACATACGACATCCACCGATCACTAAACGACAAGACTTCTACTACATCATCCGGTAAGCTTAACACACGACATCCACCGATCACTAAACGACAAGACTTCTACTACATCATCCGTAAGCTTAACACACGACATCCACCGATCACTAAACGACAAGACTTCTACTACATCATCCGTAAGCTTAACACACGACATCCACCGATCACTAAACGACAAGACTTCTACTACATCATCCGTAAGCTTAACACACGACATCCACCGATCACTAAACGACAAGACTTCTACTACATCATCCGGTAAGCTTAACACACGACATCCACCGATCACTAAACGACAAGACTTCTACTACATCATCCGTAAGCTTAACACACGACATCCACCGATCACTAAACGACAAGACTTCTACTACATCATCCGTAAGCTTAACACACGACATCCACCGATCACTAAACGACAAGACTTCTACTACATCATCCGTAAGCTTAACACACGACATCCACCGATCACTAAACGACAAGACTTCTACTACATCATCCGTAAGCTTAACACACGACATCCACCGATCACTAAACGACAAGACTTCTACTACATCATCCGTAAGCTTAACACACGACATCCACCGATCACTAAACGCAAGACTTCTACTACATCATCCGGTAAGCTTAACACACGACATCCACCGATCACTAAACGACAAGACTTCTACTACATCATCCGGTAAGCTTAACACACGACATCCACCGATCACTAAACGACAAGACTTCTACTACATCATCCGGTAAGCTTAACACACGACATCCACCGATCACTAAACGACAAGACTTCTACTACATCATCCGTAAGCTTAACACACGACATCCACCGATCACTAAACGACAAGACTTCTACTACATCATCCGGTAAGCTTAACACACGACATCCACCGATCACTAAACGACAAGACTTCTACTACATCATCCGGTAAGCTTAACACACGACATCCACCGATCACTAAACGACAAGACTTCTACTACATCATCCGGTAAGCTTAACACACGACATCCACCGATCACTAAACGACAAGACTTCTACTACATCATCCGGTAAGCTTAACACACGACATCCACCGATCACTAAACGACAAGACTTCTACTACATCATCCGGTAAGCTTAACACACGACATCCACCGATCACTAAACGACAAGACTTCTACTACATCATCCGGTAAGCTTAACACACGACATCCACCGATCACTAAACGACAAGACTTCTACTACATCATCCGTAAGCTTAACACACGACATCCACCGATCACTAAACGACAAGACTTCTACTACATCATCCGTAAGCTTAACACACGACATCCACCGATCACTAAACGACAAGACTTCTACTACATCATCCGGTAAGCTTAACACACGACATCCACCGATCACTAAACGACAAGACTTCTACTACATCATCCGGTAAGCTTAACACACGACATCCACCGATCACTAAACGACAAGACTTCTACTACATCATCCGGTAAGCTTAACACACGACATCCACCGATCACTAAACGACAAGACTTCTACTACATCATCCGGTAAGCTTAACACACGACATCCACCGATCACTAAACGACAAGACTTCTACTACATCATCCGGTAAGCTTAACACACGACATCCACCGATCACTAAACGACAAGACTTCTACTACATCATCCGGTAAGCTTAACACACGACATCCACCGATCACTAAACGACAAGACTTCTACTACATCATCCGTAAGCTTAACACACGACATCCACCGATCACTAAACGACAAGACTTCTACTACATCATCCGTAAGCTTAACACACGACATCCACCGATCACTAAACGACAAGACTTCTACTACATCATCCGGTAAGCTTAACACACGACATCCACCGATCACTAAACGACAAGACTTCTACTACATCATCCGGTAAGCTTAACACACGACATCCACCGATCACTAAACGACAAGACTTCTACTACATCATCCGGTAAGCTTAACACACGACATCCACCGATCACTAAACGACAAGACTTCTACTACATCATCCGGTAAGCTTAACACACGACATCCACCGATCACTAAACGACAAGACTTCTACTACATCATCCGGTAAGCTTAACACACGACATCCACCGATCACTAAACGACAAGACTTCTACTACATCATCCGGTAAGCTTAACACACGACATCCACCGATCACTAAACGACAAGACTTCTACTACATCATCCGTAAGCTTAACACACGACATCCACCGATCACTAAACGACAAGACTTCTACTACATCATCCGTAAGCTTAACACACGACATCCACCGATCACTAAACGACAAGACTTCTACTACATCATCCGTAAGCTTAACACACGACATCCACCGATCACTAAACGACAAGACTTCTACTACATCATCCGGTAAGCTTAACACACGACATCCACCGATCACTAAACGACAAGACTTCTACTACATCATCCGTAAGCTTAACACACGACATCCACCGATCACTAAACGACAAGACTTCTACTACATCATCCGTAAGCTTAACACACGACATCCACCGATCACTAAACGACAAGACTTCTACTACATCATCCGTAAGCTTAACACACGACATCCACCGATCACTAAACGACAAGACTTCTACTACATCATCCGGTAAGCTTAACACACGACATCCACCGATCACTAAACGACAAGACTTCTACTACATCATCCGTAAGCTTAACACACGACATCCACCGATCACTAAACGACAAGACTTCTACTACATCATCCGGTAAGCTTAACACACGACATCCACCGATCACTAAACGACAAGACTTCTACTACATCATCCGGTAAGCTTAACACACGACATCCACCGATCACTAAACGACAAGACTTCTACTACATCATCCGGTAAGCTTAACACACGACATCCACCGATCACTAAACGACAAGACTTCTACTACATCATCCGGTAAGCTTAACACACGACATCCACCGATCACTAAACGACAAGACTTCTACTACATCATCCGGTAAGCTTAACACACGACATCCACCGATCACTAAACGACAAGACTTCTACTACATCATCCGGTAAGCTTAACACACGACATCCACCGATCACTAAACGACAAGACTTCTACTACATCATCCGGTAAGCTTAACACACGACATCCACCGATCACTAAACGACAAGACTTCTACTACATCATCCGGTAAGCTTAACACACGACATCCACCGATCACTTGGATAAGAAATTGATGGAATTTGATGAAAAATCAAAAAGAGGAATTTTGGGAAAAAGGGGCAGTTCGGGTTTTGCCTAAATTGACCTAGCTCGGTCGTTTGTTTTGAAATTCGTTTTGGCAGATTAAAATAGGTTATTAGAGGAGCACTGGCCGCTGGAATCGTTCGAATTCCGATAACCGACGCGAAAGTTACGCGCGTTCGAAGTTTTAGGTCGGTTTTTACCAAACCCAAATTAGTGGCCATTTAATTAGATTTTAATTGGATTAGACTAGAAATAGTAGTTTAAGATGTTTTCACAAGAATAAGAGTTTAGTTATGCCCGAACGAAATGAGTTAGAGTTTTTGAAGAAATTGTTTTAGCTCGGGATTTCGTTTAGTTTGAAATGGATAAATACTAATGACGTGCTATGAAATGCTTTAGTGGAGACGACTTTACGGACGGTGCTCGTCATAACCAGGACGCCAGGTAAGTGAGCGTTAGGCTTTCCGCCACTAAGGCCCTACGTCGTACAATGTAGATAATGTTGATTTTTGTGATGTGAGTGATTGTAGAGGTTGTGGAAGACGGGTAGTTAAGGAAAGGTTGACAGTTAAGTAGTGCCTTAGTATGTTAGTGCTCATGTGATAGGTTTTCCTTACGTGTATGTTAGAGCTCATGTGATAGGTTTTCCTTACGTGTATGTTAGAGCTCATGTGATAGGTTTTCCTTACGTGTATGTTAGAGCTCATGTGATAGGTTTTCCTTACGTGTATGTCTCCTCATGCATCATGTTTTAGTAAAATGCATACGAACTATTTAAGAGCATGTTTTATGAAAATGTTGAATGAAAGAAACACAATGAATGATGATGATGAATGATGAATGATGAATGATGAATGATGAATGATGAATGATGAATGATGAATGATGAATGATGAATGATGAATGATGAATGATGAATGATGAATGATGAATGATGAATGATGAATGATGAATGATGAATGATGAATGATGAATGATGAATGATGAATGATGAATGATGAATGATGAATGATGAATGATGAATGATGAATGATGAATGATGAATGATGAATGATGAATGATGAATGATGAATGATGAATGATGAATGATGAATGATGAATGATGAATGATGAATGATGAATGATGAATGATGAATGATGAATGATGAATGATGAATGATGAATGATGAATGATGAATGATGAATGATGAATGATGAATGATGAATGATGAATGATGAATGATGAATGATGAATGATGAATGATGAATGATGAATGATGAATGATGAATGATGAATGATGAATGATGAATGATGAATGATGAATGATGAATGATGAATGATGAATGATGAATGATGAATGATGAATGATGAATGATGAATGATGAATGATGAATGATGAATGATGAATGATGAATGATGAATGATGAATGATGAATGATGAATGATGAATGATGAATGATGAATGATGAATGATGAATGATGAATGATGAATGATGAATGATGAATGATGAATGATGAATGATGAATGATGAATGATGAATGATGAATGATGAATGATGAATGATGAATGATGAATGATGAATGATGAATGATGAATGATGAATGATGAATGATGAATGATGAATGATGAATGATGAATGATGAATGATGAATGATGAATGATGAATGATGAATGATGAATGATGAATGATGAATGATGAATGATGAATGATGAATGATGAATGATGAATGATGAATGATGAATGATGAATGATGAATGATGAATGATGAATGATGAATGATGAATGATGAATGATGAATGATGAATGATGAATGATGAATGATGAATGATGAATGATGAATGATGAATGATGAATGATGAATGATGAATGATGAATGATGAATGATGAATGATGAATGATGAATGATGAATGATGAATGATGAATGATGAATGATGAATGATGAATGATGAATGATGAATGATGAATGATGAATGATGAATGATGAATGATGAATGATGAATGATGAATGATGAATGATGAATGATGAATGATGAATGATGAATGATGAATGATGAATGATGAATGATGAATGATGAATGATGAATGATGAATGATGAATGATGAATGATGAATGATGAATGATGAATGATGAATGATGAATGATGAATGATGAATGATGAATGATGAATGATGAATGATGAATGATGAATGATGAATGATGAATGATGAATGATGAATGATGAATGATGAATGATGAATGATGAATGATGAATGATGAATGATGAATGATGAATGATGAATGATGAATGATGAATGATGAATGATGAATGATGAATGATGAATGATGAATGATGAATGATGAATGATGAATGATGAATGATGAATGATGAATGATGAATGATGAATGATGAATGATGAATGATGAATGATGAATGATGAATGATGAATGATGAATGATGAATGATGAATGATGAATGATGAATGATGAATGATGAATGATGAATGATGAATGATGAATGATGAATGATGAATGATGAATGATGAATGATGAATGATGAATGATGAATGATGAATGATGAATGATGAATGATGAATGATGAATGATGAATGATGAATGATGAATGATGAATGATGAATGATGAATGATGAATGATGAATGATGAATGATGAATGATGAATGATGAATGATGAATGATGAATGATGAATGATGAATGATGAATGATGAATGATGAATGATGAATGATGAATGATGAATGATGAATGATGAATGATGAATGATGAATGATGAATGATGAATGATGAATGATGAATGATGAATGATGAATGATGAATGATGAATGATGAATGATGAATGATGAATGATGAATGATGAATGATGAATGATGAATGATGAATGATGAATGATGAATGATGAATGATGAATGATGAATGATGAATGATGAATGATGAATGATGAATGATGAATGATGAATGATGAATGATGAATGATGAATGATGAATGATGAATGATGAATGATGAATGATGAATGATGAATGATGAATGATGAATGATGAATGATGAATGATGAATGATGAATGATGAATGATGAATGATGAATGATGAATGATGAATGATGAATGATGAATGATGAATGATGAATGATGAATGATGAATGATGAATGATGAATGATGAATGATGAATGATGAATGATGAATGATGAATGATGAATGATGAATGATGAATGATGAATGATGAATGATGAATGATGAATGATGAATGATGAATGATGAATGATGAATGATGAATGATGAATGATGAATGATGAATGATGAATGATGAATGATGAATGATGAATGATGAATGATGAATGATGAATGATGAATGATGAATGATGAATGATGAATGATGAATGATGAATGATGAATGATGAATGATGAATGATGAATGATGAATGATGAATGATGAATGATGAATGATGAATGATGAATGATGAATGATGAATGATGAATGATGAATGATGAATGATGAATGATGAATGATGAATGATGAATGATGAATGATGAATGATGAATGATGAATGATGAATGATGAATGATGAATGATGAATGATGAATGATGAATGATGAATGATGAATGATGAATGATGAATGATGAATGATGAATGATGAATGATCTACTACATCATCCGGTAAGCTTAACACACGACATCCACCGATCACTAAACGACAAGACTTCTACTACATCATCCGGTAAGCTTAACACACGACATCCACCGATCACTAAACGACAAGACTTCTACTACATCATCCGGTAAGCTTAACACACGACATCCACCGATCACTAAACGACAAGACTTCTACTACATCATCCGGTAAGCTTAACACACGACATCCACCGATCACTAAACGACAAGACTTCTACTACATCATCCGGTAAGCTTAACACACGACATCCACCGATCACTAAACGACAAGACTTCTACTACATCATCCGGTAAGCTTAACACACGACATCCACCGATCACTAAACGACAAGACTTCTACTACATCATCCGGTAAGCTTAACACACGACATCCACCGATCACTAAACGACAAGACTTCTACTACATCATCCGGTAAGCTTAACACACGACATCCACCGATCACTAAACGACAAGACTTCTACTACATCATCCGGTAAGCTTAACACACGACATCCACCGATCACTAAACGACAAGACTTCTACTACATCATCCGGTAAGCTTAACACACGACATCCACCGATCACTAAACGACAAGACTTCTACTACATCATCCGGTAAGCTTAACACACGACATCCACCGATCACTAAACGACAAGACTTCTACTACATCATCCGGTAAGCTTAACACACGACATCCACCGATCACTAAACGACAAGACTTCTACTACATCATCCGGTAAGCTTAACACACGACATCCACCGATCACTAAACGACAAGACTTCTACTACATCATCCGGTAAGCTTAACACACGACATCCACCGATCACTAAACGACAAGACTTCTACTACATCATCCGGTAAGCTTAACACACGACATCCACCGATCACTAAACGACAAGACTTCTACTACATCATCCGGTAAGCTTAACACACGACATCCACCGATCACTAAACGACAAGACTTCTACTACATCATCCGGTAAGCTTAACACACGACATCCACCGATCACTAAACGACAAGACTTCTACTACATCATCCGGTAAGCTTAACACACGACATCCACCGATCACTAAACGACAAGACTTCTACTACATCATCCGGTAAGCTTAACACACGACATCCACCGATCACTAAACGACAAGACTTCTACTACATCATCCGGTAAGCTTAACACACGACATCCACCGATCACTAAACGACAAGACTTCTACTACATCATCCGGTAAGCTTAACACACGACATCCACCGATCACTAAACGACAAGACTTCTACTACATCATCCGGTAAGCTTAACACACGACATCCACCGATCACTAAACGACAAGACTTCTACTACATCATCCGGTAAGCTTAACACACGACATCCACCGATCACTAAACGACAAGACTTCTACTACATCATCCGGTAAGCTTAACACACGACATCCACCGATCACTAAACGACAAGACTTCTACTACATCATCCGGTAAGCTTAACACACGACATCCACCGATCACTAAACGACAAGACTTCTACTACATCATCCGGTAAGCTTAACACACGACATCCACCGATGACATCAGCCAGATGATTTCCTTCATCCGATCGACTAATCTCACATCCACCGGTGAACTTTATTCACCTATGATGGAACTTACAAACTTCACTCAAAGCATTCAAAACAACCTGACCCCAAATAACATTTGACATTCAACAAATAACCATTAACAAAAGAACAACATCTGTATCCTCGACATAACTTTGAAAATGATAAACTCCAACTACAATTAAATCACGTTTTCTTTGGCTGAGAGGAAATTCCCAAAGGTATCAAAACATCAAATAACTACTAAGACTTCACCTACAGACAAGTGTTAAAACCAACAGAGTACTTTTATCAGAAAGTCTCAAGGGAATGTATCCAAAAACATTAAAATCACTTCTGTCATTAGAAAACTTAACATACTTAAATCAAATCATAGCTCACTGAATCTTCACGTCTTCAGACACCAGTTAATCCACCTCATCAGTATACCAAGTCGAGGCAGAGAAGTGCTCCTCCAACTTCACCTATTCTTCAGCGAACTCAGTAAACACACCTGCTGTCACTTCTTCACCTACATCACAAAACTCATATATTAGTCTAATGCTAAGTAAGTAAAGTAGTAATGAAATGAAATGATGATATCTGAATTCCTAAACATGCAATTTCTACTTTCACATCTCAGTTGTCGTTCATCGTTTCTGTTCAGATCCCTCTGTGAAATTGGGAGTTGGATCAACTCTCCCAAAGTATAAATATCCACTGACTCATTAAGGGGCGGATTAATTCCCTTAACAGTAATCTGATTCACATAGCTGTTTCTGATCTCCCTGTTCGATGGGAAGCGGATCAAATTTCCCAAAGTCTACATATCCACTGTCTCATTAAGGGGCGGATTATTTCCCTTAACAGTAATCTTTTTCGCATAGCTGTTTCATTATGTTCATTCCTTACCATGCCAACATGCATTCAAATTCATTTTCGTATACTTTTAAAACATGATGCATAACATACAGACACATTCAAATAAACATATTCCTAATGTTTTGTGATGTAGGCCCGAAGGCGCAAGCAAACTTCACTTACCTGGTCTCCTGAAAATCGCTCGGTTTCAACTACTTTGGAAGCCCTGTTCACCTAATGTCATAAACAAAATACCATTCAGATCTTCACTAAACCTCATCCTACACCATTCACAAACCTAAGGAGCTAGTTTAGAAGTTCAGATCATCGCACATTCTTGATTCAACACTAACCCAAACTCAACTCATCACAGCATTCTCAAAAATACACTCATTGCACTCTCTCAGCTATCTAGCAACTAAAACTCGAGAAAACGAAGGGAAAACTTACCTAGTTTGAGGAAATGGAGATCGGAGGGGAAAATCACTTGGAGCTCTGTTGAGCTTGAGCTGAATACGAATAAGGAAAATGAAGGAACAGTGGCGGCTAAACCTCATTAAACCTTTCCTTAAATACGTTATCCACAATAAATTTCAATTTACCATTTTATCCTTACTCATTCACTTATTAACCTAATCGCTAAATCACTCAAATTTTAATTTTTTTTAAAACATTATCTATAAATGGAGAAAGTAAATCGGTTAATAACAAACCGGGTGTTACAAAACATGTATTCTACCGGAATTAGATGCATAAAAAATAGCCAAAAAATAATTCCGAAAATTAAAAAAAAATTGATGCTTTATACTGAATTGATGCCAAAATTAATTTGATTCCAAACAACAATTACTCGTAGTCTAACGTGATTGACTCTGATACCAATTGTTAGATTCAATTAGAATTATTGAATCCCTAAATTAAATGAAAACCAAATTCTCAATCTTCACGTTAGAAATACTACAACTGTAACACCTGGAAATTTTGATAACGCGTATAGGCCTAAGATAAAAGGTTAGGGTAATTAATGTTAAGTGTTATTGTAAATTAAAGTTAAGTGTTATGGTTGAATTCAAAGTGTTGAAAAGTCAAACTTTATGAACCAATAGGATGTTAGTTAATTAGGTGAAATAAAAATTGGTTAAATTGAATGGGAAAATGATGGAATGAAAGGGTGTTCACGTTGGAAGAAAGATGAAGAGAAGAGGATGTTTGACAATTCAAACCAACATGTGTTTGAAAAGTCAAACCAACATATGAACCAATAGAAAATTTGCTAGAAGTGGTTAAAGGAAGAAGCAATCACGTTGGAAATCAAAAGAGGAAGGGGAGGGTTAAATTACAAAATTAGAAATTTTGGTGGAGAAAAATTAAAAGAAAGAAAAGTGGTGGTTTTAATGGCTTGGTTTCTTTCTTCACTTTCACTTCTCTCTCTCCCACGATTTTTCTCCCAAGCTCCAAGTCCTCCATAGCCGATTCTTCCTCTCCCCTCTCTTCAATTTTTCAAGGTAAATTTAGTGGGGTTTTTAGTTTTATACATTAGGGGGTTGATTTTTAGTGTTTTGGATTTGTTTGGCTCGATAAAAAATGAAGAAAAGTGAGAAAAGTTGAAAAAAGTGATAAAAATGCATTTTTGGCCGAAAAGACCCGAGGCGGCCCGATCAATCGAGCGCTGGGCGCGATCGATCGGGCGCTGGGCACGAGCAGCACCCAGCACGTGCGCCCAGCAGCTGTTTTTTTTTTTAAATTTAATTCCTATTTCTACTATGTTTTGACCTGACATTTTCTGACGTATTTTAAACGTATTTCACGCACAGTTTTCCAACATTTTTCGAAGGTTCGAAAAACCTGAAAACCGAGTCGAATAATTTACGAAAATCATTTTAAACGTCGTTTTAAACGCGGAATAGCTTAGCAAAGTAGCATACCGAGCCGAGATGGGTTCGGGGGGCGTTACAACAACCAAATCAACAAAGTAAGAATGACTTACCCGAGTCTTTTGTCTGAATGTAAAATACCGTAAATCGGGTACGTAGATCTTTCGATTCGAAAATTGCAGTCTCTAATGTCTCTTTAAAATGATGGCGGTTCCAAGGAGGCAAAGAAATCGATTGTGAATTAAGGACCATAATCCTATATTTAACTTAATTTTGTAATTAACCATTTTACCCATCATAAATTGGTAAATTATCTCTAATGTCTCTACATATTATAATATAACCATATCATATTTAGTATACTCCAAAGTCCATTTAAATCATTTTAAATTACTTTAATGTTGACTTAAAAATGATGATAACATAATGTATAGTTTATAGTTTGACAATTTAAATCCAAATAGAATTATAAATTCTTATAATTCTAACAATCTCCCACTTGGATTAAATCATAAACTAATCTATTTATATTATAACATTATCCTTATGATATCAAATTTTGCTATCATCTAAACAGAGTATACTCAAACAATCTCGTCCATTATTATATCAAATGCAGGACCAAAGTGGCTTTCGTCACAATTATCGTAACTAAACCTATCAATAATCACAAACACCAACATAATCAAATCACACAGATCAAATATAGATGTGTAGCATGGAAATTACATGTAATGCGATTTAACATGCCTATTTCCAACTGGTCCAACCAAAACTTGATTGAGATCATTAAAACTAAAATGCCAGAGTGAATGAATAAATACCTCATAAAATAAATACTGTAGTAACTAAAATATTCATTTATAGAATAAAATAACATAAAAAAATACAGACCTCCATTAAACCTCAATATCACAGATGAGCAATATATGAGCAACATGCTCATGAAAGACCTTGGGTTCTAATCCCTTGGTAAGCAAATCCGCAACTCTGAAGTCTGTTCCAATGTGATCTATAGATATTTGACTATTGTGGACCCTTTCCTTCACAACAAAGAACTTCATGTCTATAAACTTAGACTTTGAGAAGCTCCCATCTGTTGTTGGAGAACATCACAGCTGACTGATTGTTACATAAAATCCATAGTGATCTTTCAATACCATTCTGGATTCTTAATCCTGTGACAAAGTTACTCAGCCATAATGTCTAGTTGGATGCCTCGTAACATGCTATAGACTCAGCTGCCATAGTAGAAGAGGTCGTAATACCCTATTTGGCACTCTTCCAGGAGATAGCTCCTCCAGCTAAAAGAAAAATATAGCCCGACGTTGACTTCAAGTCATCTTGGCATCCAGCGAAATCAGAATCATTGTACCCAATGATCTCGAGCTGATCTGATTTCTTGTATGTGAGCATGTACTCCTTGGTTCTTTGTAAGTATCTGAGTACCCTTTTTACAGCCTTCCAATAATCCAATCTAGGATTACTCAAGTATCTGCCTAATGTGCCAACTATGTACGCAATATCCGGATGTGTGCATACTTGAGCATACATTAAGCTTCCTATAGCCGAAGCATAAGGAACCATTTGCATTTCTTTGACTTCAAAGTCACTTGACGGGCATTGACTTTTATTTATTTTGTCTCCTTTGGCAATATGGGTATCTCCTGGTTTGCATTCTTGCATGCCAAATATTTTTAAAACCTTCTCGAGAAAGCTCTTTTGTGATAATCCAAGTATACCTCGATAACGATCTCGATATATTTGGATTCCTAATACAAAAGAGGCGTCACCAAGATCTTTCATTTCAAATTTTTTTGAAAGAAATTTTTTGGTGTCGTGCAACAAGCCGATATCGTTACATGCTAATAATATGTCATCGACATGTAAAATTAGAAACATCATTTTATTTCCACTAAATTTGTGGCATACACAATCATCAACTTTATTCGCCTCAAAACCATATGAGATGACTGCTTGTTGAAATTTGTAATACCATTGACAGGAAGCTTGTTTTAGCATATAGATGAATTTCTTTAATTTGCAAACTAAATCCTTTGATTTTTTTGAATCAAATAACTCGAGTTGCACCATATAGATTGTTTTATCATTGTCACCATTGAGAAACGTCGTCTTTACATCGATCTGATGTAGCTCTAAACCAAAATGAGCTACTAGTACCATTATAATTGTAAAAGAATCTTTTCTAGATACCGGAGAGAAAATTTTCTTATATTCAACGTCTTCTCTTTGAGTAAAACCCTTAGCAACAATATGTGCTTTGAATCTCTCAATGTTATCTTTTGAATCCCTTTTGGATTTAAAAATCAATTTACAACCGACGGGTTTCAAACTTGCAAATAACGGGACGAGATCCTAAACATCGTTCTCCTTCATGGACTTCCTCATTCATGGCATCAGTCCACTTTTGAGAATCAGAACTCTTAATGGCTTGGTTGAAAGTGACAGAGTCATCGTCCACCTCACCGAGTTCCTCATGTTCTTGTAGGAATACGGTGTAATCATCTGAAATCGTACTCCTTCTCTCTCTAGTGGACCTCTGTATTGGCATAATTTCTCGAGGCTGTTGAGTTTGTTCTTCGGGAATGATTTCCTGAAGAGGTTCAAGAAGTTATTTAACATTGTCTTTTTCATTATCCACTTGTTCGAAATCAAGGGAAACCAAGGGAAGAGGAACATCTTCCTCCTCAAACACAATATTTTGCTTATCTCCTCTCACAAACTCTACATCCTCAAAAAACTAGGTATTTCTCGTTTCAAAGAATGTCTTTACAGTGGGATCGTAAAATTTGTACCCCCTTGACCGTTCAGGATACTCTACAAAATAACAACTAACAGTCATAGAGTTCAGTTTCTTTTCATTGGGCATATAAGGCCATACCTCAGCTGGACACCCTCACACGTGTAAGTGTTGTAGAACTGGTCAAACACTCGTATGGGGTTTCGTTAGCTGTCGCTTTAGTAGGTACCCTATTAAGGATATAAGCTGTTGTCTTTAGTGCTTCACCCTAGAGGGATTCTGGTAAGGTCGAATGAGCAATCATGCTCTTTATCATGTCCTTAAGCGTTCTGTTCCATATTTTAGCAACACCATTCATGTTAAGTGAACTCAACATGGTGTACTGAGGAACAATACCATACTCCTCTATACAGACCATAGTTCACATAACCCACTATACCGACCATAGTATTTACCACCACGATCGGATCTGAAAACCTTAATCCTTTTATCAAACTGATTTTCAACTCCATCTTTAAAGCCTTTGAACACGTCCAAAGATTAAGACTTCTCTTGAATGAGATATAGGTAGTTATAACGCTGAAAATCATCAATGAATGATATGAAATAATGTTGACCATTCCAAGATACTGTAGAGAAAGGTCCACAAATATCTGTATGTATCAATTCAAGGACTTCTGAAGCTCGGTTAGCTTTCAATCTCCTTACACTTGTTTGTTTCCTTTTAATACAACTGACACAAATCTTGAAGTCAGTCATACCAAGAGGACCCAAAATCTCGTCTGACACAAGCTTTTTAATTCTCTTTTGAGAGATATGATCTAAGTGCTTGTGCCATAACGAAGCTGAATCATTATAAGTTAATTTACGTTTTGTACCTATTGAATCAATATGCAAAGTTTCATTAAATGAAACTATGGTTTCTAACATATATAGATTGTCATAAACAGATAAAAATCCAGAACCCATAACATTTGAATTTAATGATAAACTGAATTTTCTATTTCCAAATGAACAAGAATAACCAAATTTGTCCAATGTAGAAATAGAAATTAAATTTTGTCTAAAAGAAGGTACAACAAAAGTATCATTCAAATCTAAAAATTGTCCAGATTTTAGTAACAATCTAAAATCTCCGAGAGATGAATCTTTCAACATCATTCGGCTTTCGGTAACTCAGACAACCCTACATAGACATAGTAATGTGAGTGGTAGCACCCGAATCTAACCACCACGTATGTTTAGATACATAAACCAAATTAACCTCAGAACAAACAAGGTTGAGAAGTGTACATTTCTTCACGCACCATGCGTGATACTTGACACAATATTTCTTCTGGTACCCTTCTCCATTACATAAGAAACAATTGAAGCCCTTAGACTTCTTTTGTTTCGACTTAGAAGGAACACTAACAGTTTCCTTCTACCTTTTCTTTCCTTTGTCCTTGGAAGATGATGCCAAATGAGCACTTTCTGTCCGATCATGCTTTATCCTCTCTTTCTCTATGACACAATGATATATTAGTTCATTAAGCGTCCACTTATCCTTCTGGCAGTTATAACTGATCATAAACTGTCCAATTTGATGAAGAAGATAAATCAAGACTAAGTGAATGAACATGTCTTCTGACAGCTCTAACTTAAGTTCCTTGAGTCTTGAAGCAAGATGTGACATTTCCATTATACTTGAATGAGACAAGCTTAGCTAAAAGAGTGCTTGTCTCAGCCTTCTCGTTTTTCTCAAAACTCTTCTCAAGTTCATCGAGGAATGTTTTGACATCAGTGTCTTCCGACTTATTGCCTCGAAATGCTTCTGGAATGACGCACTTCATGATCACCAGACTTAAAAGATTTGAACGCTCTCACTTTTCAAGCTCCCTTTTATCATTAAGGGTACTTGATGCTGAAAGAGGTGAGAAGCGTGCAACCCTAAGTGCAATGTAAAGATCCATTCACCCGAGAACAATCATAACGTTCTCTTTCCAGACTTTATAGTTGGTACCGTTAAGCATAGGAACTGCATTAACGCTACCATTATACTTGAGATGTTAACTATAACAACAGAGAAAATGAAATAACATTAGCTCACAAAATAATATGCATATATATGGCAATAATATAACTCAAAATATAGTGCATCCATCAACAAGAAATATGCACAACATTAACACATAGTCTTTTGGCTAAAAGTGGTAACTTGTAATTGGTAACTTGGTCCAGTATATAAACATTGACAATAAGACCTGTGAAACAATGAACTTATCTTTGGACCAGTTCAATATTCACATGGCATCCTAATAACTGTCACATGTTTTAATACTGCTAACAATCCATGCAACTGTACAAACGTCAACCTTCCTTTGGGCCGGTCGATATTCATACAGTGTCATGTATCATATCCAACATATAAAATAGGATAATTAAAGCAATATGAGCTAATTTTATAGTATGTTACCCAATCGTCCTACTTTACAATGTAAGACTTCATAAAAATTGCACAAAAAAAGAGTTAAGAAAATTCATATACATACATATTCAATAGCTAGGCAACCATAGTAGCCAATCAGTACATCAAATGATCAACCAACCTAGAATAGAAGGTTCAAATCGACCAAAAACATGGTGAATCGGGGCTAACCGAGCCTTGAATTGTTCGGAAATAGTCATTAAAAAGACCAGTTCAACCCAAACCGAACTGGTCTAGGTTGAACCAACCAAAAACTGGTCCGGACCAAACTAGATCAGAATTGGTTTGGTCCGGGTGGGACCGAACCCAAAAGGTTTGATCCGATTGGGACCAAACCTAACCTAATCAAACCAAATTGGTCCAAACCACCAGAGAGGGACAGCAAACCAGCAATGAAAATTGCAAGAATTGGTGAGATTCCGACAGATTTTTACCTCAAAATTGTTCGATTTATCAAAAAAATAATAGACCGGGCAATAATTTTTAATGTGCATCACAAAAAATCAATTTTTATGGTCTCCAAACATACATTCTAGTGGAATTAGATGCATAAAAAATAGCTCAAAAAATAATTCTGAAAATTAAAAAAAAATGATGCTTTAATCCGAATTGATGCCAAAATTATTTTGATTCCAAACAACGATTACTCGTAGTCTAACGTGATTGGCTCTGATACCAATTGTTAGATTCAATTAGAATTATTGAATCCCTAAAATAAATGAAAACCTAATTCTCAATCTTCACGTTAGAAATTCTACAAGCAAATCAAAAAAGTGAGAATGACGTACCCGGATCCATTGTCTGAATGCAAAATACCGTAAATCGGGTACATAGATCTTCGGATTCGACAATCGCCCTCTCTAATGTATCTCTAGAATGATGGCGGTTTCAATGAGGCAAAGGGTTTAATTGTGAATTGGGGACCATAGTGTCACGACCCCAACCCCGTAGGGCCGTCACAGGACCTGACTTTACATTGACATAACCTTTACCTAAGCCCTCGTGTTTTCGAATAAAATTTTTCTTTTTCACTCGACACTATAAAATAAACCGAACCTAGACAATTGACCCACCTATTTTGAGCATAAAACATTTCGACTTTTAAAACATTTAAAACTAGATTAAAACCATTTTTAAAACAATTAACAATTAAAGTAAGATCAATTAAAACAAAACACTCATTCGTCAATCGTCAAAACATAACACTAGTATAACCTACAATTTCGGAAAACTCAACAAAACGAACTGCATGGATCGCTCTAAAAATCGAGCGTATCCTTACCTGTTTTAAAATGACCAAACAGTTCAAAATACCCAAACGGTTCCAATATATTCTCCAAAATAAAGACTTCACATTTTAGACATTCTACTACCACATCATACACATCAAAAACTCTACTCTCAGACGTTTTTCTATCGAAACTAATCGATCCACATACATAACATTTTCATACTTTCGTTCATCACATCTCTATACACATACATAAAACTTCCATTCTCTTTCTTAATCAAAACGACACATAAACATACCCAAAACAGACACGTCCACATACTAACCACAGACATCTACTAACCACGGTCGGAATCGCCCTAACATTATTGCCGGGTTGCCGCCATGGTCGTACTCCTCCAACTGCGTCCATGATCCTAGCATGCTCATGAAATATCACCGTACCTGTTCTTCTGCACCTACATCACAGAACTCAATCTATAAGCCTAATGCTTAGTAAGTAGTGACAATATGAATTAAAAACATTTTACTTAACATATGCAGTTTCTACAGTTTCATCGTACATAATCGTTTCGTTTCGTTTCATCGTTCATATTCGTTTCATTTCGTTTCGTCATACATATTCATTTCATTTCTATCGTACATACATGTAATCCTCTACCAATGGAGGGCGGATTAGTTTCTCCATCTCTAGACGTTCCACATATAAATCTTTATCTGAAGGGTGAACCACTTCCCTCAGATATCATACATTTTCTGGACGTTCCACAATTTACATCTGAAGGGTGAACCACTTCCCTCAGACACTTTACATTTTCGTTTTACATCGTTGTCGTTTCTACGTTCAAATCGTGAAAACATATGCTAAAACATTTTCGTACTTTTTCTAAAACATGATGCGTGAGAAAGCTAAACATACATAAAACATGCAACATAACCTAGCGTTCCGTGATGTAGGCCCGAAGGCAACACGCATGCAACATTACTTACCTGGCGTCCTTAGTAATTGCCTCGATTTTGACTCTTAACCGTGGAACCTGAAAAACCTAAAATATCAAAACATTGCATTAGAACTCGCTCGACATAACTAAACTCTTATTTTCATGAAAACATCTTAAACTACTATTTCTAGCCTAATCTAATAAAAATTTAACTAAATGGGCCACTATTTTGGGTTCGGTAAAAACCGACCCGAAACTCAAACGTGCATAACTTTTGCGTCGGTGGTCGGAATCGAACGATTCTAGCGGCCACGTACTCCTCTAATAACCTATTTTAATCTGCCAAAATGAATTTCAAAACAAACGACCGTAGCTAGGTCAATTTAAGCAAAACCTGATTCTGCCCTTTCTCGGAATTTTCCCCATTTCCAATTTTTCATCAAATTCCACCTATTTCTTCACCAATCGACCACATATACCCTCAATTAGAATAATCTAATCAAAAATCGAAGTTTCAAATTAAGAAAACCCTAGGCCCTAATTTCGGGTCCCCTGTTTCCAGCTCAACCCGAACACCACGCTGCTCGGCGATCTACGCCGGCGTTAAGCTCGGCAATGCAACGCTAAAAGCAACCAAAACGGCCGGCGATCGGAGCTCAATCAAGCTCGCCACGCACAGCACAAACCGAGCAAGAACAGGGAGCTTACCGTTCGGTTTGCGCGCGAAGACGGTCGGAAATGGTAGCCCTGGAGTCGTCGACGTCCTCTGGTAGAAAAAGGTCGAGGTTGGACGTCGGAGGAGAGCCGTCGCTCGGCTCTCTGTCGTCGGGGCTCTCTCTGGCGTCGGGGCTCGGCAGCGATAATGGCTTCATCGTGAAGCCATTATCCTTTTAATTAAAAAAACTATAATTTTTAATTACTAAATTACTTAAATGCCCTTCCCTCAATTCTATGCTTAATTATTTAATTAGTCTATCGATTCAGTTTCTCTGCAATTTCCTTATTTCTCCAAATATTCCAATTTAATCTTAGAGTTCTAACAAAACTCACCGTTCACAAAACGGACTTATTTTGCTATTTTTACGAATTAACATACTAAAAGGGTAAAACGGGAACTCTAGCATTACTCTTTTCGATTTGGGTTTCTAAAATTTCACTTATTACTCTAAAAATTCCCATAAATTTCTAGGGCTCTAAGGAAACATCCCGCTCAAGAAAATACTTTAATTTGCTATTTACGAAAATTATCTAAGAAATTAGAAAATCCTAAGATCCAAAAATCCGGGCGTTACACATAGCCCTATATTTAACTTAATTGGGTAATTTACTATTTTGCCTATCACAATCTGGCAAATTCCCCTAATGTCTCTACACATTATAATATAACCATATCATATTTAATATACTCTAAAGTCTGTTTAAATCATTTTAATGTAGATTTAAACCTGATAATAACATAATGTATAATTTATAGTTTGACAATTTATATCTAAATAGAATTATAAATCCTTATAAGTCTAACTGTGGCGACCCCGACCCTGTGTCGGTGCCGCCACGACCTGTGTCTTGCGTGCTTACATACATACGCGCATACTACCCTCGCTCGTTCTCACTTAAATCTTTATCATTTTTCTTTCATTGCATTTTTTTCATTCGTTCATCATTTTTCTATTCGTTTTCTTTCGTTTCGCTCGTTAGAGAACGGACTCGGGCGTTCAATCCATTTCTATTGACATTCAGGATCTAACTTAAACGTACCCAAAATGACTCGTCTAAGGTTTCAATCCTTTAATCTCACTTGTTTAGAGACAATTAACCTCATTCGGCGGAAGACTACTGTGCGTGGAAGACTCGTTACAAGATAAAATTAACCAAAATCTTAAGTTTAACACTATAAAAAGCACCCTGGTCGACCCCCAGAACTTTCGGTCGACACTTCATAATAGTGGTCGACCCCTAAAAAAGTTCTGGTTTTTGTTTGTACTGAAACCGATCAACACCTTGCAACAGCGGTCGACACCTTGTCTGAGGGGTCAACACTTCAAAAACAATTTTGCTCTCGGGTTGCATTCCTTTGTAAGTTCGGTCGACACCTTGTCTGAGGGTTCGACACCTTGTCTAGCAAGTGTCTACCACCCCTGCAGGCACAGGCCTACCCCTCCAAAGGCAATTTTTCCACTTTTTACATATTCAACACCTCCAATCACCTCCAAACTTAACCAACTCTACCTATTCAATATCAATTCATCCCCATCCATAAACCGAACATTCAACCTCATCAAATCCCGACACGAAACTTCAATTTCCACTCAAAACCATAAACCTACTTTCAGAACATCAAAACTCATCCAAAATTCATTCTATTTCATCAAAATATTCTCAATCATCAATATTCATCCAAATACACATCAAACATCAATATCCTATCTATTTCATCAACAGCCGTCCACACATAGCGGAAGCTATCAAAATCATCAAAGCCACGGTTTATAACCTATCCAGATACCAAGCACCCTAATATGAATTTCTATACATTTCATCATATATTATCACCCATCCGCCCATTTCAACTCAAAATAACTCAAAATACACAACCTATAGCTCCCCACGGGTCGTGTACGCATCGACTACGCCAGCTACTCCCATGAACATCCTCCTTCAAGCTGCAGGCTCGTCGGGTGGAGGGACATCATCCTCACCTTGCTCGAAGTCACCTACACCATAAAGACACCTATGAGATAAAAAACTCAGTAAATTCTACGTAAATGTCTATGCGTGATCATGTATGTTCAATGCTATGAAAACCGTCCATGTCGTTTCATTTCAGTACGTGTCAGTCTTGGTTATCGGGGCCTTTCTTAGTCAGATGGATAGGGATCATTCAAGCGGGTACATAGCCCACACCATCTGAACGGAGGGAGACCTGCTCACCACGGAACGCCAGGTCCGTACCTCTCCCCGAATAACCACCATGTGTTGTTTACTATGATACTTTACTTGCCATATGCATGCAATACCATTTCTTTGAAATCAATGCGTAAATTCATTTTTCATGGCATTTTGAAAACTATGATGCATGAACAGTTCAATACGTAATATAAACATACATAACGTGAATATCATCAAAACGCTACCAATACCATCAAAAAATAACAATACTCAACCTATAAAAACAACCGAATTCTAACTACCCAACCAAAGCAATTAAACAAGCATAGCACCAAACAATCCTCAACAAAAATTTTGACTTATGGTGTAGGCCAATCGGCCACAGTAAGTCACGAGAACTTACCTGTCGTCCTTAGCGCACCGAGCTCTGTCTGTGAGCTGCGTTCACTTAAGCCAATCCACAATGTTCTTTGTTAAAAACGGGTCTAAACAATGAAATTTCGTAAACTAACGAAACTTCTAACTAAAATTTTTTTTCTAAAATTCTAATAAATCTCTCTCAGGCATTTCATCGAGCAATTTATGCTCACAACTAACCAACCTCCATTAATGGAGGTTTCCAAGCTCCAAATTTCCGATTTTTCAACCTAAACATTGAATACACCCAATTTTTCATTCAATAACTTTCAATAATCATCAATACCACCATAACTAACCTTTTCTAACAAAACCCAACTATTTTCAACGAAACCCTAATCATTAAACAACCTAAAAATTGAGAACTAAAGCTCCAAAACTATAGGCTCTTACCTAGGATACCGCTAGGAGAAGGAAACTTGAAGAACCGTTGAAGATCGGAGGAAGAACGACGGAGAAACGTAATGAATCACCGTGGAGGAGGGGGAAAGATCGTCGTTGGACAGAAAGGAAAGGGAGAGAAAACGTGAAGTGTGGGAGAAAGAGGGGTTTTGTGATTTTATGCATTTGACTTGTCAAATGACAAGTTTGCCCCTCCTTTGATTTTTCGTTTATTTTGTTATTTGACTGTCGGTTCGGTTTTCTAAAATTTTCTCATTTCACCAATAATTCTAACTTATTACTAGGGCTTTAATAAAGCTTTCCATTCGTCAAACGGATTTAATTTACTATTTTTACAGATCAAATCACTATAGGGTTAAAACGGAAACTAGAGTGTTACATTTTGATTTGAACTTCTAAAATTCTCATATTTCTCCTAAAATTCATATTAATCATAAGGGTTTTATTAAAACTTTCCGTTCATAAAATGGACCTAGTTTACTAAAATGCCTCTTTATATTACGAGTGATATCAAAACTCATAACCGGGCGTTACATCTCCAAAAACTCTCTTATTCCTCCCAATACTCCAATTCAGCAATATAGTCTCAATAAGACTTCTCGTTCACAAAACGGGCTAAATTCCCAATATTTATGAAATTGTCATTACATAGAGGAATTTCTAAGGTCCCGTAAAACCGATTGTTACACTAACAATAATTGTTAGATTCAATTAGAATTATTGAATTCCTAAAAATTAACGAAAACCTAATTCTCAATCTTTAAGTTAGAAATTCCACAAGCAAATCAACAAAGCGAGAAGGACGTACCCGAATCCATTGTCTGAATGCAAAATACCGTAATTCGAGTACGTAGATCTTCCGATTCGACAATCGCCCTCTCTAATGTCTCTCTAGAATGATGGTGGTTTCAATGAGGCAAAGGGTTTGGTTGTGAATTAAGGACCATAACCCTATATTTAACTTAATTGGATAATTTACCATTTTACCCATCACAAATTGGTAAATTACCCCTAATGTCTATACACATTATAATATAACCATATCATATTTAATATACTCAAAAGTCCGTTAAAATCATATTAAATCACTTTAATGTAGACTTAAACTTGATGATAAATATATAATTTATAGTTTGACAATTTAGATTCAAATAGAATTATAAATCCTTATAATTCTAACAATCTCCCACTTGGATTAAATCATAAACTAATTTATTATACATTATAACTTTATCCTTATGATATCAAATTTTGTTATTATCTAAACAGAGTATAATCAAACAATCTTGTCCATCAATTATATCAAATACAAGACCAAAGCGGCTTTCGCCAAAATTATCGTAACTAAACCTATCAATGATCACAAACGACAACATAATCAAATGACATAGATCAAATATGGATGTGTAGCATGGAAATTACATGTAATGTGATTTAATATACCTAATTTCAACTGGTCAAACCAAAATTTTATTGAGATCATTAAAACTTAAATGACAGAGTGAATTAAATGAATACCTCATAAAATGAAAACTACAGTAACCAAAATTTTCATTACAAATATCTATAGAATAAAATCACATAAAAAAAATACAGACTCCCACTAAACCTCAATATCACCAAGCGATACAACCCCCATATGAGCAACATGCTCATGAAAGACCTTGGGTCGTAATCCTTTGGTGAGCGGATCTGCAACCATGAAGTCTGTTCTAATAGGATCTATAAATATTTGACCACTCTGGACCCTTTCCTTCACAACAAGGAACTTGATGTCAACAAACTTAGCAATCATGACAACTCAGGACCCTTTCCTTAAGGTCGAATGAGCAATCATGCTTCTTACCATGTCCTTAAGCATTCTGTTCCGTCTTTCAGCAATACCATTCATGTTGGGTGAACCTGGCATGGTGTATTGAGAACAATACCACCCTCCTAAAGGTATTTAGCAAATGGTCCTTGACGTTGTTCACCTGACCCGTCATACCGACCATAGTATACACCACCACGATCGGATATGACGACCTTAATCCTTTTATCAAGCTGATTTTCAACCTCAGCTTTAAAAACTTTGAACACGTCCAAAGATTGTGACTTCTCATTAATGAGATATAGGTAGCTATAACGCGAGTAATCATCAATGAATGATATGAAATAACATTGACCATTCCAAGATGCCGTAAGGAAAGGTCCATAAATATCCGTATGTATGAATTCAATGACTTCTGAAGTTTGGTTAGCTTCCAATCTCCTTACACTTGTTTGTTTTCTTTTATAATAACTGATACAAACATTGAAGTTAGTCATATCAAATGGGTCCAAAATCTCGTCTGACACAAGCTTTTCAATTCTCTTTTGAGAGATGTGACCTAAGCGCTTGAGCCATAACGAAGCAGAATCATTATAAGTTAATTTACATTTTGTACTTCTTGAATCAATATGCAAGATTTCATTAAATGAATCTATGGTTTCTAGCATATATAGATTGTCATAAACAGATAAAAATTCAGAACGCATAACATTTAAATTTAATGATAAACTGAATTTTCTATTTCCAAATAAACAAGAATAACTAAATTTATCCAATGCAGAAATAGAAATTAAATTTCGTCTAAAAGATGGTACAACAAAAGTATCATTCAAATCCAAAAAATTGTCCAGATTTTAACAACAATCTAAAATCTCTGATAGCTTCAACTTCAACTGATTTGTCATTGCCCACAAAGATAAATCTTTCAGCATCATTTGGCTTTCGCTAACTCAGACAACCTTGCATAGACATACTAATGTGAGTAGTAGCACTGAATCTAACCACCACGTATGTTTAGATACATAAATCAAATAAACCTCAGAACAAACAAGATTGAGAAGTATATCATTCTTCACTCGTCATGCATGATACTTGGCATAATCTTTCTTTTTGTGCCCTTCTCTATTATAGAAGAAACAACTGAAGCCCTTAGATTTCTTTTGTTTCGACTGAGAATGAGTACCAACAGCTTCCTTTTTCATTTTGTTTCCTTTGTCCTTTGAAGATGATGTCAAATAAACACTTTCTGTCCGATCATGCATTCTAGCAGAATTAGATGCATAAAAAATTTCCCAAAAATAATTCTAAAAATTAAAAAAAAATTGATGCTTTAATCCAAATTGATGCCAAAATTGATTTGATTCCAAACAACGATTACTCGTAGTCTAATGTGATTGGCTCTGATACCAATTGTGAAATTCAATTAGAATTATTGAATCCCTAAAATAAATGAAAACCTAATTCCTAATCTTCACGTTACAAATACTACAAGCCAATTAAAAGAGCGAGAAGATCTCCGTATCTGATTTACAGTATTTTGCATTCTGACAATGGATCCTGGTACGTCATTTTTGTTTTGTTGATTTGCTTATAGTATTTCTAACATGAAGATTGGGAATTAGATTTTTGTTTACTTTAGGGATTCAATAATTCTAATTGAATCTAACAATTGGTGTCAGAGTTAATCACGTTAGACTACGAGTAATCGTTGTTTGGAATCAAATTAATTTTGGCATCAATTCATATTAAAGCATCAATTTTTTTTTTATTTTCAAAATTATTTTTTTGGGCTATTTTTTATGCATCTAATTTTGCTAGAATGCATGTTTGGAGACTTTAAAAATTTGTTTTTTTTATACACGTTAAGGATTATTGCTTAATCTATCATTTTTTTTATAATTAGACAATTTTGGGTTGAAAATCCGTCAGAATCGGTGAGATTCTGGTGATTTTCATTGCTGGTTTGCAGCCCTTCTCCAGTGGTTTGGACCAATTCGGTTTGATTGGATTAGGTTTGGTCCAAACCGGACCAAACCAATTCGGTTTAATTTGGTCTGGATCGGTTTTTGGTTGGTTCGACCCAAACCTATGTGGTTTGGGTTGAACCGATTTGGTTCGGTTTGTTCCGGTTTGATTTGGTACGGTCTGGTTTGGTCAGGTAAAAAAAAAAGTTTGGGCCAATCCATTTGGTTAAATGGGCCTAATTCACTTTTGTTCGGCAGTTGTCGGTCTTTTTAATGACTGTTTTCGCACAATTCAGAACTCAGTTCGCCGCGATTCACCCTGTTTTTGTTCGATTTTGGCCGATTTGAATCTTCTATTCTATGTTGGTTGATCCTTTGGTGTACTGATATATTACTATGGTTGCCTAGCTATTGAATATGTATGTATATGAATTTTCTTAACTTTTTTTTGGTGTAATTTTTATAATGTCTTACATTGTAAAATAAGATGGTTGCGTAACATGTTATAAAATTAGCTCATCTTGCTTTAATTATCCTATTTTATATGTTGGATATGATACATGACACTGTATGAATATCGATTGGCCCAAAGGAAGGTTGACGTTTGTAAAGTTGCATGGATTGTTAGCAGTATTAATTCTCAAGTACAGTGGCAACGTTAATGTAGTTCCCATGCTTAACGAGACCAACTATAAAGTTTGGAAATAGAACGTTATGATTGTTCTCAGGTGCATGGATCTTTACATTGCACTTAAGGGTAATGATAAAACAGAGCTTGAAAAGTGGGAGCATTCGAATCGCGTAAATCTGATGATTATGAAGTGGGTCATTTTAGAAGCATTTCGGGGCAATAAGTCGGAAGACACTGATGCCAAAACATTCCTCGATGAACTTGAGAAGCGTTTTGAGAAAAACAAGAAGGTTGTGACAAGGATGCTTTTAGCTAAGCTTGTCTCACTCAAGTATAATGGAAAGGGGAATATTAGGGAGTACATAATGAAAATGTCTCATCTTGCTTCAAGACTTAAGAAACTTAAGTTACAGCTGTCAACAGACATGCTCGTTCACTTAGTCTTGATTTCTCTTCCTCATCAATTTGGACAGTTTAATATCAATTATAACTGCTAGAAGGATAAGTGGACGCTTAATGAACTAATATCTCATTGTGTCCAAGGGGAAGAGAGAATAAAGCATGATCGGGCAGAAAGTGCTCATTTGACGTCATCTTCCAAGTACAAAGAAAAGAAAAGGTAGAATGAAGCTGTTGGTGTTCCTTCTAAGTCGAAACAAAAGAAGTTTAATGGCTTTAGTTTATTCTTCTTTAATGGAGAAGGACACTAAAAAAAAGATTGTGTCAAGTATTATGCATAGCGCGTGAAGAAATGTACACTTCTCAACCTTGTTTGTTCTGAGGTTAATTTGTTTTTTGTATCTAGACATACGTGGTGGTTAGATTCGGGTGCTACCACTCACATTAGTATGTCTATGCAGGGTTGTCTAAGTTTCCAAAAGCCGAATGATGCTGAAAGATTCATCTCTGTGGGCGATGACAAATCAGTTGAAGTTGAAGCTATCAAAGATTTTAGATTGTTACTAAATTCTAGACAATTTTTTGATTTGAATGATACCTTTGTTGTACCGTCTTTTAGACGAAATTTAATTTCTATTTCTGCATTGAAAAAATTTGGCTATTCTTGTTCGTTTGGAAATAGAAAATTCATCTTATCATTTGTAGCACCCGGTTCAATTGAATCAAAATTTAAATTATTATTAATGATGTACTTTTATAGAAGGGTTGGGGGAGTTATTGATTAGGTTAATAAATGACTAGGCAAGGGCAGAAAAGTAATTGGAAATTTAAAAATTGGATAATGTATTTAAGGTTAGTGATTTGGGATTTAGTGCACGGTAGCCGCCACTAATTTCCTCATTTCTCTCTCGGCCTTCAGCTCTTCAACAGAAAACCTTCGGGCGATTCCTTTCTCACTCGATTCTCCTTCAACCTAGGTAAGCTCTCTTAGTTTGTCTGTGATTTTAACAATTAGATAGCTGAGGGAGTACAATGTGTGAAGTTTCGAGGAATACTGTGAGTGAGTTGAGTTCGGGTTTAGTGTTGAATCGGAAATGCACAATGAACTAAGCATCCAAACTAGTTTCCCAAGATTCCTGAATAGATTAGAATGAGGCTTAGTAGAAATCTAATTGAAATCTTTTCTATGACTTAGGTGAGCAGACTTCTGAAGTAGTTTGAAACCGAGCATTCCCAAGAGAGCCAGGTAAGTAAAGTATTGCTTGCGCCTTCAGGCCTACATCACAAGACAGTAGGGTTTGTGCGTGTTTGTGAACATTTATTTTAAGCATGATATGCATCATATTTTAAAGGTACACGAAAATGAATTTGAATGCATATTGGTATGGTAAGGATTGAACATAATGAAACAGCTAAACGAATCAGCTTTACTGTTAAGGGAACTAATCCAACCCTTAATGAGACAGTGGATATTTATACTTTGGGAGAGTTGATCCAACTCCCAATTTCACAGGGGGATCTGAACAGTGAATCAGCTTTACTGTTAAGGGAACTAATCCAACCCTTAATGAGATAGTGAATATTTATACTTTGGGAGAGTTGATCCAACTCCCAATTTCACAGGGGGATCTGAACAGAAATGACTCATGAACAACTGAGAGGAGAAAGTAGAAATTGCATGTTTAGGAATTCATGTTTCAGCCTTTCATTCCTTTTTCATTATTGCTTTGCTTACTTAGCATTAGGCTAATAGATGAGTTTTGTGATGTAGGTGTTGAGGAAACAACAGGTGAATTCCTTGATTTTACTGACGGATAGATGGGGTTGGAGGAGCACTTCTCTGCCACGAACGAGTATACTGATGAGGCGGATTAACTGTTGTCTGTTGGTGTGAAAGTTTAGTTGATAGTGTTTTAATTTAAGTATGTTGAACTTTTAATTATAGTAGTGATTACAATGTTTTGAAAACGATTTCGAGATTTTCCTGTTAATAGCATTCTGTTGGGATTTAGTGATGGCACCCACTGGAATTTTTAGTAATGCAATGGTTTGAAACATTTTTTGTAACACCCGGAAACCTTGACTTCTAGTTTTAAGTTATAATTGCCGAGTTTTAAATTGTAAGCAATTATAGAGTTTTAATTCGTGGAAATAGTAAATTAAGTCCAAATGGCCAACGGGAAGTTTCGTTAGAGCCCTAAGAATAAATAGGAATATTTGGAGGAATAAGGGAATTTTGGAGAAGTTAAACCGATAGGGGAAGTAACAATTAGAGATAAGGAAACATCAAAAGGGCATTTAGGTAATTGTTAAAGTCAAAATTTAATAAAAACCTAAGGTTCCTCTCTCTCTTCCTCACTTCTCCTCCACGCACGAAACTCTCTCCCTCTCTTTGGCGATTTCTTCCTTTCTCCATCGCCATCTCCAACGATTCGATCTCTACTCCGATTCCGGCGTTTTCTTCTCCAAGTTTCTTCCCCAAATCAATCCTCTAGGTGAGTTCTACATTCTAGGAAAGTTATTTGTGGTATTAGGGTTTGTTTTGAGTTAGGGTTTGTGAAGAAAACTTAGGGTTTTGTTAGAAATCGTTAGGGTTGTTTATGTCTTACTCATTGATGATATATTAATGATTTTTGAGGTTGTTGAAGTAGAGTAATGATGTTTGATGGTGTTAATGTGAGATCTAGGTTGTTGGAAATGTGGTTGAAAGACATTAATGAGTTTTGAAGCTTGTGAACACCAAGTGTTTGATGAAATGCCTAAAAGAAAAGAGTTTGAGTGTATAGAAGGATTTGTCCTAGCTAGAGAAGTCGATTGTTTAGATTTGATGTTCGTGAGTCGATATTAATGGTTTGTTGTTAAATGCCCTAGGTGACTCAAGCTCAAGGGCGGTGCTCGGCATATTTAGGACGCCAGGTAAGTGAGCGTTAGGCTTTCCGGCCACTAAGGCCCTACGTCGTACAATGTTGATGATGTTTGATGTGATGAAAAAGGTGGAAATAGGGGTTGGTAGAAAGGACGGGTAGTTTTAGGTAGTGCTTTAGTGATTTAAGTAGTGCTTGTTTGATAGGTTTTTCCTTACGTAAGTATTACCTCATGCATCATGTTTTACTAAAGTGCATACGAACTATTTATGAGCATATTTTATGAAAATGTTTAATTAAAGAATGATAATGAATGATGAATGATGAATGATGAATGATGAATAATGAATGACAAATGAACTACGGGGCAAGTCACAAATGAACTACGGGGCAAGTCACAAATGTACTACGGGGCAAGTCACGAATGTACTACGGGGCAAGTCATAAATGTACTACGGGGCAAGAAAAATGGTTTAAAAGAAATGAAACGAAAATGTTTTATAAACGTCATGCATATATATGAAATGTCATGTTTAGCACGCTCCTTACTAAGCATTAGGCTTAATGTCGTATGAATGATGAATGATGAATGATGAATGATGAATGATGAATGATGAATGATGAATGATGAATGATGAATGATGAATGATGAATGATGAATGATGAATGATGAATGATGAATGATGAATGATGAATGATGAATGATGAATGATGAATGATGAATGATGAATGATGAATGATGAATGATGAATGATGAATGATGAATGATGAATGATGAATGATGAATGATGAATGATGAATGATGAATGATGAATGATGAATGATGAATGATGAATGATGAATGATGAATGATGAATGATGAATGATGAATGATGAATGATGAATGATGAATGATGAATGATGAATGATGAATGATGAATGATGAATGATGAATGATGAATGATGAATGATGAATGATGAATGATGAATGATGAATGATGAATGATGAATGATGAATGATGAATGATGAATGATGAATGATGAATGATGAATGATGAATGATGAATGATGAATGATGAATGATGAATGATGGTGAGAAGTACGTGATGAATTGTGTTGTGTTTGGGGGTTTGAATAAATGTTATGTTTGAAGAATGTTTTAAGGATGTCTGTAAGATAATTGTGTGAAGAGAAAATGAAAGAAGAAAAGGGGTTGATGAGTGTTAGGCTTCGTGTGTATTTGGTGTTGTGAGTTTTGGATTTTATGTGGAGTGCAGGGGCGAAGTGAAGAAAATGAAAGAAAAAGAAAGAGAGAAAAGAAGAAGCTCGGCTCTCTGGGGAAAATCCAGAGAGTCTGGCGAGTGTTCGCCTCTTGGAGGCGAGTAATCGCTTCTCAGGCAAAATGAGGCGCTGCTCTCTGGAGAAATCCAGAGAGCGCGGCGACTAATCGCCACAAATATGTGGCGATGAGTCGCCACTAGCGAATTACAACAGGCGATTACTCGCCAGTTGTAATCGCCCATGGGGCGATTAGTAGCCACATTTGTGGCTACTGATCGCCATACCTAGGAAAGGTATGGGCGATCAATAGCCACTTTTGTGGCTACTGATCGCCACCCCACTTATAAAAAAAAAAAAAAAGGTTTTAAACTTTATTTATTATTTAATTGTTTTAAAGGTTTTATTTATTTTAAGTTTTAATGGTTTTATGGATTGTTTTAAAAGAGTTACTAAACAAACTTCAATTTCAGTTCCGATTTCGATTTTGATTAAGATTTCTGCTCAAGTACAGTTAAAGTGAAAGTTAAAAAAAAAAAAAAAAAAAAAAAAAAACGATATCACGGGTAAGGGTCGTGACATTTTTGAATGGTTTCAGTGAAGTGAGTAAATTTCTTTTCTGTAGGTTGAGTTGTTGATCTGTTGTCTATCGGAAGATGTCTTCAGTGGAAGCCATCGGATGATATAGAACGAAATTTGTCGTTTAGTGATCGGTAAATATAGCTTGTTCTATCGGATGATGTCTCAGTAAACTCATCGGCAGATGCGTGCTGACGTCACCGGTGGATGTAGAACAAAGTCGATCGGATGAAGGAAATCATCCGGCTGACGTCGTCGGAAGATGTAGTGTACATTTTGTTGTTTAGTGACCGGTGGATGTCGTGTGTAAATCCACCGGATGATGTAGAAAGTCTTTTGTCGTTTAGTGACCGGTGGATGTCGTGTGTAAATCCACCGGATGATGTAGAGAATACTTTGTCGTTTTGCCACCGGATGATGTCTTCCATTTTCTGCTTCAGCCCCTTTTGTTGACTTTGTTCAGCGGGCGATGCGTTTGACTTTTGAAACTCACGAAGTGTTTTGCGATTTAATCCTTTGTTCCTTTTGCCGATTATCCCCAAAATTCTAACTGAGTGTTTAAGCTTTGTACATTAAGCTTGTTTAACTTGATTTTTACTTAAACGATTTCCGCTGCAAGTTTCGAATATTATTGTTTTGGGAGATTCCGCTTATGTCAAGTTTTCAAAAAAAAAATATATGATTGAAATTTTTAGTCATGTACGGGCTTGGTGTGACGAACCGGGTTCAGATAACTCGGGGCTTGACAGTGTGGTATCAGAGACATTCAGTTAAACCGTTCAAAAGATCACTCATCAGTGTCAATCATTGCATGGAAGTACTCCAACAACTGTAAGTGTTTATGTTAGTTCAGTTATTAGATATTTATGAAAATAGTTAACCCTGTACAGGAATATAGCAAAAATGTCCAGACGACTGGGAAGGCCAAGAGTGCAGAGAGAGACACCAACTCCGGGAAGCGCAGAAGATTATAGTGGAATCGGACAGTTGACAGATCTAGTGCGACAGCATGCAGAATTAATGCGCCAGCAATCCGATCAACTAGGAGTACTGCTGAACCGAGAGGTACAAGGAAGTGCCAACTCGAGTTCTAGCAATGAGCATTCCGGGGATACATTCCAGAGACTAAGACCACCCACGTTTGATGGTCAGTCATCTGATCCTGTTGTGGCTGAAGGATGGCTTAGGAAGATAGAGAGTATGTTTAGGTGCGCCAGCATAGGAGAAGGAGATAAGGTCACGTTAGCAACATTTCACTTGGCTGGTGAAGCTCAACTCTGGTGGGAGACAATGGAGACCACCACCGACGTTTTAGCAATGCCCTGGTCACGATTCAAGGACATTTTCTATGAGAAGTATTTCAACAGCACAGTCCAGGCCGCGAAGAAGTTAGAGTTTCTAAACCTGAAGCAGACCGGGTCTGTGGCCGAGTATAGTAGGCAGTTCGAGTCCCTGTCTAGGTTTGCTGGGCATTTTGCTCACAAGGACGAGGATAAGGTGTTCAAATTTATACATGGACTGAAGCTAGAAATTTTCCGAGGGGTTAAATTCTGTGGAATCAAGGGCTTGACCTTCAGTGAGGTTGTGTCCACTGCCGTGGAAGTGGAAGAAGTTGAAGGAAAGTGTGCTAGACCAAAGGAGGTCCCACAAAGGTCTAACCAGCCACACCAACAAAGAGGAACGAAGAGGCCAAGTGAAGGCCAAAATAGCCAAGGAGTAGGGGGAAGGTACAGAATGTCAGGAAATTTCCCCAGTGTCCTAAGTGTTTGAAGAACCATCCGGGGGAATGCAGACTGGGCCTTGGAAAGTGTTTCAACTGTGAGGAGGTTGGACACACGTTCAAGGAGTGCTCGAAGCCTAGAATCACCAGATGCTACAATTGTAACAAGGTCGGCCACATTAGCAGAGATTGTCCGGTTCCTAAGAGTGGCCCTACTATGATCAAACCAAGAATATTCTCCATGACGGAGTCGGGTGAGGAACAGCCTGCTGTGGTGTCAGGTACTATATTGATCAACTCTGTGCCTGCTTTTACTTTAATAGATTCTGGTGCCACACATTCATTTATAGCATCTGCTTTTGCTATTAAGTTAGACGTACTGTTTACCCCTTCCATGCATGTGTTTAATGTTGCATTGCCTTCTGGTGAACGCATGCACTCTAACCAAGTGATGCTTGGCAGTGAAGTGTTAGTAGGGAATGTAAGTCTACCTATTGATCTTATAATTATGGATATATTAGGATTTGATGTAATCCTAGGAATGGACTGGTTGTTTAAGCATCATGCCATAATAGATTGTAGGACTGGAATAGTTAGCTTCCAACCCCCTGGTAGTTTGAAACACACCTTTCAAGCCTCAAAGAAAAGTAAGGAAATGTCTGTGATGACTTCTATTAACACAAAACCTTCCCTGTGTGGAGAGTATTTGTGCTTCTTAGCTAGCGTTTTAAACACACAGCTGGTAGGAAAAGCAAATCCTCAGAGTGTCCTAATTGTCCAAGACTTTCCCGAGGTATTCTTAGATGACCTTCCTGGTTTGCCGCCAGATAGAGAGATCGAATTTGTTGTAGATGTTTAACCCGGCGCCGAGCCTGTGTCAAAGAATCCATATAGACTAGCACCTACAGAACTTAAGGAATTGAAGAAACAGTTGGAGGATTTATTGCAGAAAGGGTTCATACGTCCAAGTTTTTCACCATGGGGTGCACCTGTCCTTTTTGTCAAAAAGAAAGATGGATCAATGCGCATGTGCATCGATTATAGAGAACTAAATAAGTTAACTGTTAAGAACAAGTATCCGTTGCCAAGGATTGATGACTTGTTCGATCAGCTTAATGGTGCAAGAGTTTTCTCTAAGATTGACCTTAGGTCCGGTTATTACCAGTTGAAGGTTAAATCTGAAGATATCCCAAAGACTGCCTTTCGCACAAGGTATGGACATTATGAGTTTTTTGTTATGTCCTTTGGGTTAACAAATGCACCAGCAGCATTTATGGATCTCATGAATAGGGTATTTCATGAATATTTAGATAAGTTTGTCATAGTATTTATTGATGATATCCTAATCTATTCCCGTTCCAAGGATGAGCATGCCAGACACCTGACCTTAGTGTTGGAAGTATTAAAACAGCACCAACTTTACACCAAGTTTTCTAAGTGTGAATTTTGGTTGAACCAAGTTCACTTTTTAGGGCATGTTATCTCTGGGGATGGGATATCTGTCGATCCAGCTAAGGTCCAAGCAGTTAGGGATTGGCCCCAACCGAGAAATGCTACTGATATTAGGAGTTTTCTTGGACTTGCAGGGTATTACAGAAAATTTATTGAAGGATTTTCAAAGATTACAACACCCCTCACTCGGTTAACAAGGAAAAATATCATGTATGCTTGGACTGAGGAATGTGAATCTAGTTTCCAGACCTTGAAACATAAACTGACCAATGCTCCAATTTTGACACTTCCTGTAGAAGATGGTAAGTTTAGTATTTACTGTGACGCATCCAAGGTTGGACTTGGCTGTGTCTTGATACAAGAGGGAAGAGTAATAGCTTATGTCTCAAGACAGTTAAAAACACATGAGAAGAACTATCCGACACATGACTTAGAACTAGCTGCTGTGGTCTTTGCATTAAAGATTTGGAGGCACTACCTGTATGGACAAACCTGTGAGATATTTTCAGATCATAAAAGTCTGAAATACATTTTCACGCAAAAAGAACTGAATATGAGGCAACGTAGGTGGTTAGAGTTTGTCAAAGACTATGATTTTGAGATTAAGTACCACCCTGGCAAGGCGAATGTAGTGGCTGATGCTTTGAGTAGAGTGACCCCTTTAGTTTCTGCATTGACTCTAGACATACCGATAGCTTTAGAGACAGAATTCCAAAGATTTAATCTGGAAGCTGTGTCTAGTGTGTCAGCCATGCTTTCGGCCATATCTTTGAGGCCAACTATTTTGGAGAAAATAAAGGAAGTTCAAATGAATGACACTGAGTGTAATAAGTATAAGTTGTGCATAGATTCTACTGACAAGTCGGATTTCAACTGCTCAGCTGATGGAATTCTAAAGTTTCGAAATAGATGGTTTGTTCCGGCTGATACCGAACTTAGAAAGGAAATCCTATCTGAGCCACATTCCTCCAGACTTTCTGTTCATCCTGGTAGTATGAAAATGTACAGAGATCTCAAGCAACATTATTGGTGGCCAGGTATGAAGAGAAGTGTGGCGGAGTATGTGGAGTCATGTCTGGTCTGCTAGCAAGTCAAAGCTGAACATCAGAGGCCTGCTGGGACATTGCAACCTTTACCAGTTCCCGAATGGAAATGGGAACAAATAACTATGGATTTTGTTATAGGATTACCTAGAACAGTAAAAGGACATGATGCAATTTGGGTGATAGTTGATCGTTTAACCAAATCAGCTCATTTCCTACCGATAAAGGTGACTTACTCGATGGATCAGCTTGCTGAGTTGTATGTGCACGAGATTGTTAGACTACATGGAGTTCCAAGCACTATAGTATCAGACCGAGACTCTAGATTTACATCTAAACTTTGGAAAAGTTTGCACAAGGCTATGGGAACACAGCTTAGTTTTAGCACATCTTTCCACCCTCAAACCGATGGACAATCCGAAAGAACCATTCAAACATTGGAGGATATGCTCCGTGCATGTGTATTAGATTTTCAAGGTTCATGGAGCAAATACTTGTCCTTGGCAGAATTTTCTTATAACAACAGTTTTCAGGCAACAATAGGCATGGTACCATACGAGGCACTGTATGGACGAAAGTGCAGATCTCCATTATATTGGGATGAAGTTGGAGAAGCACAATTGATTGGTCCTGATATTGTGCAGCAGACAGTGGAGAAGATTGCTCTTATCCGACAAAGAATCTTGACTTATAAGAACTTTGAGTATTTCACGCTTAAGCCTTCATCTCTTCTGGCCAACTTACTTTCTTAATATTTTAACAGATTTTTTTAAACATTGTTTTATAGCTTTGCTTAACTCTATTCTGCTCAAAAGAATATCCGCTGCAAGTTTTAACGTTTTGAGGTTTTAGAAAAAAATGTCAAATTTTGACTTTCGAGCGAAGTTTTAAATTGGTCCAAAATTTCTTAGTTATGTCTGGGTTATGAGTAACGAATCGGGTTTATAAAACTCGGGGCGTTACAGCGCGGGCGCACCGCGTGCACTCCATCGCGCGCAGCGTGCGCAGATAGATCGCTGCTATGCGGCAATCGATCGGCACCCTCTCGGGTGCGAGATCAGAATCAACAGTAAGGCACCGATCGATCGGCGCACAGTGCCGATCGCTCGGCGCTGTTGGGAGCTGTGCGCGCCTGCCGCGCGGGCCCAGCTGCGCCCTGCGCGCCATTTCTGACCTCCTCCACTTTTCTCCCACTTTTTCCCAAGGCAAACAATTCCAAATTTCCTAAAATTTTTACCATACATTCCCGACATCCCCGACTCTATGCCTTGTAAAAATATCAGAAAACCGACTCTAAAATATTAACAAAAACATGCAGACAGTTGAAAACTGACGTTGTTTTCTCTACGAAAATCCGAGCAACATAACTATTGAATTTTCTAAAACCAACATCCTGAAAATTGAACAATTTATAAAATATTTTCAAAATAATTCAAAAACATTCTTTCCAACGTTATAAAGCACAGTATTCTATATGAACAAATCCCCCGAAACGACAGCTCTTACAAACTATCAAAATAAGTAAAAACTATACACGATCCTAAAATACCGTTCCACCCACATCTTTCGAAGACCATGGTCGAGAAGCCCCAACAAATACCCGCACCGGCATACCCCGTACATCAACGACTGCGTCCCAATACTAGCTTTCCACATAGCTCTCACCTGTAACTCTGTCGTCACCTACACCACAGAACACACACATACATGTAAGCTTACGCTTAGCAAGTAGGGAATAACAAATATAAACATGCACAATGCACACACAACCCTCACACAACCCTAACACATACAGTTTCTACTCGCTCTGTTGTTCACGTTTCGTTTTCTTTACATTGTTCTATCATAGAACCCCTCATCAGTGCTAACCTCGTACCTTCACGCGACTAAGCGACTCCCTTAGAGTCCCTCGCAGGTGCCACCCTAACGCAACTGGGCAACTCCCACGGAGTCTCTCGCAGGTGTCCGACTCTCACAAAGTTCCTCGCAAGTGCCACCCTAACGCGACTGGGCAACTCCCTTGGAGTCCCTCGTAAGTGTCACTCTAACGCGACTGGGCGACTCCACTATAGTCCCCCGCAGGTGCCACCGTAACGCGACTAGGCGACTCACACGGAGTCCCTCGCAGGTGTCACTCTAACGCCACTGGGCGACTCCACTATAGTCCCTCGCAGGTGCCACCGTAACGCGACTAGGCGACTCAATCAGAGTCCTTCACAGGTGTCACCCTAACGCAACTGGGCGACTCCACTCAAAACCCATAGCATTTTTACTTATCAGGTCACGTTTCATTCTCGCAATTCAAAACCATGCTCAAAACTCATATTTTCGTAATTTGAAACCATGATGCATGTCAATACAGTGCACAAACACAAAATAAAACAACCAAGTAAACAATAAACCCTACTGTTCTGTGGTGTAGGCCCGAAGGCAACAAAACACACGTCCACTACTTATCTGGTTTCCCGGCACGTAACAGTTACTGCGACTACGCTAATTGCTCGCTCGTCAACCTAGAAAATATAGGGAAAACCGTTTAGTAACAACCTAGGGAATTCTAAGAAATGCCTAGATCAAAACTAACAACAATTAAACCAACTTTAAAATCTAAAACTCTAAAACCCGAAATTCCCACAATTTTAGTGTCCAAACTTCAAACGGCCATAACTTACTCATTTTTCAACGGATTTTGACGTGCCACCCCAATCCGTAAACCTCTACACATCTACTAACCATTGAAACATTCAAATTAACCAACCAAACAAAATGGCCAACTCAAATTCATAAAAACAGAACCGGTGCTTAATATGTTAAAAACCGGTTTTTCACAATCTTTCTCCTTAACTTCAATCTACCTCTAAAAATCACCTAAACCAATCCATCTAAGAGTTAATCCACTAATTTGGAAGGAAAAGCACCAACCAAAACAAAAATTTGGACCCTTCATCTTAGGGTTTCCAAACCCTAAACAATTCCAACCAAAAACACCTTAAAACCTCAAAAACCAACCCCTAATTGCATCATTATCAAAACCCAATCAATTTTTACCTTGATGTCTTGCCAAAATCAATCGATGAAAGCCTGAAGAACCCTAGCAATGGATGAAGTCTCGTGGAGAGGAAGGAGAGGAAGAAATGAGTTTTCTTTTTGCTATTTTACCTCCACCTTTCTTAATTTATAAAACATAGATTTCTAGTTTTAATTTCCTTCCACCACATTCTTTTTTTTATAAACCAACCCCTCCTTTCACTTTGGTTTCTCTTCCACGTGAATTGCATTCATCAATCACTTTTCATTAAATTTTTCCCTTTAAATCACTTACTTCTTTCTTATTGGTTAAACTGTAACACCCGACAATTTCAGCCAGGTGATTTTCTCAACTGATTTAACTGTCACCTTTTATCGACCTTTTTATTTTAAATTTATGCTCGATTTATTAAATTCCAAGTGGTGTGAAACTAGGTTGGGTGGCAAAATTGTAATTAAGATGGACTTTAATTAGTATAAATAGGAAATGAAAATCTTTAAACCTCATTAAAACCTCACTGTAGCCGACATTCCTCTCTCGGTGACCTCCTTTTCCCCTGAGCTCTCTCTCTTTGCCAGCTACTCCTCCATCGACGATCGATTCTTCAGTCAGGACCCCGACAATCCACGCTCCAGGTAAGACTTAGACAATGTAGTTGCTGGTTAGTTACTTAGAACTCTGTTTTCAGCTAAGCCTTGTAGTTTCGGACTCATCAATGGCTCAGTAATAGTAGTGACATTTGTAATCTGTGGTTAGTTACTAGGTTGAATCTGGTTATTTTTAGGTTCTGAAAGTTAATCTGTGCACACTAGGTGCTCGACTAGGATGACTTTTGGTTAGAACTTTTAGGATTTTGATTTAACACTGTAATGTGAATTATTTTTTTAGGTGAAGAAGTCTAAAGAGAAGTGCTCAAGTTTGCTAAGGAAACCAGGTAAGTTAGTGAGTAGGATTCCCGGCCATTAGGGCCCTACATCACAAGGGTACTAAGTTAAAGTTGATTATGATGTCCGAAAGCTGTTTGTGTTATTGTCAGTATGGTTATGATATGTGAGTTAACAACATGATTTATTGTTGAATGATTGATCTGTCCTTTTAGTTCGAAGAAATAAGAGTACTCATACTCATGCTTCACGATTGTTTTCTTTTCAAAAATATGAAAATGTTTTAAGTGCATGTTTTCCTTCACGATCAAGATATGAACATGAAACTTATGTAACAAAGATTAAGAGAGGGTTGGGGCGGTTTGGCATATGTCACTATCCAAAAGAAAACCATGAATACGACCCGCAAGGGACTATGTACACTTTCACTGTCAACCCCCTTTTCGGCACAAATCCTCCCTTAATCCACAAGATGTAAACGATGAGCAAGAACATGAACAAGAATATGACAAGAAATGATTATGAAAATGTGTTCCTTTCAACTGTGCATTCATGCATACATGTTAGTATTGCACTCCTTACTAAGCATTAGGCTTATAGTTTAAACCTTATGATGTAGATGACGAATTATCAGGTGAGGATTTCAAACCCAATGAAGATGTCTAGGACTAGTTGCTGGAAGGTGCTCAGGGTGACAGTTTGTGGCTGGAAGGTGATTTCAACCCCTGAATACTACTTTTAAGATGTTAGTAAAGATTATGAATACGTATGACTAAGTAAGATGAGATTTTTCTTATAACGTTGGATTTTGGAAATTGTCTTATTCAGTTCCTAAGTTTGAGGATAATTATGAGGATATAGAATGATCTGTTTTATTTAAGTCTTCCGCTACACGTATTTTGGATGAGTCTATGGATTATATTGTGCAAGTTTACATCAGTCATGTTAAAGTCTGTAAAGGTCAGGATGTATTCTACCGGTATAAGTCTTCTATCGGGCGATGTTCAATGAGTCACGTGGGGTGCAGATGTCAATATGTAGATGTAGATTTTCACTATCGATAGAAGTGAGTATTATGTCTTGTCGTTTTGTGATCGGTAGATGTTGTTTATTTCTATAGGTAGATGTTGTTTATTATTATCAGTAGAAGTCTTCTGTCGGGTAATATTTAATGAGTCACGTGGGATGCACATTGTAACGACCCCTTATCCCAGCAAGATATTGTCCGCTCTGGGGATTGGGCCACAGCCCAATATCCTCCCCTCACGGCTTTGTTTGGCGAGAACTTCCCAGAAGGTCACCCAACCTGGAATTGCTGTCGCCGAAGCACTTTTAACTTCAGAGTTCTTATGGGATCTGTTGCCAATTGTGCTCCAAAACGCGTCTTGCTATATTGGAAGGCTCTCTTTACATATGTTTCATTTCCACATACTTCCCCAAGTGATGTGGGATTGTGACAACCCCCTTTTTACGACCTGTCACCTTCCGGTTCGCCAGCGAGGACGTACCGCCATCCGGGTTCCGGTTCGTGCAGCCATCGTACCATACTTACACATACGGGTCATCATAATCACCCCCCTCGGAGGCCTAACGTCTTCGTTGGCCACATTTTTGATTGGGTACAGGCTCTGATACCATTTGTAACGACCCTTTATCCCAGCAAGATATTGTCCACTCTGGGGATTTGGCCGCAGCCCAATATCCTCCCCTCACGGCTTTGTTTGGCGAGAACTTCCCGGAAGGTCACCCAACCTGGAATTGCTCTCGCCGAAGCACTTTTAACTTCGGAGTTCTTATGGGATCCGTTGTCAATTGTGCTCCAAAACGCGTCTTGCTATGTTGGAAGGGTCTCTTTACATATGTTTCATTTCCACATACTTTCCCAAGCGATGTAGGATTGTGACAACCTCCTTTTTACGACCCGTCACCTTCCGGTTCGCCCGCGCGGACGTACCGCCATCCGGGTTCCGGTTCGTGCAGCCATCGTACCATACTTACACATACGGGTCATCACACACATGACAATCAGTAGATGCTATTTATTATTATCGGTAGAAGTCTTCTGTCAGGTAATATTTAATGAGTCACGTGGAATGCACATGAAAATCGGTAGATGTTGTTGTTTATTACTATTGGTAGAAGTGGGAATTATATTTTGTCGTTTTGCGATCAGCAGATGCGAGAAGAAAATTTTGTCATTTACGATCAGTAGATGTTCTTTGATTTTTTAATTCCCTCAGCCAAATGTTTTAACATTCTGTCTTTTGTTAATGTTACTTACTTAATGAATTTTCCGTTGAATAGTCGAGGATTTAAAGATAAAATTTTTATTATTGAGAGTAATGTCAAAATTTTTCGTAAAATTTCTTAGTCCAGTAATATGTCATGGATAAAAACTCGGGTTTGGCAGACTCGGGGTGTTACAATTATGGTATCAAAGCAAAACCAGGTTCTAAAATCGATTCTGCAGACTGCTTTCCAGCACAGATTGCCACATGAGTACACTCCAATAACTGTAAGTGTCTATGATTTTAGTAATGTCATTACGTTAAGATGAGTTTATGATTATTTGTTTAGGAATCTCAAAATGGTAAGAGGTCAACGGAGAGAGAACAATGAGGATAGTAACACCATCGCTCAGCTAACCGAGTTAGTTATTCGCCAGTCCCGCCAAATTGAGCAGTGGGTGGCTACTAGAGAAGAGCAAGGGAATTCTAGCTCGAATATGACTCACAACCATGGAAGCGAGCGTTTTCACTGTCTTCGACCTCCAGTATTCAATGGTCAAGTTTCGGATCCTATTTATGCTGAAGAATGGATTCGAACAATTGAGGACATGTTCAAGTATGCCAAGGTCGAAGAAGAGGACAAGGTCACATGTGCTGTTTTTCATCTTGCATTGGGTGCAAGGCATTGGTGGGACTCAATTCAGAGCACTACGAATGCGGAAAACTATGACTTGGGCGTTGTTCAAGATGGCTTTGTTTGACAAGTATTTTAGCCGAGCAATTCAGGCCAGCAAAAAGATGGAGTTTATGCAACTGCGCCAAACCGGTTCTGTGGCTGATTACATCTGTAAGTTTGAGGCCTTGTCTAGGTTTGCACCCCGTCTGGTGGATGATGAGGAAGACAAGATTCACCAGTTTGTCCATGGACTGAAGCCGAGCCTCTTCCAGGGAGTGAAGACTGTAGGGATCCATAACATACCTTATTCCGAAGTGGCTGCTAAGGCTTTGGAATTTGAAGAAGTTGAGTTAACAGTATAAGGGCAACGTGAACCGCCAAGGAAGTTTATCAAGGAGACTCAGCCACCACCACGCCAGGGTAGAGGTTGGCAACCACAACCGAATAGAGGACCGCAACAACAATAGAAAGGTGTGAAGAGACCCTTCAAACCAAATGATGACCAAGGAAAAGGAAAGCGACCTCTAGCTCCTCTATGCTCCATTTGCCAGAAGAATCATCATGGCGAATGCAAACTACATTCTGGTCGTTGCTATAGATGTGACAAGGTTGGACACATGGTCAGAGATTTCTTCATGCCGCAAAACCTAAATCGTGCGAGAGTAGTGCCAAGAGTCTATGCTTTAATGGAAGATGAGGATGCAGTGCAGCATACGGTCATAACAGGTACAATTATGATCTGCGGTATTTCTTCTTATACACTTATAGATACGGGAGCGACTCACTCGTTTGTAGCAACCCTGTTTGTATATAAGCATAAATTAGGACTCTTACCAGCCGAGAGATCATACAGTATTATGTTACCGTCAAGGAAGTCCTTACATTCAGAGCAGATAGTAAAAGGTGATATTATGTCCTTAGGAGATAAGAAGTTGTACGTGGAACTAATCGTAATTGATATGAAGAGATATGAAGTCATACTAGGAATGGATTGGTTATTCAGACATTATGCCACGATAAGTTGTAGGTCTGGATTAGTTAAATTCCGACCCCCAAACGGAGATCGTTATTCCTTCCAAGCTATCCCAAAAAAAAGTAAAATTTCAATTATATCCTCACTAGAGACTCAACGGTTACTGAAGGGTGGTTGTGAGAGTTTTCTAGCTAGCGTAATTGATGTTCGGGTGAAGAATAAGGTAGAACTACAAGACATTCCCGTAGTCCGAGAGTTTCCAGAAGCATTTTTGGATGACTTGCCCGGGTTACCACCTGATAGAGAAATTGAATTTGTAATCTGTAACAACCCCGACGGGATCGCCACGTAAACATGACATTCATAATCATTTACCTCTTAATTTCCACACCCTAATCAATATAGGTACCTCTTTTTTTTTAAAACTTAAACTTGACTCCTTCATGTTTCTAAAGCTCACTCATCGACAAGTCAGTCGATTAAGTTCAATTGTCAGCTCCAAAACATAATCAGATAGGGAGAAATGTCCTCAAATCATTTGACGTGATTCTACTCGGGTTTGCATGGATTTGCATGCATTGGCTGGCAGGGTGTGCCCATCCGATTTGTCACGTGTACTCCGCGTGACTCACTTATCATAGCCTAATAGAAGACATCTTCCGATGGGCACGTGGGTTTCACATGCTCAATTTAAAAACATTGCCCAGTAGGGGACATCCACCGGTGAATACGAGACAAACACGTGACTCATTAAAATCTCACCCAGCCACTAAACGACAAACATCATCTACATCATCCAGTGAATAACAACACTTCCTCCACCGGTCACTAGATGACAAAATAACATTTTTCATCATCCGAAGAAATACTCTACATCCTCCGGTCACTAGGCGACAAAACCATGTTTATATCATAAGGTAAAGGACTCCTTAGATCATCCGGTGACTTTATCACGCTACATCTGCCGATCGCTAAATGACAAGATAGTACGTACATCATCCGGTGAAGGAATTATTCTACATCTTCCGGTGACGTCATCCGGAAGACTCAATCTCTCAACTCTCTTCTATTGATATCCGCCGATGACGTCACCCGGATGGTTACCTCATCCAGCTTCTATCATACAGTAGTAAAACACTATAGCCATCAAACATCTTCATTCGATAGAACATATCACAACTCACCAAAGAGTAAAAATCATAAACTCATCTAAAATACGCATAGCGGAAGACTCAAACGAAGCAAATCATCCATAAATCCTTTAAATCGTATTCAGACTCTAAAGACAAACTCTTCAAATCCATATCTCATTGTTATAAGAAATTCTGTTCTATTTGATCATCTGTTCGTGGTAAACTTTTCTAACTTACTATGAGCATAACCAGGGAGTTTAGTCGCCTATCCAGCCTTCACTGTCACACTGGGCAACCTCCAGCTACCGATCTTAAACTTCTTCATTAAACTTGGTATCCTCACCTGTAAATTCTTCACCTACACCATAAGGTTTAACTATAAGCCTAATGCTTAGTAAAGAATGCATACTGACAAGCATACATGAGTGTACAAATTAAAGAAGCATAAGTTCGTAAGTCTTTCTTCTTTCATGCTCATTTTCATCATTTACATAGCATGTATTAAGGCAGGAAATGGGAAGAGAGAGAGAGAGGTACATAATCGATTGCCAATCGGGCAATCATAGTAACGACTAGCTCGGCCTCCACCGGTGGAAGAATTCACGAACTATCGTGCAGTATTAACTCAGCCTCCACCAGCGTGAGGATTCGCGAGTTTTTCCTGCCGATCCGGTCCCCACCAGTGGGAGAATTCGCGAACCGTACTAATCTTCAACTCGGCCTCCACCAGTGGGAGAATTCGCGAGCCATACATATCATCAACTCGGCCTCCACCAGTGGGAGAATTCGCGAGCCATACATGGGCCTTGTGAACATATCATAGTCATTTTCCTCCGTTCTGCACTTAATTATGCTTACATTTGTTCTTCATGTTCTTAACTTAATCATAAACAAGCTCATAGCACATGGATGCGAATTTAACAGAGGAATGTCATACTATTTGAACGAGTAAAACCTCATGTAACTTAACATTCTTCCTGCTCAAATACTTCATATCATAGAAAACCACTAATCATAATCATCAGACAAACATTTCAACAAATTTTCCTAGTATCCTTGCGGTGTAGGGCCCTAGTGGCCGGAAATCTTAATACATCCACTTACCTGGTCTACTTATCACTTGAGTTCCTTTCTCTTCAAACTTCTTCACCTAAACATTTACATTGCAGTAGTTAAAACAAAATCCGAATAGTTCTAATCTCTAGTTATCCTAAGATCTAATAGCTAAGAGTCCTTCCCGAGTTCTTAGTTTAATACTCAATGTAACCTGAAATCTCAAAGTCAAAACAGACGGATTCGATGAGGATAACTTAAGGTTGGTTGTTTTCAATGTCCATAATCGATTCAGAATGACATTACCAATCTTGGGTTTCAAAATGTTCTTATTAATACCCGGCCATTGAAGAATCCAAACTTCAATACAGAGCTGAAAACAGGGTTAATAAACTAACAGATAACCACATTGTCAAACCCGTACCTCGAGCGCAAAGTAGTCGAGAAGCAGCAAGGAAACCGATCGCCGAAGGAGGGATTTCCAGCTGACAGAGAGCGAGAGCTTAGGAGAGAAGAAATCGCCGGAAGTTGGGGATGTCGGCTACAGTGGTTTAAATGAGGTTTGAATCCTTTCCTTTTTCCTTAAATACTGGCCTCAATCCTCCATTATTACAACTTTGCCACTCAACCTAGTTTAGATCCACATGTAATAAATTAAGCTTGACATAAATCCTAAACTACGAAGATTAAATATTTATGACCGTTAATACAGTTAAGAAAATCACCTGGCCGTTAACTCGGGTGTTACATCCACCCCTCCTTAAACAAAATTTTTGTCCCCGAAAATTGATCATACAAATAACTCTGGATACTTGTCCGACATGTCCTGTCGTCGCTCCCAAGTGGCTTCTTCAATGCCATGATTCTTCCATAAGACTTTGACCAACGGAATCTCTTTGTTCCTCAGAGTCTTAACTGCGGATTCCAATATCTGCACAGGCTTCTCTTCATATGTTAGTGTCGGCTCAATCTCAAAATCCACTGGTTCAACAACTTGTGTAGGGTCTCGTATACATTTTCTTAACATTGACACATGGAAAAAATTATGAACTTTATCCAATGATGGAGGCAATTGCAGTCTGTAAGCTGTACCACCAATTCTAGCCAAGACAGGGAAGGTTCCAATAAACCGTGGAGTGAGTTTTCCTTTCTTGCCAAATCTTAGGACTCCTTTAAATGGTGAAATCTTTAAGAACACTTCATCTCCGACTGCAAAGTCAAGATCCCTTCTCCTTCGATCAGCATAACTCTTCTGTCGGCTTTGCGCAGCCATCATCCTTTTCCTGATAATAGAAATCTTATCCGACATCTGCTGCAGAATATCGGGTCCAAAAAGTTTTGCTTCACCAACCTCATCCCAATACAGAGGTGATCTACATTTCCTACCATACAACGCCTCATAAGGTGCCATACCTATGGTGGACTGGTAACTATTGTTGTAAGAAAACTCAACCAAGGGTAGATGTCTGCTCCAAGTCGTCTGAAAGTCCAACACACATGCTCTCAACATATCCTCAAGTATCTGAATAGTCCTCTCTGATTGGCCATCTGTCTGTGGGTGAAAAGCAGTGCTGAAGGATAACTTTGTACCTAATGTGCCCTGCAAGCTTTGCCAGAACCTAGAGGTGAATCTAGGATCACGATCAGAGACAATAGATGCAGGAATTCCATGCAACCTAATAACTTCTTGTACATAAAGATCAGCAAGTTGGTCCATCGAGTAGGTTGTCCTTACTGGTAAGAAATGGGCTGATTTTGTCAATCTATCAATCACAACCCAAATACTATCATGTCCTTTATTTGTCTTAGGTAATCCTACAACGAAATCCATAGCTATGTGTTCCCACTTCCACTCAGGAATAGGTAAAGGCTGAAGGGTACCTCCTGGACATTGGTGCTCAGCTTTAACTTGTTAGCAAACCAAACATGACTCTACATACTTAGCAACATCTCTCTTTAAGTTTGGCCACCAATAGAGTGACTTCAGGTCTCGATACATCTTAGTGCTGCCAGGATGTACAGAAAAGGGAGACGAATGCGCCTCAGCCAAGATTATCTTACGTAATCCTTCATCATTAGGGACATACCATCTATTTATAAACCTCAGGATCCCCTCCTTGGAAAAACTAAACTCGGAGGTGGTGTCCTTCACCTTGTTTATCATACTGTTGTTCTCCTCTGAGTCCTTCTGTTGTGCTTCTTTGATCTTTTCCAGAACCGTCGGGTGAATGGTCAAATTAGCCAGTAAGGTTGATAACTCTGGAACTAACTCCAACCCCAGTTTCAGAATCTCTGTCCTCAAAGGTATAGACATAGTTGACATTACGGGTTGCATCGTTGATGACATCCTGCTCAATGCGTCAGCTACAGAGTTAGCCTTACCCGGGTGATACTTGATCTCAAAGTCATAATCCTTAACAAATTCTAACCAACGCCTCTGCCTCATGTTCAATTCCTTTTGTGTGAAGAGATACTTCAGACTTTTATGGTCAGAAAACACCTCACACTGCTGTCCATATAAGTAGTGCCTCCATATCTTCAAAGCAAAAACGACAGCGGCTAATTCTAAATCATGGGTAGGGTAGTTCTGTTCATAACTCTTTAGCTGCCTAGAGGCATACGCTACAACTTTACCTTCTTGCATCAAAACACAGCCCAACCCAACTTTAGATGCATCACAGTATACGCTAAACTTTCCTTCATCGGTTGGGAGAGTCAAAACCGGGGCTGTCGTTAACTTCACCTTCAATGTCTGGAAGCTATTCTCACAAGCTTCGGTCCAAGAATATTTATTGTCCTTCTTTGTCAAATTTTTCAGGGGCTTAGCTATCATAGAAAATCCTTTGATGAACTTTCTGTAATAGCCTGCCAATTCAAGGAAACTGCGGACTTCACTAGCATTCCTTGGTTGTGGCCAATCCTCTACTGCCTGAATTTTGATCGGGTCCACAGATATTCCATTAGCAGAAACTACATGGCCAAGAAAATTAACCTTGTCCAACCAAAGTTCACACTTGGACAATTTGGCATAAAGCTGGTGCTCCTTCAATGTTGTCAAAACTATTTTTAAATGCTCTGCATGGTCAGCTTCTGTTCGTGAGTATATCAGGATATCATCTATGAACACAATTACAAATTTGTCCAAGTACTCCCGAAACACTCGATTCATTAAGTCCATAAAGGCTGCAGGTGCATTGGTCAGTCCAAATGACATGACCAAGAATTCATAGTGTCCATAACGGGTTCTGAAGGCTGTCTTTGGTATATCTCCTTCCTTAACCTTCAGTTGGTAATAACCCGAACGTAAATCTATTTTCGAAAACACCTTAGCTCCTTGCAATTGGTCAAACAAATCATCAATCTGAGGTAAGGGGTACTTATTCTTAATTGTCAACTTATTTAGTTCCCTGTAGTCTATGCACATTCTAAGGGAACCATCCTTCTTCTTAACAAATAAGACAGGTGCACCCCAAGGGGAACTGCTAGGGCGTATAAACCCTTTGTCTACTAATTCCTGTAGTTGGACTTTTAACTCCTTTAGTTCTACAGGTGCCATACGGTAAGGGTTCTTAGATACCGGTAATGCCTCGGGATATGTATCAATTGCAAACTCTACTTCTCTATTAGGTAGTAATCCTGGCAAGTCATCCAGAAATGCCTCAGGGAACTCTCTGACTATGGGGATATCTTGTAACTCTATCTTATTCTTCACCCGAACATCCATTATGCTAGCTAAGTAACTCTCACAACCATTTTTCAGTAACCGGTAAATTTCTAGTGAGGATATAATCGGTATTTTGCTTATCTGAGGAATAGCTTGGAAGAAATAATGATCACCATTTGGGGGTCGAAAATCAACCATTCCAGATCTACAACTTATTGTGGCATAATGCCTAAATAACCAATCCATTCCTAATATCACCTCGTATCCTTTCATGTCAATTACAATCAGTTCTACATATAGTCTCTTACTCCCTAAGGACACAACATCACCTTTAACAATCTGTTCAGAATGTAGGGACTTCCCTGATGGTAACATAACATCATATGGCCTTTCGGCTGGTAAAGGTTCTAAGTAGTGTTGGCATACAAACAGAATTGATATAAACGAGTGTGTGGCTCCCGTATCTATAAGTGTGTAAGCAGCAAAACCACAGATCGTAATGGTACCTGTTATCACTGTATGCTGCACGGCTTCCTCATCCTCTATCATTGCATAGACTCTCGGTGCTACCCTTGTACGGTTCGGATTTGGCGGCATGGGGCAGTCTCTGACTATATGTCCAACCTTTTCACATCTGAAACAGCGGCCATAACGCAACTTGCATTCGCCGGGGTGGTTCTTCTGGCAAGTGGGGCATAGAGGTGCCAGAGGTCTCTTTCCTTTTCCCTGGTCATCATTTGAATTGAAGGGTCTCTTTATTCCTTGTTGTTGTTGCTGTGGTCCCTTGTTCTGTTGCGGCTGCCAACCTTTGTTCTCACGTGGTGGCGGCTGAGTGTCCTTCGTGAGTTTCCTTGGCTGCTCGCGCTGTGCATATGCTGTCATTTCTGCCTCTTCCAACTCTAAGGCCTTAGTCGTCACTTCACCATAAGGTACATTGTGTATCCCAGCAGTCTTCACTTTCATGTACAGACTTGGCTTCAGTCCTTGAACAAATTGGTAAATCTTGTCCTCCTCATCCTCAATCATACGGGGAGCAAACCGTGATAAAGTATCAAACTTGCATATGTAATCCGTCACAGAGCCAGTTTGTCGTAGATTCATGAACTCCTTCTTCTTGTTGGCCCGAACAGTCCTATTGAAGTACTTGTCAAAGAAGGCAGTCTTGAACATCTCCCACGTCATAGCTTCGGCATTAGTGGTATTCTGGATCGAATCCCACCAATGCCTCGCACTTAACTCCAAATGAAAGACAGCATAGGTGACCTTATCCCCTTCATCAACCTTTGCATACTTAAACATGTCTTCTACCTTTCGAATCCACTCCTCAGCATGAATAGGATCTGAAACATATCCATTAAACACCGGGGGTCGAAGCCGGTGAAAACGCTCACCCCCATGATCATGAGTTGCATTAGTACTGGAGTTGCCTTGTTCCTCTCTAGCAGTCATCAGTCGTTCTATCTGGTGAGATTGGCGCATGACCAACTCAGTCAACTGAGCGATAGCATTGCTATCCTCATTGGTCTCTCTCTGTTGACCTCTAACCATTTTGGGATTCCTAGACAAATCAGTACAAATATATCTTAACTTAATGACATATACTGAAATCATAAATACTTACAGTCGCTGAAGTGTGCTCATGTGACAGTCAGTACTGGAAGGCAGTCTGCAGAATCGGTTTTAGAACCCGGTTTTGCTCTGATACCATAATTGTAACAACCCCGACGGGATCGCCACGTAAACATGACATTCATAGTCATTTACCTCTTAATTTCCACACCCTAATCAATATAGGTACCTCTTTTTTTTAAAAACTTAAACTTGACTCCTTCATGTTTCTAAAGCTCACTCATCGACAAGTTAGTCGATTAAGTTCAATTGTCAGCTCCAAAACATAATCGGATAGGGAGAAATGTCCTCAAATCATTTAACGTGATTCTACTCGGGTTTGCATGGATTTGCATGCATTGGCTGGCAGGGTGTGCCCATCCGATTTGTCACGTGTACTCCGCGTGACTCATTTATCATAGCCTAATAGAAGACATCTTCTGGTGGGCACGTGGGTTTCACATGCTCAATTTAAAAACATTGCCCAGTAGGGGACATCCACCGGTGAATACGAGACAAACACGTGACTCATTAAAATCTCACCCGGTCACTAAACGACAAACATCGTCTACATCATCCAGTGAATAACAACACTTCCTCCACCGGTCACTAGATGACAAAATAACATTTTTCATCATCCGAAGAAATACTCTACATCCTCCGGTCACTAGGCGACAAAACCATGTTTATATCATCCGGTAAAGGACTCCTTAGATCATCCGGTGACTTTATCACGCTACATCTGCCGATCGCTAAACGACAAGATAGTACGTACATCATCTGGTGAAGGAATTATTCTACATCTTCCAGTGACGTCATCCGGAAGACTCAATCTCTCAACTCTCTTCTATTGATATCCGCCGATGACGTCACCCGGATGGTTACCTCATCCAGCTTCTATCATACGGCAGTAAAACACTATAGCCATCAAACATCTTCATTCGATAGAACATATCACAACTCACCAAAGAGTAAAAATCATAAACTCATCTAAAATATGCATAGCGGAAGACTCAAACGAAGCAAATCATCCATAAATCCTTAAAATCGTATTCAGACTCTAAAGACAAACTCTTCAAATCCATATCTCATTGTTATAAGAAATTCTGTTCTATTTGATCATCTGTTCGTGGTAAACTTTTCTAACTTACTATGAGCATAACCAGGGAGTTTAGTCGCCTATCCAGCCTTTACTGTCACACTGGGCAACCTCCAGCTACCGGTCTTAAATTTTTTCATTAAACTTGGTATCCTCACCCGTAAATTCTTCACCTACACCATAAGGTTTAACTATAAGCCTAATGCTTAGTAAGGAATGCATACTGACAAGCATACATGAGTGTACAAATTAAAGAAGCATAAGTTCGTAAGTCTTTCTTCTTTCATGCTCATTTTCATCATTTACATAGCATGTATTAAGGCAGGAAATGGGGGGAGAGAGAGAGAGGTACATAATCGATTGCCAATCGGGCAATCATAGTAACGACTAGCTCAGCCTCCACCGGTGGAAGAATTCGCGAACTATCGTGCAGTATTAACTCGGCCTCCACAGCGTGAGGATTCGCGAGTTTTTCCGTGCCGATCCGGTCCCACCAGTGGGAGAATTCGCTAACGTACTAATCTTCAACTCGGCCTCCACCAGTGGGAGAATTCGCGAGCCATACATATCATCAACTCGGCCTCCAACAGTGGGAGAATTCGCGAGCCATAAATCATCAAGCCAGTGGGAGAATTCGCGAGCCATACATATCATCAACTCGGCCTCCACCAGTGGGAGAATTCGCGAGCCATACATATCATCAACTCGGCCTCCACCAGTGGGAGAATTCGCGAGCCATACATATCATCAACTCGGCCTCCACCAGTGGGAGAATTCGTGAGCCATACATATCATCAACTCGGCCTCCACCAGTGGGAGAATTCGCGAGCCATACATATCATCAACTCGGCCTCCACCAGTGGGAGAATTCGCGAGCCATACATATCATCAACTCGGCCTCCACCAGTGGGAGAATTCGCGAGCCATACATATCATCAACTCGGCCTCCACCAGTGGGAGAATTCGCGAGCCATACATATCATCAACTCGGCCTCCACCAGTGGGAGAATTCGCGAGCCATACATATCATCAACTCGGCCTCCACCAGTGGGAGAATTCGCGAGCCATACATATCATCAACTCGGCCTCCACCAGTGGGAGAATTCGCGAGCCATACATATCATCAACTCGGCCTCCACCAGTGGGAGAATTCGCGAGCCATACATATCATCAACTCGGCCTCCACCAGTGGGAGAATTCGCGAGCCATACATATCATCAACTCGGCCTCCACCAGTGGGAGAATTCGCGAGCCATACATATCATCAACTCGGCCTCCACCAGTGGGAGAATTCGCGAGCCATACATATCATCAACTCGGCCTCCACCAGTGGGAGAATTCGCGAGCCATACATATCATCAACTCGGCCTCCACCAGTGGGAGAATTCGCGAGCCATACATATCATCAACTCGGCCTCCACCAGTGGGAGAATTCGCGAGCCATACATATCATCAACTCGGCCTCCACCAGTGGGAGAATTCGCGAGCCATACATATCATCAACTCGGCCTCCACCAGTGGGAGAATTCGCGAGCCATACATATCATCAACTCGGCCTCCACCAGTGGGAGAATTCGCGAGCCATACATATCATCAACTCGGCCTCCACCAGTGGGAGAATTGGGCCTTGTGAAACATATCATAGTCATTTTCCTCCGTTCTGCACTTAATTATGCTTACATTTGTTCTTCATGTTCTTAACTTAATCATAAACATGCTCATAGCACATGGATGCGAATTTCACAGAGGAATGTCATACTATTTGAACGAGTAAAACCTCATGTAACTTAACATTCTTCCTGCTCAAATACTTCATATCATAGCAAACCACTAATCATAATCATCAGACAAACATTTCAACAAATTTTCCTAGTATCCTTGCGGTGTAGGGCTCTAGTGGCCGGAAATCTTAATACATCCACTTACCTGGTCTCCTTAGCACTTGAGTTCCTTTCTCTTCAAACTTCTTCTCCTAAACATTTACATTGCAGTAGTTAAAACAAAATCCTTATAGTTCGAATCTCGAGTTATCCTAAGATCTAATAGCTAAGAGTCCTTCCTGAGTTCTTAGTTTAATACTCAATGTAACCCGAAATCTCAAAGTCAAAACAGACGGATTCGATGAGGATAACTCAAGGTTGGTTGTTTTAAATGTCCATAATCGATTCAGAATGACATTACCAATCTTGGGTTTCAAAATGTTCTTATTAATACCCGGCCATTGAAGAATCAAAACTTCAATACAGAGCTGAAAACAGGGTTAATAAACTAACAGATAACCACATTGTCAAACCCGTACCTCGAGCGCAAAGTAGTCGGGAAGCAGCAAGGAAACCGATCGCCGAATGAGGGATTTCCAGCTGACAGAAGCGAGAGCTTGGGAGAGAAGAAATCGCCGGAAGTTGGGGATGTCGGCTACAGTGGTTTAAATGAGGTTTGAATCCTTTCCTTTTTCCTTAAATACTGGCCTCAATCCTCCATTATTACAACTTTGCCACTCAACCTAGTTTAGATCCACATGGAATAAATTAAGCTTGACATAAATCCTAAACTACGAAGATTAAATATTTATGACCGTTAATACAGTTAAGAAAATCACCTGGCCGTTAACTCGGGTGTTACATAATCGATACATATCCCGAGGCATTACCTGTGTCTAAGCCATGGCACCTTTTGAGCTGAAGGAATTAAAAGTTCAACTACAGGAACTAGTTGACAAGGGATTTATACGCCCGAGTTGTTCAACCTGGGGTGCACCTGTCCTATTTGTTAAGAAGAAAGACGGTTCTCTTAGAATGTGCATAGATTATAGAGAACTGAACATGTTAACGATCAAGAATAAATATCTCTTACCCCGAATTGACAACTTGTTTGACCAACTACAAGGAGCTAAGGTATTTTCAAAAATTAATTTACGTTCAGGGTTATTACCAATTGAAGGTTAAGGAGAGTGATATACCAAAGACAGCATTCAGAACCCGATATGGACACTATGAATTTCTTGTAATGTCGTTTGGATTGACAAATGCACCTACAGCTTTTATGGACTTGATGAACCGTGTGTTTCGTGAGTACTTGGACAAGTTTGTGATTGTGTTTATAGATGAAATGACATCCTAATTTACTCACGGACTAAAGTTGACCATGAAAAACACTTAAGAGGAGTTTTGATGACATTAAAACAGCAGCAACTATATGCCAAGTTGTCCAAATGTGAGTTCTGGTTGGATAAGGTCAACTTTCTAGGCCATGTCATTTCTGCTGAGGGCATATCTGTTCACTTTTGTCTTATTCACATCCACCGTTCTCCTTTATTTATTCATATCCACCACTGCCACTGTTCACTTTTGTCTTATTCACATCCACCGTTCTCCTTTATTTATTTACATCCATCGTTCTCTTTTGTTTATTCACATCCACCGCTGCCACTGTTCACTTCTGTCTTATTCACATCCACCGCTGCCACTGTTCACTTTTGTCTTATTCACAACCACCGCTATTCTATATTACCCGCTCAGTTTACTTACATTTTCTACCTACATCTTCCATCCCGTTTTATTTACTCCTTCGGCCACAGATCACCCGATTTCGGTATTCACTGTAGCCTTTCTTTCAATATGTCTTTCAGCTTATATTTCTCAATTATTTTCACTGCATGTATTTTATCACGTCATTCTCTGCATGCCCGTCATCCACCCAACCTTTTATTCAAACGTTCAAAGTGTTCTGTCTCCCTGTTTCCTTCAGTCTTTTATTTCTGTGGTTCAAAAATTAATATATCTTCTGATTCTGTTCCAAGTGTTCTGATTCCCTTCTGTTGTTTATCCTGCAGTTCGGTTTTAACTATTTTTCTCATTTTGTTTTCGACTCCAGAGAACGCTCCCTCCCTCTCTCTCTCTCTGTGAAAAGTTTTAAGGGTTTGTTGTTTAAAGGTTCATTCTGTTTAAAGTTCAAAAAAAATATAGTCCCCGTTTTGAATGTCCCGAAGTGATGGCTCCTCGGACCCCGATCGGGTCGGGGGCTGTCACATTCTCACTATGCATACATTGAATACATACTAATAATACATGTGAAATGAACACACATATCTTGTTTATATGACAATCAAAATGATGTGAAAATAATGGTTATGCAACTATCTAGACACTCTATGATAATGTCTTAAAACTTGTGAAAACCCGACAATTTACTCACTTAAAATCACATTTTAAATATACGTGTAAAACTCTTTGCGGGCACCTACTCCACAAGATGTGATATTGTATAATTTATATCAATATATTTATTTAGATATAATTTTGTTATTTTTATTCGTTTTCCGTCACTGTGTTTTCATATCACTAAAAACAAGTACGAATTCAAAACTCAGTCGTCGGCATTTCCATTGCGATCGCATGTATTTCTATTGCCAAGAAGCCTACTCTTCAATAGCATTCAACTGCTCTGGAACTCAATTTTCCATTTATCATATATAACCAAGTTTAACAACACTGAGATTATAATTTCTTAGTCCAAACTCTTGAAAATATCATTCTCTCTCAATTCTATTTCCACTCAGTTTCAGTCCAAGTTTCTAATTTCCAATTATTTCAAACATCATAATATGTCAATTTAACTACCAAGAACATTTTAATACAAGTTATTTCACGAATTATAACGAATTCATTTAGTTTTTCGTATATATTCATAAATGGATAGGGTCAATAATAACTTACCTAAAATCTTGGTTCCGCTTCGAGATTTTTATACCTAAACCCTCTCGATGCCGAGATTTTTGTATCTAAATGTTCCTCTCGATGCCAGGAGCAATTTTCATGTTGGAAGTTTTCTTCAAAATCCAACGGATCGTCAGATTTTTGCATTTTTCTTCTTGGTCTCTCTCCTCCCTACCTCCTCTCGATTTTTCTCCATGTTCCTGCTGCTTTTAGTAAAATGTGATAAAATCTAATTTTATGTTATATTTATTTAGTTATTATTATATTATAAATAATAATTTACAATTATATCTAATTTGTCTTATTTAAACGACACTTTTACCTTTCGGTTTACATATATTTACAATAATACTATGGTTATTATTTCTTAACCATGTTTAGCTTAAAATAATTGATTTAGATTAATATTAAATTAATTACCAAGATTAACTTAATTAATTATTATTAGTCAATCTTAATTAATCACTAATTACACTTTAATTACGTATTAGTCACTAATCCGATAGTGACACGTGACAGTACCTCATTGATTGTCCATTTTATTACATAGCCACATACTTCAAGATATTAGGAATATTTTTTGTTTCACAATTTTCTCCAAATTCTCACTCTAAAATCCAGTTTAGAATGATTTACCAAAACAGTGCAGTTTTAAAACTAACATTTATTGCATATGCCTAATTTCTTTCATTCGAAAGTCATTCTCTTTCTTTGTGTCTACTTTGACACTAAAGTTTCAGAATTATCCAAGCACCGTAGTGTTTGTTATTGAATTTACATTCACATGTGTTCAAATAAACAATTTTCACTTTTATAATTGGAAGCATTTTATATCACTTCTAATCACATTTAATTATTTTAATTGTGATTATTATAGTTAATTTTAACTAAGATCATCACAGTTGACCAGGATATTTGCAATTATTCTAGAATTCACTTGACTATAACAAATTATACTCACATCTCCTTTGTTATTTCCCTCTCATTAGCTAGGGATGTACAAAACCGAACCGGAACCGATGAACCGAACTGAAACCGGTGAAATCAGTTCGGTTCAGATCGGTTTTGAGCATTTGAAAACCAAAGTTTGGTTTAATTTTGTAGGAACTGACTTTTTAAGGCTCGATTTTCAGTTTGGATTGGTCAAAACCAAAAGAAACCGAACCAAACCGTTCCTGCATTTTAAAACCTAAATCATGCGAGCGAGACAATGGACCTGAACTTCACTCTTCCACTCGAAGATGAGCAGGCGAGGCAAGGCAAGGCGAGGCGATGACTAAAGACCCAGCAGACGACGACGGACACAGGTGACGACACACGACCGGCGACGACTCTCTGCTACGGGCTATCAAGATTCGAGTATCGACGACAACAACAGCACCTTTGGTTCTTGGAAATTCGGAAGCACCCTTTGGTTCATAGGAAACAGGTCTTCTCTTCTTCTTCCTCATTTCAGCTGCCTTCTAACATTTCTGGTGATTTTCTTCTCCATTTCTTCACCTCTTGGATTTCTTATTGAGTGGTTTTTACACTGATTCGTTTTGATTTTTGTTATCTGGAGTGGTGATTTGTTTTTGGGGATCATGAATTATCATATCTTTAAACAGTAATATTTTTGGATTTATTATTGAGTGGTTTTTCAGATTTTCTTGTTTATTGGTTCTTGATCGAGAAATTTCTCAACCCATTTCCTAAATCTGACTTGCCTTCATTGTCTTTGATCAAGAAATTTCTCAACCCATTTCAATCATCTTGCAGTATTTCCTTGAAATGCTTGTGAATGAAATGAGATTTGATGAAAAGATGGTAAAATGGCGGAAATGGATTACTCGTGCAAGTAGGGCAACGCAAAATATTTGTTAGACAAAATTTTTTTGTAGAACTGGAACCGAACCGGAACTGGAACCGGAACTTTAATTTTAATTCCTGTTCAGTTTCAGCCGATTACATGACCGGTTTCGGTTTCGGATATTCCAAAAATGACTGATGACCGGTTCGATTCGGTTCCTCTCCAAAACTGAACCGAACCGGGTTTTGCACACCCCTATCATCAGCAACCACCTTTGGATTTAAGAATTATGGCTCTATGTAGCAATAACCTTGCATATGGTCATGATGTAGGCAAAGAACACCGGTCGAGTTAATTTGTAATACATTGTCAACTATACGATGGTTTATTGAAAAACCATACATGGTTATCAAAATCTATTCTAGTTAATAGACCAAGTATGTGAAAGCCCCCAACCCGACCCGGGCCGAGGAGCATCACTCCGGACATTTAAAACGTGACATATTTTTTTTTTTGAACTTTACTTTCAAAACTTTAACAGAAAACAAAATCGAAAGACAGGAAATCAGAAGACATATTAAAAATTTGGACTACAATAATAGAAGACTGAAGACAACAGGAAGAAACATAGAAAACAATCTCTGGGATTTGCAGTCTGGATGAATGACAGAAGGAAGACAGGGTGACAGAATACTTTGGACTTTTTAGAAAAGAAAATAGAATGGACGACAGACACGCAGGGAAAGACTTAATAAAAAGGGAAACAGAAACTAGAAGTCGCGTGGAAGACTTACTGTGGACAGCAGAATCCGTGGACAATCAGGAGCTGTGGACATTTAAAAACATGTGGACGTTTAAAATCAGAAACAATGTCTGTTGACAAACGGGAGCTGTGGACGTTTAAAAATAACAGAGGCTGTGGACGTTTAAAAATAACAGAGGCCGTGGACGTTTATTTTCAGAAGGCAAAACAATGGACACAGAAGTCCGAGGACGTTTACAATAAAAGACAAAAACAGTGGACACAGGAGTCCGTGGACGTTTAAAAATAAAAGCAAAAACAGTGGACACAGAAGTTCGTGGACGTTTAAAAACAAAGGCAAAAACAGTGGACACAAAAGTCCGTGAACGTTTAAAAACAAAGGCAAAAACAGTGGACACAGAACTCCGTGGACGTTTAAAAATTCAAGGCAAAAGCAGTGGACACAGAAGTCCGTGGATGTTTAAAAAGTCAAGGCAAATGCAGTAAACGACAAAAGCCTGTGGACGTTTAAAATAACAGACAGACTTTGGACGTTTAAAATAACAGGCAGACTTTCGGATGATAACACTTAGCCGAATAAAAGATAGAAACCGAAGGCAAGATAGACAACAGAAACTGGAGGCAGAATGGACTATAAAATTTCGACATTATCATGGACGATAATACTTAGCCGAATAAAAGACAGAAATCGAAGGCAAAATAGACAACAGAAACTGGAGGAAGAATGGACGATAAAATTTCGACGTTATCGTGGACGATAACTTTGGACGATAATACTTAGCCGAATAAAAAATAGAAACCGAAGACAAAATAGACAACAGAAACTAGAGGCAGAATGGACGTGGACGACTAAGTCCGAAAGAAAAATGGACGACAGAATTTGAAGGGCATCAAAACAGAAGGCGTGGGCGTGGACGTTTGAACTTAAAAGACAACATTTGCTCTGCCGATTGATCGGCTATCCCAGGCGATCGATCGGCTACCTCTCTGTTTGACAACTTACATGTTTTGACACAAAAGCATCAAAACTTCAAACCCGACTCAACTCATGCACAACAAAATCCCATACAATTCCAGTATATAAAAAGGATACAACTGTCAAACAAAGGTTTCAAAACATCAACACAATTCTATACATCAGTTTTGAAAGAAAACACAAAAGTTGTACAGAACTTGACATAACTTTAGGAAATACATTCTCACAGGAATAACATTTGTCTAACTACAGCGACCAATCCCCATGAGCTCGATCTGCCAACTACATCAACTCATCAGCTTGAGGCACAGGGTCCTCATCTGGAGGATCCATACCTACAAGAGGGAGTTCAACTATGAGCCTAGAGCTCAGTAAGAACATGAAATACAGTGATGCATATGTTGTGCATGAATATTACATTACATTATGTTTCACTGGACAGGAAGGTATAAGTGGGAAGAAGAGCTAGCGCAATAGGAGTACATGCCACAACAGGACATAACAGGAGTACATGACAGGATGCTAGTCCTCGTCCACACTTAACCATACATTACATTCACATTTTTAACTTTAATAACTTCAAATCTGGTGCTGAAAAATTTTTCCAGAAAAACGTGTATGCATGGACAGATATGGTACTTAAACTCAACATATACAGGCGACATGATAAAAACAAACACGAAACATAATACACAGATTACGTTTAACTTATAGTATAACATACGACTTAACTACCCGAACCAAAACCTAGTACCTCCATATTGTAGGGCCTTAAGGGCCAACTTGTACCATGAACTTACCTGTTGTCCGAAATGCAACAAGCTTTGTACGCACGTCTACTGTGGTTCGCGAACCTTTACTGAAGGAAACATAAGGAAACTGGGAGAAAAAAAGTTTTGGAAATTTGTCTCAGGCATCTGGAAGAGAGAAAACAGAGGAGTGTTTTTACGCAAGAGTGAAGAGAAGGGAGGAAGAAAGAAATAGAAAAGGCATGGCTTCTCCAACAAGTTTGCCAAGTGTCAATCATCCATTGATTTTCTCCCACCAATCTTAATTCCTTCCTAGTTTGCCCTTCCATTGATTTCTAACTAAAACATTATTTAGTTAATCGATTCAGTCTCACAAATCATCCTCGTTCGATTAAACACATCGACAATTTCATTAAAAACAGTCATTGCATTAATATCAGAGTAATTCTGCTTAATTATTCGGGGAATAATTACATAGGCAAAATTGCCGGGTGTTACAAAGTATCAATTATCTTTTAAACCATGCATTCCAAGCATAAGAAGTTTAAACATATATGTAAATGTTGGTTTCACAGTTTTGGGTTTGGTTTATATTCAACGATTTTCGTAATCCTTCTAGAATTACTAGATTTTCTTGTCATTCTAAAACTTTTATTATTCTTTTATAAATAGAGGGTATGTGAGCTGAATTAGGGAGCGCAAAGCAAGAGTCGGGTGAAGAGAGTCCGAATGAGAGAAAATAAGGGAGAGAGAAAATTCATAGCGGTTTTAGCTCTGGTGAGAGATTTTCTTGAATTCTTGGGTAATGCTGGATCAAATGTTGTAACATTACGAAAACACTTATTTTCTTGATTCTCTAATAATATTCGCTGCTGAAGTTTCCATCGTAGAGATAAGACGGTTTTATCCAAATCACGTAAATCTTGTGCTTTTGATTTCTTCTTGGTTCTTCTTGATCAATTCTAGCATGTTTCACTGCAATATATATCATAAAAGCATGACATGTTGTAATACAAGATATATCCTTTCATTTTTTTCATAGATACATAAAAACAAGTTTTAAAAGCCAATAAATTGAATACAATTTAACTTTCGGCTTTTACCCTTACCCATGATTAGTTTGATCACTCATTTTGTAATATTTTGGAATCTATGGACTACAACAAATCACGTACATTTTTATGTATCTCTGTCACGGAGAATGCATCTTAAGGAGGGGTGCATCCTAAGGAGGGGTCATTTGGCAGACAAGATGGAGAGTCACACATGTATTTTGGGTGGTCAAGTAAATTATTAAAAAAATAGAGGGAACAAAGCACAGTTATTGGTCTTCCAAAAGCTCCAAAAAAAACCCTGCCTATAAAAAGGGCAGAAAAAAGTTCAAGATGGACAAGTCTTTTATATTGAAACAAAAAAGGGCTGGAGATTTTTACAAAAGACGATGGCTGTGTCCCCATGCAAACGCTTTCTCTTGCTGGCTTTGCTCTTTTTCTGTCTCATCAACATTGTCAGCAGATCAGGTAATCAACAACTTTATTTCTTATATTTAAAAAAAAAAAAAAAAACTCAAAACCTGAAAGACAAATGTCTTTCTGCATGTTTGTCTAAATTGAACTTGTTGGGTGGGGGGGTGTCTGGCAGCTCGGAATCATCAAGAAAGAACCGAGAAACCAGAAAGAAAAAGCTTCCATGAGGAGTATGTGTTTGAAACAATGGAAGATGAAGAAGCAAACTCCAGGGGAGAAGAAGACATAGGGGCAATGGATTATACCCCAGCTAAAAAGAATCGTCCAATTCATAACTAAATGACTCAATAGAATAATATATATATATATATATATATATATATATATATATATATATATATATATATATATATATATATATATATATATATATATATATATATATATATATATATATATATATATATATATATATATATATATATATATATATATATATATATATATATATATATATATATATATATATATATATATATATATATATATATATATATATATATATATATATATATATATATATATATATATATATATATATATATATATATATATATATATATATATATATATATATATATATATATATATATATATATATATATATATATATATATATATATATATATATATATATATATATATATATATATATATATATATATATATATATATATATATATATATATATATATATATATATATATATATATATATATATATATATATATATATATATATATATATATATATATATATATATATATATATATATATATATATATATATATATATATATTTCATTTTCTTCCTGCGTGGGTTTCAGTGTCTGATAATTATAGAACAAACAGTAGAATTGTTTGAATGGTGTGTATGAGAGATAATGGATAGAGGCTGCAAATGGGTCCCTGAATTCAAAAGCTTTATGAGTGTAAACATTATTTATGTATGTTATTTAATTTTGTTCAAATTAATTATTATAATACAATTTAAAAAAAAAACAGAAATACATTAAATATTTCAAAGCATCTTAGCTAAAAAAAGTAATTTTTCGGAATAGGAATAGTTTTGAATGCTGCATGATTGAAATGAGGTAGATTTCAATTTAATTTGCATGCAAAAAAGTAAAGGTTTTAAAGAATATTCACACGCATATATTTGCATATGATATATATTTTTATTTATTAAATTTTCTTCACCAATTTTTAAAATTTTTTATTTATTTTATTTGCTAGGTGTTCTCCAATTATTGTCTTTTTAACTTTTTTAGTGTTGGCTTTTTTTATTTAAAAATATCTTCTTTTTTTTATAAAAAAAAAAAGAAGAAGAAAGATAGAATAGATTAATGTAAACTGGGAATTATTTTTTTCAATATCGGAATCACACATTCTTTTAAACTTCAAAAAATCAAAACAAGCAGAATATCATGTAGATCTAAAATCATGCATGATATGCAACAAACTAACTATTTCCTAAAGACTAGGACAAATTCTTTTATTAAATAGAAAATAATAAATAAAAACATAAAGTCTACATCGACTCCTAAAGCAATTCCTCAACACTCCTCCTTGCTTTAGGAGTTGCAAATTTGGATTTTCTATCGTAGAAACTCAAATTTGCTGTTTGGAAGTGATTTTGGAAACAAGTCTGACAATTGATTTTCAAATATGCAGTAAACCAAACTCACATCTCTATTTTTCTACACCATGTGTAAATCATACATAATTTTCTTTAACCACAAGGCTTGATTTACATTTTTTGTTGCAACAATAAACTTGATTTCAATAGTAGATTGTGTCATATTATCTTACTTTTTTAAACACTATTTGAACATCCTTGAATCTTTCATAAAAGGCATTCTTTTTGACTCTGCATTATCTGTATGAATTAATTTCACCTTCTTTACTGCTCTCCATGTTGCCTTGGGGAATGATTTTCTATTTTTCCTTTTCAAACTGACATGCTTTATAGTTTGGAATATGATTTTCAAACTTTGGAAGATCATTTGTCATTTTTTTTAATTTTATTTTCAGCAACCCCTTATGATGATAGTGCCCAAGCCTCTTGTACCATATTTTAGTGATTTTTTCTTTAATAGGGAATGTAGTTTGCTCCTCCTCCTTTAATGGATTTAGAGCAAATTTTTTCCCTTTCATTTTTACTTTGAAAATATCTCTGCCAATTGCATCTTTAATCAAGCAATTTTTGTCTTCAAACAAAACTTTATAACTATTTTCAATTAGTTGTACAACACTTGACAAATTTTGATCAATTTCAAGAACATATAACTCATCAGAAATGAATTTTGTACTTGAAAAAGTTGATATTGCAATTGTTATGTTTCCTTTAACTGATATGCACTTATCATTTCCAACACGAACCTTTTGTTGGACCGTTATTGTCTAAGAGGGAGGGGGGTGAATTAGATTTTTTCGCTTAATCTCTTTTACTTAGTGTGATATAAATTTCTCAAGTGATTGCTTACTGATTCAAATAAACAGAGAGAGAAAAAAAAATAACACCGTGATTTTTACGTGGTTCGGCTAATCTTGCCTACGTCCACGCTTCAAGGATATTCCCCTTGAAGTTTCACTACTTCTCTTCCACGAGAAAACTTGATTGAACTTCACGGGCGCCAATCAACTGCCTTTCACACTTCTGGATTGAACTTCACGGGCGTCAATCCACTACCTTACAGTTTTAACAGGATGAAGGTTTAAGCACAAAGATTACACTCTCTCAAGATAGGATCTTAAGTTCTAGGGCAGAGAGATGTAAACAATCAAAGAGGATTACAGATTCCTTTTTGCTCGTGATAGTTGATTGTGAGAATTGGAAAAAGTTTTTGACTCGAGCTACAGTTCTTCTATTTATATTCGCGTCTGTAATCTGCTTCGTGTCCATAATCTTCATTCAAAAATATGACCGTTGGAGAACATCCGTACGCATAAAAACTAGTCGTTGAGTTTCTAGAGTCGTTATCACTCGCGGTCTTCAAAAGTCTGGTGTTAAGACTCTGGACGAGTGCGTCGGACTACTAACTCGGAACGACAGCATTTTTCTTTTAACTGTGGACGACAGCATTTTTCTTTTAACTGTGGATGACAGCGTTTTTCTTTTAACTGTGGATGACTGCGTCTTTCTTTTAACTGTGGACGACTGCGTCTTTCTTTTAACTGTGGACGACAGCATTTTTCTTTTAACTGTGGACGACTGCGTCTTTCTTTTAACTGTGGACGACAGCATTTTTCTTTTGAGCGTGGACGACTGCGTCTATCTTTTGAGCGTGGACGACTGCGTCTTTCTTTTAACTGTGGACGACTGCGTCTTTCTTTTAACTGTGGACGACTGCGTCTTTCTTTTAACTGTGGACGACAGCATTTTTCTTTTAACTGTGGACGACAGCATTTTTCTTTTAACTGTGGACGACAGCATTTTTCTTTTAACTGTGGACGACAGCATTTTTCTTTTAACTGTGGACGACAGCATTTTTCTTTTAACTGTGGACGACAGCATTTTTCTTTTAACTGTGGACGACAGCATTTTTCTTTTAACTGTGGACGACAGCATTTTTCTTTTAACTGTGGACGACTGCGTCTTTCTTTTAACTGTGGACGACAGCATTTTTCTTTTAACTGTGGACGACAGCATTTTTCTTTTAACTGTGGACGACAGCATTTTTCTTTTAACTGTGGACGACTGCGTCTTTCTTTTAACTGTGGACGACAGCATTTTTCTTTTAACTGTGGACGACTGCGTCTTTCTTTTAACTGTGGACGACAGCATTTTTCTTTTAACTGTGGACGACAGCATTTTTCTTTTAACTGTGGACGACAGCATTTTTCTTTTAACTGTGGACGACAGCATTTTTCTTTTAACTGTGGACGACAGCATTTTTCTTTTAACTGTGGACGACAGCATTTTTCTTTTAACTGTGGACGACAGCATTTTTCTTTTAACTGTGGACGACAGCATTTTTCTTTTAACTGTGGACGACAGCATTTTTCTTTTAACTGTGGACGACAGCATTTTTCTTTTAACTGTGGACGACAGCATTTTTCTTTTAACTGTGGACGACAGCATTTTTCTTTTAACTGTGGACGACAGCATTTTTCTTTTAACTGTGGACGACAGCATTTTTCTTTTAACTGTGGACGACAGCATTTTTCTTTTAACTGTGGACGACTGCGTCTATCTTTTGAGCGTGGACGACTGCGTCTTTCTTTTAACTGTGGACGACTGCGTCTATCTTTTGAGCGTGGACGACTGCGTCTTTCTTTTAACTGTGGACGACTGCGTCTTTCTTTTAACTGTGGACGACAGCATTTTTCTTTTAACTGTGGACGACAGCATTTTTCTTTTAACTGTGGACGACAGCATTTTTCTTTTAACTGTGGACGACAGCATTTTTCTTTTAACTGTGGACGACAGCATTTTTCTTTTAACTGTGGACGACAGCATTTTTCTTTTAACTGTGGACGACAGCATTTTTCTTTTAACTGTGGACGACAGCATTTTTCTTTTAACTGTGGACGACTGCGTCTTTCTTTTAACTGTGGACGACAGCATTTTTCTTTTAACTGTGGACGACAGCATTTTTCTTTTAACTGTGGACGACTGCGTCTTTCTTTTAACTGTGGACGACTGCGTCTTTCTTTTAACTGTGGACGACAGCATTTTTCTTTTAACTGTGGACGACAGCATTTTTCTTTTAACTGTGGACGACAGCATTTTTCTTTTAACTGTGGACGACAGCATTTTTCTTTTAACTGTGGACGACAGCATTTTTCTTTTAACTGTGGACGACTGCGTCTTTCTTTTAACTGTGGACGACTGCGTCTTTCTTTTAACTGTGGACGACAGCATTTTTCTTTTAACTGTGGACGACAGCATTTTTCTTTTTGATGATGACAAACATATAAACTGTTTCAAACATACTTATCTGTATTTCAGTTAAATTTTACATATTCCCCCATACTCTATGTCGTATTGCTTATCAATGATATATTCAGTGAATTTTGTACCCTTCTCCCACTTTGACATTATAAAAAAAACGTAGAAGGAATGACATTTAGCACAACATAGGAGAGATAACAGGAAATGATAATGAATAAAAAAGTAGCAGATGAAAGGTGTTAGGTCTTAGACGAAACACCTAAGACAGAGAAGGGAGGACGAGAAAGATACAATGGAAGAAAATTAGAAACATTCCTAGAAACGGCCAGAATAGAAAGCCCTTGCAAAACGAAACAAATTTTCATCGTCATCCTCATCTGCCATGTCCGCAGCTGAAACAAGAGGAACAAGAGAAACAGGAGGAATGTGATCTCTATCGTTGGAATCCCCTGCATCCCCTGCATCCCATGCATCCCCTGTATCCTCAGCATCCAAAGCCACCACGACAACCACTTCAGTCTCTAGTATTGGGACAACAGCAGGAGGCTCTAGTGCAGTGACAGGCTCAAACATGACAAGATCAGCAGAGCCAATAGCAACATCATCAGCTGGCGCATCGACAGTCTCAAGCACGACAAGATCAGCAGAGACAGCAAGAGCAGCTGGAACAATGAGGGACTCGGCCTCATAAGCATCAGCAGCTGGAGCAACAGCAATATCCGGAAGAGGAGTAGCTAGCTGGTCAACAAACGATGCAGGCACTAGCTCGTTCTCACATGAAGCAACCTTTGCAGCAACACCAGTCTTAACATCTGGAGCAACATTCGAATGCTTAGCACGGGAAGGAACAGCTGAAGTAGTTGGAGGAGCTGGTTCAGGTGTCTCTCCACTACTTTCCAAGTCCTCATCCCCATGAAGGAGCACACTATCACTCTTAATCAAAAGGTTACGAAGATCACTAAACTGAGTGATGATGTAGGCAGATTCGCGTTGCAATTGCGTTGTGACAAGATTGGAATGGAATCTAACCGAAGAGATGACATCATAAATGACTTGACTATGCGCGAGTTCAGCTTGATCAATGCGATTGTTCACAGCATCAAAAACGGAACTTTGATGTGATTCCAGTAGGTCAAGACGTTTAAGCAGTCCTTGATTGGCAGCCGCGAGTTGTTCAAGTTGTGAAAGGACAAGTGCTACAAATTGACCATGGTGGGATAGATACAAGGATTGAAAAGATTCAAGGCCGGTCCCGAGACTGGCAATGATTGCCCTTAGCTCATCCTGCAAATCCTCAGAAATAGGATCCCTCACTCGAGAAGAGGAAGGACCTTTGAAGCGAAGAGGAATACGGGCAGATGATGAAAGGATCTGAGGTGGAAGGGGAGCAGGAGTTGGACTGGGTGGACGTGGAAGAGGAGAAACAGCTTGGACTGTATGAGGTTCAGGATCACTCACAAGCTCTGGAATGTGAGTTTGCTCATGACTGACCTCCTCTGAAGCTTGAAGAAGAAGAACAGGAGGTGGAAGAGGGTCAAGGGCAGGAAGGAGAGTGTCATCAGAACCACTTTCTTCCTCTTCTTCTTCAGCAATAATCAGACGCCTGGAAACACCTTTACGACCAACTTTGTCCACCAGCTCACCTTGATCATTGCGTGTTTTTCCCATTCTTGACAAAGTGGATGATGAAAAGAAGTCGGACTTCTTCAGGGATAAAAGCTTGTCAGAATCAGGAATGCTAACACCAAACCGGTGAAAGATCTTCATAAGGAAAAGATTGTAAGGCAGAGATTTGGAGGCATTACGCACTACTTGAAGCATGCGGTTTAAGATAATGTATCCAACATTAAAGGGTTTGCCTTTGAAAAATTGACCAAGCAGGAAAAGATTCATGCCACTGACATGGTTCCGATGACCCTCTACAGGCAAGATGTTGTAATGGATCATGTGGTGGAAGACACGAGCCCTGAAGTTCAAATCCTTGCTCTTTAACTTCAGGGGGAGCATTGTTGGGATCCTTGGCAATTAAGTTAAGTATATCCTACCCAGCTGGTTTCTCAAGAAAAGATGGAATCTTGCCTGCCTCAAAAAATCTTCTTGAACTATTCAGAAACTTACAGTTAAGGATATCATGGATAACTTCCTTGGTTAGGTCTATATGTCGTCCATAGACATAACTCCTAATAACCAGAGGGCGAAGAGAGTGTTCTAAATTCGCATAGAACATTTTAATTAGCGTTTCACTATAAAGAGACTCTGAATTAAACAACCCCATTAAGCCCATCAATTGTATAGGTTTTTCTAGGTTCAGACCATACAAGTCGCAAAAGATGACACTCGAGAACCAATAATAGATTTGAATTCGAAATCTTCATAATACCTCTTGAAAGCAGCATGATTTAGGAACTCGGGATTTGGCCATACAAGAGGCGGAGGAACAGAGACAGACTGAGCATCCTCGGTATGAGAAGTCTTTTGCTTTTTCCTGGAGAAGACTTGTGGAGCGCGAGAGGAAGATGCCATTGAAAAAGGTAGAGATTTCTGAGCACAAATCAAATTGAGAGAAGTGTAGGATCGGTGCCGACTAGCAGAGGAGAAAAGAAATCGTTGGACGAGTCGAGAGGATTTTGGGCTGAATTTTGAATCTAAGATTTCTATTACCTGTCGAGAGATTTTATAGACCATTTGGTGAATGTCCATTGACAACGTCCATTGAAAGTCCATTGTAAAAGACAGTTTTAAAAGTCCATTGACAACGTCCATTGTCAAAGTCCAAACATTTCAAAGACAAAAAATACTTGGAGATCGTCCAATTCACTAATTCTCCAACAGAAAAAAAAATGAAGCTTAATTTTTCTCAATCCTAATGAGACATAACCTTATTCTTATATTATTGAACGTCTTTTCATCCAAAGGCTTGGTAAAGATATCTGCTATCTGATAAGCAGAATTGACAAATTCTAATGTAATATCACCTCTTTGAACATGATCTCTTATGAAGTGATATCTAACCTCGATGTGTTTTGTTCTAGAATGTTAGATAGGATTCTTTGAAATGTTAATGGCACTGGTGTTGTCACACCGAATGAGAATCATGTCATAGAAAAGGTTATAATCTTCTAGAGTTTGCTTCATCCAAAGCATTTGAGCACAGCAACTACCAGGAGCAATATATTCACTCTCGGCAGTTGAAAGACCTACAGAATTCTATTTCTTAGAATACCAGAACACAAGAGATTCTCCTAGGAATTGACATGTTCCACTAGTGTTTTTTCTATTAACCAAACTTCTTACATAGTTTGAGTCTGAATATCCAATTAAATCAAATGAAGTTTCCTTCGAATACCACAAACCTAAATAAGAAGTCCCACTTAAGTATTTGAAAATTCTCTTGACAGTACTTAGGTGAGATTCCTTAAAGGAAGCTTGAAACCTAGCACACACTAAATAGAATATCTGGCCTACTAGCCGTTAGATATAACAGAGAACCAATCATACCTCTATACTTCTTAGTATCCACACATATCTCATTTTCATCTTTGTCCAGTTTAGTAGTGGTGCTCATGGGAGTTCTAGAGGACTTAGAAGAGTTTAATCCAAACTTCTTTAAAAGCTCCTTAATGTATTTTTCTTGGTATAAAAAAATGTCATCTGGAGTTTGACTAATCTGAAATGTAACGACCCCAGTTGAAGTCGCCACGTGATTCATAACTTAGCCTCTTAAATTCATATTTACCCTGATCTCTTTAGATCTTTCACCCTTCGACCACATTACACTAAGGTCCCCTTTGTATTATTATTATTTTTTTTTTTACCTTTCCTCAACAGAACTTAAGGACTTTAACATAACAGACAGAAACTAGATTAATCGAACTTGACTTCCTCTTAAAACTAACAACATATTCGTTCACAGAGTCGAGCGACCATACGCAGTCATCAGTTCTATAACAAATTCGGGCAGGAAAGAAATGCACCCAGATTATTCAACGTTATTCTGCTCGGGTTTGCATGCATCTGCTAACAGAGTGTACCTCTTCCGATTTGTCACGTGTACTCTGCATGACTCTATTATCGTTGCCCAATAGAAGACATCTTCCGGTGGGCACGTGCATCTCTCGTGACTCATTAAACATCACTCGGTCACTAAACGACAACAATATCTACGTCATCCGGTAATTGAAATACACTACATCTACCGATCACTAGACGACAAAACAACACTTACTTCATCCGGTATTTGAAATACACAACATCTACCGATCACTAGATGAAAAAAAGATTCGTACATCGCCCGACACTAGACGACAAGACAACACTTACATCATCCGGTATTTGAAACACACAACATCTACCGATAGAGAATATCTATCGGTGGATGCAAATTCCTAACATCTTCCGATAGAGTACAGCTATCGGTGGACATAAATATACACAGACTTCTAACTTCATTGACTCCTCACTCTTATAAATTAAAATTAGAGACTCATCCAGAATTCTTGTAGCGGAAGACTTAGTTAAAATAACTCGTTCTATATCCTTATAAACCTTCTCAGACTCCGTAATTAAACCAGATAATTTCAAAAGTTCGATGTTTTAAAATAATCTCATCCTACTTAGACTTTCATATTCATAATCATCACTAAAATCATAAGAGCATTAACCAGGGGGTCTTGTTCGCCATCCAGCCACAGAATTGCTCCCTGAACACCTTCCAGCAACCAAACTTAGACGTCTTCATTAACTTTGGAATCCTCACCTGATATTTCGTCACCTACATCATAAGGTTTATACTATAAGCCTAATGCTTAGTAAGGTATGCAATACTAACATGTATACGTGAATGCATAGTTGCAAGAAAATCATGATCATGTTCGTTTCATGCTCTTTTCTTGTTCTTATTTGTGTTTTTGTTCATCACTTTCATCATATGGATTAAGGGAGGATTTGTGCCGTAAAGGGGGGATGACAGTGCAAGTGTACATAGTCCATTTCCGGCCGTATTCATGGTCCTTCTCTTTGGACAGTGACATATGCCAAACCGCCCCCAACCCTCACTTAATCCGGTTGCATAAGTTTCATATTCATTATCATATCTTGTTCATGGGGAAAAACATGCTCATAAATCATTTTCATATGCTTGAGAAGTAAATCATGATACATGACATGAATGTCCTTAAATCATCAGACTATGGAAAATATCATACTAAACAGTTAACTTCATAGACTCTATCAGAATATCACATAATATAGTTCTCAAACATCCGTAAATCATCCAAGTACAAACCATCTTACTAACTTAAAACAAACATCAAACGCATAACTAATTTAGTACCCTTAAGATGTAGGGCCCTAATGGCCAGAAATCTTAATACATTCACTTACTTGGCTTCCTTAGCAAATTCATGTACTACACTTCAAACTTCTTCACCTGATATCATCTCACATTTCAGAGTTAAAATAGATCCTAAATATTCTAAAATCAAAGCTAGAAAAGTCCTAACTAAATGTCATCCTAGAATCTATATTCCTGAGTCCTTTCAGCCGAGCACCTTGTGTGTGGACTAAGTTTCCAAAATCTAAAATAGCCTAATTCAACTTAACCACTAGTTCCGGTCGGTTATCTTAAAGTCCAGATTCGAATCAGAAATGCTATTACCAAACACCGATTATAAATGTTCCTATTATTCAGCCATTGAAGAATCTTGAAACATTGGGTTCTAGCTGAAAGCAGAGTTCCAAATAATTACTCGGCAACTACATTGTCTAAATCTTACCTCGAATGTAGGTTATCGGAGTAGAGGCTGGAGGAATCGATCGCCAAAGAGGGAGTCGCCGGTAGAGAAAGAGCTCTGGAAGCAGGGGAATCACCGAGAGAGAATGTCGGCTACAGTGGGGTTTAAGTGAGGTTTAAGGTTTCCATTTTCTTTTATACTAAATAAAATCTCTCTTAATTACGGTTCTGCCACCACACAAATAGAAACCAAATAAGCTTAGACATTAAAATTTAAATTAAAGATCAACAATAAAGGTGACAGTTAATTCCGTTAAGAAAATCACCTGGCTGAAAATGTCGGCTGTTACATCCACCCCTCCTTAAACGAAATTTTCGTCCCCGAAAATTGATCAAACAAAGAGCTCCGGATATTTGTCCAACATATCTTGCTGTCGTTCCCATGTGGCTTCTTCAACTCCATGATTTGTCCAAAAGACCTTAACCAATGGAATTTCCTTATTCCTCAGAGTTTTCACTGCAGATTCCAAAATTTGCACTGGCTTCTCCTCATACATTAATGTTGGCCCAATTTCGACATCCACTGGCTTAACAACTTGTGTAGGATCCTGTATGCATTTTCTTAACATTGACACATGAAAAACATTGTGAACTTTTTCCAATGATAGGGGCAATTGCAGTCTATAAGCTGTACTGCCGATCCTCTTCAAGACAGGGAATGGTCCAACGAATCGCGGATTAAGCTTTCCCTTCTTGCCAAATCTTAGTACTCCCTTAAATGGTGAAATCTTTAGAAAAACTTCATCTCCAACAGAGAACACCAGATCTCTCCTCCTTTGATCTTCATAACTTTTCTGTCGGCTTTGTGCAATAATCATTCTTTTCCTGATAATGGTAATCTTGTCTGACATCTGTTGCAAGATCTCGGGACCTAGGAGTTTCGCTTCACCGACCTCATCCCAGTACAAAGGTGATCTACACTTTCTGCCATAAAGTGCTTCATAAGGTGCCATACCAATGGGGGACTGGTAACTATTATTGTAGGAGAATTCCACCAAGGGTAAGTATCGACTACAAGATGTCTGGAAATCCAGCACACACGCTCTCAACATATCTTCTAGTATCTGGATGGTCCTCTCCGATTGACCATCGGTTTGAGGGTAAAAAGCAGTGCTGAAAGACAATTTTGTTCCTAATGTGCCTTGCAAACTTTGCCAAAATCTTGAGGTGAATCTAGGATCACGATCGAGACAATAGACAAGGGGATCCCATGCAATCTGATAATTTCTTGAATGTACAGGTTAGCAAGTTGTTCCATTGTAAAAGTCATTCTTACTGGTATGAAGTGTGCTGATTTTGTCATTCTGTCAACCACAACCCAAATACTATCATGTCCTTTGATTGTCTTTGGTAATCCTACCACAAAATCTATGGCAATGTTTTCCCACTTCCATTCAGATATTGGTAAGGGTTGAAGAGTACCTCCTGGGCATTGGTGTTCTTCTTTAACTTGTTGGCATATCAAGCATGACTCTACAAACTTGGCCACATCCCTCTTTAAATTTGGCCACCAATAATGTAGTTTCAAGTCCCGATACATCTTGGTGCTACCAGAATGTACAGAGAAAGAAGATGAGTGTGCCTCAGCCAGGATCAGCTCACACAACTCCTTATCACTTGGAATGTACCATCGATTCCTAAATTTCAAAACACCATCATTGGAGAGACTAAATTCAGAGGAGGTATCTTTTAACCTACTTATCATACTATTATTCTCCTTTGAATCCTTCTTTTGTGCCTCTTTGATCTTATCCAAAATAGTTGGTCGAATGGTTAAATCAGCAAGTAAGGTTGACAACTCAGGAACTATTTCCAACTCGAACTTCTGAACTTCCTTCCATAATGGTACAGACATGGTTGATACCGCGGGCTGCATTGTCTTTGACATTCTGCTTAATGCATCAGCCACAGCATTGGCCTTACCCTGGTGATATTTAATTTCAAAGTCATAATCTTTAACAAATTCCAACCAACGTCTTTGTCTCATGTTTAATTCCTTTTGAGTAAATAGGTATTTCAAACTTTTATGGTCTAAAAACACCTCACACTGTTGTCCGTACAAGTAGTGCTTCCAAATTTTTAGTGCAAAAACAACATCAGCTAATTTCAAATCGTGGGTGGGGTAATTCTGCTCATAACCTTTCAGTTGTCTGGAAGCATATGCCACAACCTTGCCTTCTTGCATTAAGACACACCCCAATCCAATTTTGGATGCATCACAATAGACACTGAATCTTCCTCCTTCAGTTGGGAGTGTCAAAAGAGGGGCCGTTGTTAATTTCTGTTTTAGTATCTAGAAGCCATCCTCACAATCTGCAGTCTAAGAGTACTTGGTGTCCTTCTTAGTCAAACTTGTTAAAGATTTAGCTATCATAGAAAATCCCTTAATAAACTTCCTATAATAATCTGCCAGACCAAGGAAACTGCGGACTTCACTGGCATTCCTTGGCTGTGGCCAATCCTTAACTCCCTGAATTTTGGTTGGATCTACTGATATACCTTCAGCAGAGATGACATGGCCTAAGAAGTTGACCTTATCCCACCAGAACTCACACTTAGACAACTTAGCATGGAGTTGCTGTTGTTTTAATGTTGTCAAAACTACTCTTAAGTGTTCCTCGTGGTCAGCTTTAGTTCGTGAGTAAATTAAGATATCATCTATGAACACAATTACAAACTTGTCCAAGTAATCACGAAACACTCGATTCATCAGGTCCATAAAGGCTGTAGGTGCATTGGTTAACCTAAACGACATTACAAGGAATTCATAATGTCCATAACGGGTCCTGAAGGTTGTCTTAGGTATATCACTCTCCTTAACCTTCAATTGGTAATAGCCCGAACGTAAGTCAATTTTTGAAAATACTTTAGCTCCTTGTAATTGTTCAAACAGGTCATCAATCCGGGGCAAGGGGTACTTGTTCTTAATTGTCAACTTATCCAGTTCTCTGTAATCTATGCACATTCTAAGAGAACCGTCTTTCTTCTTAACAAATAAAACAGGTGCACCCCAAGGAGAACTACTAGAGCGTATAAACCCTTTGTCTACTAATTCCTGCAGTTGGACCTTTAATTCCTTCAGCTCAACCAGTGTCATGTGGTAAGGGTTCTTGGATATAGGTAATGCCTCGGGATATGTATCGATTACAAATTCAACTTCTCTATCAGGTGGTAATCCGGGCAAGTCATCCATAAATACTTCAGGAAACTCTTTAACTATGGAAATATCTTGAAGTTCTACTTTATTCTTTACCCGATTATCGATTACACTAGCTAGATAACTCTCACAGCCATCTTTCAATAACCGTTGAGTCTCTAGTGAGGATATAATCGGTATTTTACTTATTTTTTGGATGGCTTGGAAGGTATACCGATCTCCATTTGGGGGTCGAAACTCAACTAATCCAGACCTACAACTTATCGTGGCATAATGTCTGGATAACTAATCCATTCCTAATATAACTTCATATCCCTTCATGTCAATTACAATCAGTTCTACATATAACTTCTTATCTCCTAAGGATAAAATGTCACCCTTCACTATCTGTTCAGAATGTAAGGATTTCCTTGACGGTAACATGACACTATATGGCCTATCAGCTGGTATGTATCCTAACTTATGCTTACAGACAAACAGGGTTGCTATAAATGAGTGGGTGGCCCCCGTGTCTATAAATGTGTAAGCAGAAATACCACAAATCATAATTGTACCTGTTATGACCGTATGCTGCACAGCATCTTCATCCTCCATCATAGTAAAGACTCTGGGTGCTATTCTTGCTCGATTGGGGTCTACTGGCATGGGGCAGTCTCTGACTACATGTCCAACCTTGTCACATCTGTAGCAACGGCCAGAGTGTAGCTTGCACTCGCCATGGTGGTTCTTCTGGCAGTTAGAGCATAGAGGGGCTAATGGTCGTTGTCCCTTCCCTTGGTCGTCATTTGGATTGAAGGGTCTCTTTATACCTTGCTGTTGTTGTTGTGGTCCCCTGTTCTGTTGCGGTTGCCACCCTTTATTCTGACGTGGTGGCGGCTGAGCCTCCTTATTGAACTTCCTTGGCCGTTCACGCTGCGCATATGTCGTTATCTCAGTCTCTTCCAGCTCCAAGGCCTTAGCCGTCACTTCACCATATGGTATATCATGTATTCCAGCAGTCTTTACTCTCATATATAAACTCGGCTTCAGTCCTTGAACAAATTGGTGAATCTTGTCCTCATCATCCTCAACCAATCGGGGAGAAAACCGTGATAAAGCCTCAAATTTGCATATGTAATCTGCCACAGAGCCAGTTTGTCGCAAATTCATAAACTCCTTTTTCTTGTTGTTCCGAACGGTCCTATTGAAATACTTGTCAAAGAAAGCAGTCTTAAACCTTCCCCAGGTCATAGGTCCTGCATTAATGGTACTCTGGATTGAGTCCCACCAATGCCTTGCACTCAGTTCCAAATGAAAAACAGCATATGTGATCTTATCTCCTTCCTCAACCTTTGCATATGTGAACATGTCCTCCATTCTTCGAATCCACTCCTCAGTATAAACAGGATCTGAAACTTGTCCATTAAATACCGGGGATCGAAGCCGGTGGAAATGCTCACCCCCATGATCATGAGTTGCATTAGTACTGGAGTTCCCTTGTTCCTCTCTAGTGGCCACAAGCTGTTCTATTTGGCGTGATTGGCGAATAACTAATTCTGTCAGCTGAGCAATGGTGTTACTATCCACGTTGTCTTCTCTCTGTTGACCACTTACCATTTTGAGATCCCTAAACAAATAATCGTAACAAATCTTAACTTAATGACATTACTAAAATCATAAACACTTACAGTTGCTGGAGTGTACTCAGGTGGCAATCTGTGCAGGGAGGCAGTCTGCAGAATCGATTTTAGAACCCGGTTTTGCTCTGATACCATAATTGTAACGACCCCAGTTGAAGTCGCCACGTGATTCATAACTTAGCCTCTTAAATTCATATTTACCCTTATCTCTTTAGATCTTTCACCCTTCGACCACATTACACTAAGGTCCCCTTTGTATTATTATTATTTTTTTACCTTTCCTCAATAGAACTTAAGGACTTTAACATAACAGACAGAAACTAGATTCATTGAACTTGACTTCCTCTTAAAACTAACAACATATTCGTTCACAGAGTCGAGCGACCATACGCAGTCATCAGTTCTATAACAAATTTGGGCAGGAAAGAAATGCCCCCATATTATTCGACGTTATTCTGCTCGAGTTTGCATGGGTTTGCATGCATCGGCTAACAGAGTGTACATGTTTCGATTTGTCACGTGTACTCTACATGACTCGATTATCGTTGCCCAATAGAAGACATCTTCCGGTGGGCACGTGCATCTCTCGTGACTCATTAAACATCACTCGGTCACTAAACAACAACAACATCTACGTCATCCGGTAATTGAAATACACTACATCTACCGATCACTAGACGACAAAACAACACTTACTTCATCCGGTATTTGAAATACACAACATCTACCGATCACTAGACGACAAAAAGATTCGTACATCTCCCGACACTAGATGACAAGACAACACTTACATCATCCGGTATTTGAAACACACAACATCTACCGATAGACATGTGCAATCCACGTGTTCTTTTAAGACATCTTCTGATAGAGAACATCTATCAGTGGATGCAAGCTCATACATCTTTCGATAGAGTGGATGCAAGCTCATACATCTTTCGATAGAGAACATCTATCAGTGGATGCAAGCTCATACATCTTTCGATAGAGAACATCTATCAGTGGATGCAAGCTCATACATCTTTCGATAGAGAACATCTATCAGTGGATGCAAGCTCATACATCTTTCGATAGAGAACATCTATCAGTGGATGCAAGCTCATACATCTTTCGATAGAGAACATCTATCAGTGGATGCAAGCTCATACATCTTTCGATAGAGAACATCTATCAGTGGATGCAAGCTCATACATCTTTCGATAGAGAACATCTATCAGTGGATGCAAGCTCATACATCTTTCGATAGAGAACATCTATCAGTGGATGCAAGCTCATACATCTTTCGATAGAGAACATCTATCAGTGGATGCAAGCTCATACATCTTTCGATAGAGAACATCTATCAGTGGATGCAAGCTCATACATCTTTCGATAGAGAACATCTATCAGTGGATGCAAGCTCATACATCTTCCGATAGAGTACAACTATCGGTGGACATAAATATACACAGACTTCTAACTTCATTGACTCATCACTCTTATAAATGAAAATCAGAGACTTATCCAGAATTCTTGTAGCGGAAGACTTAGTTAAAATAGCTCGTTCTATATCCTTATAAACCTTCTTAGACTCCGTAATTAAACCAGATAATTTCAAAAGCTCGATGTTCTAAAATAATCTCATCCTACTTAGACTTTCATATTCATAATCATCACTAAAATCATAAGAGCATTAACCAGGGGGTCTTGTTCGCCATCCAGCAACAGAATTGCTCCCTGAACACCTTACAGCAACCAAACTTAGACGTCTTCATTAACTTTGGAATCCTCACCTGATATTTCGTCACCTACATCATAAGGTTTATACTATAAGCCTAATGCTTATTAAGGAATGCAATACTAACATGTATACGTGAATGCATAATTGTAAGAAAATCATGATCATGTTCGCTTCATTCTCTTTTCTTGTTCTTATTCGTGTTCTTGTTCATCCCTTTCATCATATGGATTAAGGGAGGATTTGTGCCGTAAAGGGGGGATGACAGTGCAAGTGTACATAGTCCCTTTCGGGCCGTATTCATGGTCCTTCTCTTTGGACAGTGACATACGCCAAACCGCCCCCAACCCTTACTTAATTCGGTTGCATAAGTTTCATATTCATTCTCATATCTTGTTCATGGGGAAAAACATGCTCATAAATCATTTTCATATGCTTGAGAAGTAAATCATGATGCATGACATGAATGTTCTTAAATCATCAGACTATGAAAAATATCATACTAAACAGTTAACTTCATAGACTCTATTAGAACATCACATAACATAGTTCTCAAACATCCGTAAATCATCCAAGTACAAACCATCTTACTAACTTAAAACAAACATCAAACGCATAACTAATTTAGTACCCTTAAGATGTAGGGCCCTAATGGCCGGAAATCTTAATACATTCATTTACCTGGCTTTCTTAGCAAATTCGTGCACTACACTTCAAACTTCTTCACCTGATATCATTTCACATTTCAGAGTTAAAATAGATCCTAAATATTCTGAAATCAAAGCTAGAGAAGTCCTAACTAAATGTCATCCTAGAATATGTATTCCTGAGTCCTTTCAGCCGAGCACCTTGTGTGTGGACTAAGTTTCCAAAATCTAAAATAGCCTAATTCAACTTAACCACTAGTTCCAGTCGGTTATCTTAAAGTTCAGATTCGAATCAGGGATGCTATTACCAAACACTGATTATAAATGTTCCTATTATTCGGCCATTGAAGAATCTTGAAACATTGGGTTCTAGCTGAAAACAGAGTTCCAAATAATTACTCGGCAACTACATTGTCTAAACCTTACCTCGACTGTAGGTTATCGGAGTAGAGGCTGGAGGAATCGATCGCCAAAGAGGGAGTCTCCGGCAGAGAAAGAGCTCTGGAAGCACGGGAATCGCCGAGAGAGAATGTCGGCTACAGTGGGTTTAAGTGAGGTTTAAGGTTTCCATTTTCTTTTATACTAAATAAAATCCTTCTTATTTACGGTTCTGCCACCACACAAATAGAAACCAAATAAGCTTAGGCATTAAAATTAAATTAAAGATCAACAATAAAGGTGACAGTTAATTCCGTTAAGAAAATCACCTGGCTAAAAATGTCGGGTGTTACATGAAATCCCAAGAAGAATTTTAACTCCCCCATCATACTCATTTCAAATTCACTTTGCATTAGGGAGGAAAATTCATCACACAGAGAGACATTAGTTGAACCGAAAATAATGTCATCGACATAGATTTGAACTAAAAGGATGTCTTTGTCCTATTGCATGGTAAATAAGGTTGAATCGATTTTGCCCTTTTTGAACTTCCTTTCCTCAAGGAAATTCTTCAACCTATCATACCAAGCTCTAGGAGCTTGCTTAAGTCCATATAGAGCCTTCTTGAGCTTATAAACATAGTCAGGTTTTTCATGAACTTCGAATCCTGAGGGTTGCTCTACATAAACTTCTTCCAAAATATAACCATTTAAAAAGGCACTTTTAACATCCATTTGAAAGAGTGTGAAGTTTTTGTAGCAGGCATAGGGTAAGAGCATCCTAATTGATTCTAGTCTAGCTACAGGTGCAAAGGTTTCCTCAAAGTCTATTCCTTCTTCTTGGTTGTACCCTTTGGGAACTAACCTAGCATTGTTCCTGACCACAATTCCATTTCCATCCATCTTATTCTTAAATACTCATTTGGTTCCAATAATAGGATGATTGTCAGGTTTTGGAACAAGTTTCCAAACGTTGTTCCTTTTGAATTGGTTTAATTCATCTTGCATTGCAACTATCAAATTTTCATCCAATTCGGCTTCTTCAAACTTCTTAGGCTCTATTTGAGATATGAAGCCAACATTAACACAAAGATTTCTAAGGGAGGCCCTAGTTTTGACTCCTAATGTTGGATCACCTAGAACTTCATCTAAAGGATGATTTCTTACAGATTTCCAATCTTGGGAATAGTAACATCTTCATCTTTGACTGGGACAATTTCTAGAGAATTTGAAGAAGGGTGTTGAGAGTTTTCTCCTTGAAGGGTTTCAGCAGATTTGTTTAAGGAGAGAGAATCCAGTTGCTTTTTTAAAATATCATCCTCATTCACATTGATTGTGAGTTGATGGGTCTCATCAAAATTGACATGCACGGATTCTTCAACAACTAGTGTTCTTTTGTTGAACACCCTATATGTTTTACTAGAAAGAGAATATCCAAGAAAAATTCCAAGGTCTGATTTAGAATCAAATTTTCCTAAGTTATCCTTGGTATTTAGAATGAAACATTTACAACCAAATGCTCTAAAGTATTTGACAGTAAGAATTTTTCCATTCCACAGCTCATTAGGAGTTTTCTCAAGAATAGGTCTTATGGAGACCCGGTTTAATACATAACAAGCTGTGGAGACGGCTTCAGCCCAGAAATACTTAAGAAGGGAATTTTCATTTACCATGGTCCGAGCTAGCTCTTGAAGGGACCTATTTTTCCTCTCAACAACACCATTTTGTTGAGGGGTTCTAGGAGAGGAGAAATTGTGCTCAATTCCATATTTGAGACACAAGAGTTCAAATTTCTCATTTTCAAATTCTCCACCATGATCACTACAAATAGCTACAATGGTGAGCTCATTTTCATTTTGAACTCTCTTCCTAAAACTAAAGAAGGTATCAAAAGTCTCATCCTTTGACTTCAGAAAGAATACCCAAGTGAATCTAGAGAAGTCATCTACAATGCGTATAATATGTTTTCATTTTCTTATTCACTTAATGCGTATAAACTGTAAACCTGACTTTTGTGCGGAAATAACACTTTAAAAATCGAAATTGAAATTGTTAACGACATTGGAAATTTTCTTTGAAAACTATCTAAAATAAACTTAAAAACATTAACTAAACCTTTAATTATTTAAAGGAAAACAATAAAATATATATTCCCTTTTTTTTTTATGAAAGGGCATGTTCTGCCATCTTTGGCAGAACAAGTGGCGATTGCTCATAGCGAGCAATCGCCAATAGGCGATTGGTATTTCGCCCAGCGATCGCCAATGGCGATCGCCAGGCAATTAGGTGGCGATTATTCGCCACCTTCCCTGGATTTCTCCAAAGAATGGTGAATTCCCTTGGCGCTTCAAGCAGAGGGAGGGGCGATTGTTCTCCTCCCTCAAGCGACTATTCGCCCCTGCCTCTGGACTTTGAAATCCAGAGGCTGCTTTTCTTAACCCACTTCACGCCCTGCACACACATTTACACAAAAACACATTCCTACACAATAACACTATCACTAGCATACAATTCACTCGATATCTATTACCCGTTCGCCAACTCAAAACACAATAAACGTAACCAATTTCGTAAAAATCAAACTGCATGGTTCCGTTTAAAAGTTTCACATATTCTTCCTGCTTTAAAATACCAAAACATTTCAAAATAGTTACAATTTCCCAAAACACATTCTATCAACTATCCAGATCCAATCAACCTATTTGTTCTAACAATTTCTATCCAAAATAACCCAAAATACCTATGTACGTCTCCACGGGTCAAAATCACGCTCCGACTGCCAGCGCACTCCCACGGGCCTCCTCCCTCAACGTGCTCATACATCAGGCAGAGGGACGTCTTCCTCACCTGTCTCGTAATCACCTACACCATAGAATTAAACACGTGAGCTAGAGGCTCAGTAAATCTAAGTGAATGCACGTGAATGCTATGCGTATGCTGTTTTAAATCATGTGTCTTTTCATTTCATTCCTTGCATAACATATACGTCACCGGGGCTTCTCTCTCACTAGATAGGAGCGGCACATCCGGCGATTGGATAGCTCGACGTATCTAACCAGGGGGAAAACATGCTTCATCCGACAGCCATGTCTGAACCACCGCCATCGACGTGACCACCATTCTGTTCATTACCTTTTCGTTCGTTTTGTAAAAATGTGCATAGAAATTCATTTCTCATGCCTTTTTAAAATCAATGATGCGTGAGCAGATAACATGCCGTGAATGAGTTAGAAACAAGCAGAAAATACAACAACAAACTAACAATTAACAAACTAGCAAAACGTAAAACTAGCTACCCGTTCTAATTACCCAAACACTCAAACATCACCAATATCCTCGATCGACTCAATTCAGTACGATGTAGGCCTAGATGGCCAAACAAGTCACAGAGACTTACCTTGCGTCCGTCGTATACCGAGCTTCGTCCACAAATGCTTGTTAACCTATAACATTTCACAATATATTTATTAAATCGAGTCTAAAATCATCAAACACCAAAATTACTAACTCCTAACTTAAAGAAAAATCTCCTAAACTCTATTTTAGTTCGTTGAGGCATTTCGTCGAGCAATTCGCGCTCGACATTTCAAAAAAAACTCCATTAATTGAGGTTTTTAAGCTCCAACTTATCCAAATCTCATATAAACCTCAACAAACCGATGAACTAAGCCCCTATAATCATCAATACGTCTATTAAAGGCATAATTAAGCTCAACCTATCAACCTCAAACATCGATTCGAGTTTTTGACCAAAACCCTAACGAACCATAATCGTTTTAAACCCTAGAAATCGACATCTAACGTTCCAAAAGCTTAAAGTCTTACCTAGAGAGCGATGACGGAAGAGAAACGTGAAGACTCGCCGGAGTTTGGAGGGACGTCGGTCGGCGTTCGAAGACAATCGCCGTGAGAGGAGAGAAGTCGCGCCAATAAGGGAGAGAAAGTGGAAGTATCGTGGGTGAGGGGAAAGAAAATGAGATTTTGATTTTTATTAAAATTTTGGTTTGACAATTACCAAATCGCCCTTCTATTTGATTTCAATTTCTCCTTCCAATTGTCTCGTTATTTAACTAACGATCCGATTTACCAAAATTCTCATATTTCATAATAAATTTCAAATTAATTGTTACGGGTCCGTTAAAACTTTCCGTTCGCGAAACGGACATAATTCGACGTATTTACAAAATTGCCATTTATATTGGAATAAAATTTAAATCCCGAAAACCGGGTGTTACAATCCATCCACCTTAACTGAAATTTTGTCCTCAAAATTTGATTATACAAATAGTTCAGGATACTTTAGCATCATATCCTGCTGCCTCTCCCAAGTAGCCTCCTCTACGTCATGGTTCCTCCACAAAACTTTTACCAGATGAATCTCCTTATTTCGCAACACTTTGATAGAAGACTCTAGGATTCGTACTGGCCCTTCTTCATAGGTCAGCTTTGGTTGCACGTCAATCTCCCATGTTTCGACGATGAGTGACGGATCACGTACACATTTTCTGAGCATAGATACGTGGAACACATCGTGAATACCTTCCATAGTCGCCGGGAGTTGCAATCGGTACGCCATAGTCCCAATCCTCTCTAGAATAGGAAACGGCCCCACAAAACGCGGGTTCAACTTGCCTCTCCTCCCAAATCGCATAACGCCTTTGAACGGAGAAATCTTCAAATACACTTCATCACCCTTTTTAAACTGTAATTCTCTCCGTCTGGTGTCAGCATAACTCTTTTGGCGGCTTTGTGCAATCTCTATGCGATGTCTAATAACAGCAATCTTCTCCGCTGTTTGTTGCAATATATCTGGGCCAACAATACTAGCTTCACCCACCTCATCCCAATATAGTGGAGATCTGCATTTTCGACCATACAGCGCCTCATACGAAGCCATGCCAATAGTAGCCTGGAAGCTGTTATTGTACGAAAACTCAATTAATGGCAGATATCGGCTCCACGATCCCTGAAACTCTAGCACGCAAGCTCTAAGCATATCCTCCAGAATCTGGTTTGTTCTTTCAGTCTGTCCGTCAGTCTGAGGATGGAATGCCGTGCTAAAATTCAACTGAGTTCCCATTGCTTTATGTAAACTCTTCCAGAACTTCGAAGTAAATATGACATCTCTATCAGAAACAATAGAGATGTGTACTCCGTGTAGCCTAACAATTTCCTGTACGTAGAGCTCAGCTAGCTGGTCCATAGAATAGGTCATCTTCACTGGTAGGAAGTGAGCCGTCTTTGTCAAACGGTCCACAATTACCCAAATACCATCGTGCCCCTTTGTCGTTCTCGGGAGTCCAACTATAAAATCTGTGGATATTTGCTCCCACTTCCACTCTGGAATAGGCAATGGCTGTAAGGTTCCAGTTGGCCTTTGATGTTCTGCCTTAACCTTTTGGCAAATCAGGCAGGTTTCCACGTACCTGGCAATTTCTCTTTTCATGTTAGGCCACCAAAAATGTTGTCTCAGGTCTCTATACATTTTGGTGCTCCCCGGATGCACTGAATACGCCGAGGAATGTGCCTCAGTTAAGATCTCATTTTTCAGTTCATCATCGTTAGGTACGTACAACCTATGCCTAAATTTCAATACTCCATCATCTGTCAGGTTAAAATCAGACGAACCTTCAAATGTCATGCTAATTCGATGCCTTTCGTACTCCGAATCGTTTTGTTGAGCCACTCGTATCTTATCTGAAATCGTCGGTCTAAGAGAAATATTAGTAAGCATGCTGGACAATTCTGCCACAATTTGCACGTCGAAGTTCTCAATCTCAGACCTCAACATTACCGACATTGACGCAAGCAAAGGCTGGCTCCTTGTAGGCATTCGGCTCAAGGCATCAGCTACTTTATTTGCCTTTCCTGGGTGGTATTTAATTTCAAAATCGTAATCTTTAACGAACTCCAACCACCGTCTTTGTCGCATGTTCAACTCCTTTTGTGTAAATAGATACTTTAAGCTCTTGTGATCTGGGAACACTTCACACTGTTGCCCATACAGGTAATGTCTCCAGATTTTTAAAGCAAAAAACGACCGCTGGAAGCTCAAGGTCGTGTGTCGGATAGTTTTGTTCATATGGCTTCAATTGTCTAGAAGCATAAGCGATGACCTTGCCTTTCTGCATTAACACACATCCCAGTCCGATCCCCGAGGCATCACAGTAAATACTGAACTTATCACCCTCGACTGGTAGTGTCAGAACTGGAGCCATAGTCAATCTCTGTTTCAGCTCCACAAAACTTTTCTCACAAGCAGGAGACCATAAAAATCTTTCATTCTTTCTCGTCAACCGAGATAGAGGGACGGCTATCTTCGAAAACCCCTCGATGAATTTCCTGTAATATCCAGCTAAACCAAGAAATCCTCGTACCTCTCGTACATTCTTAGGCTGTGGCCATTGTTTGACAACCTTAATTTTTGCTGGATCAACTGAGACTCCCTCCTGAGATATAATATGACCAAGAAAACTTACTTGATCAAGCCAGAATTCACACTTAGAAAATTTCGGATACAATTGATGTTGACACAAGGTCCTTAGAATGATCCGTAAATGATCCTCGTGCTCCTCCTTTGTCTTAGAATAAACCAGGATGTCATCTATAAAAACGACGACGAACCTGTCTAAGTACTCCTTGAAGACGCGATTCATCATATCCATAAATGCTGCAGGAGCATTGGTAAGTCCAAAGGACATCACAAGAAATTCGTAATGCCCATACCTCGTTCGAAACGCTGTCTTTTCAATATCTTCTTTTCGAACTTTCAACTGATAGTAACCCGAGCGTAGGTCGATCCTTGAAAACACTCAGGCACCCTGCAATTGGTCAAATAGATCGTCAATTCGGGGCAGTGGATACTTATTCTTCACGGTCAATTTATTTAACTCTCGATAATCAACGCACATCCTGAGAGTTCCGTCCTTTTTCTTCACAAATAGGACTGGTGCGCCCCAAGGAGAAAAGCTGGGTCAAATGAACCCTTTGTCTAATAGATCCTCCAACTGAGCCTTCAGTTCCTTCAATTCAGCAGGCGCCAATCTATACGCATTCTTGGATACAGGCGCTGAACTCGGATAGACATCAATTACAAACTCGATCTCCCGATCAGGCGGTAGCCCAGGAAGATCATCAAGAAAAATCTCCGAGAATTCCTTAACAACTGGAAGATCGTCCGGTTTCAATTTATCAAGTAGTCGAGTATCAATCACCGCGGCCACAAAAATTGAGCATTCACCTTTAAATTGTGCTCTGGCCATCATCGAATAAGAAGTAGGCGGTCCGCTTAGCCTATTCATCGCTTGGAAATAGAATTCAACTTTGTTCGGGGGGCGGAAAGTCACCATCCTGGACCCGCAGTCAATTGTGGCGCAATGGCGTGCAAGCCAATCCATCCCCAAAATAAGATCATACACCTCTATTCCCATAAATATCAACCGGGCATAGAGAGTGTTGTCCCCCACAGAGACGACGTTGCCCTGGAAAACCTGATCAGACTGCATATTCGCTCCCGAAGGCAGCATTACTCTATACTCGCACTCTCCTAACTCAGATACTAGCCCCAATCTAATAATGCAAGCAGTTGAAATGAAGGAGTGTGTAGCTCCCGTATCTATCAAAGAAAATACAGGTACACCCATGACTAGAATAGTACCTGCTATGACAGATGGCTGTGCCTCGTCGTCGACATCTCCAGGCTCAATGAATGCAAAGATCCTTGGCATAACTCTTCGCTGATCTCTGCCCTGTTGATTTCTATCTGGCTGATTTCGGTTCAATAACGGGCAGTTCGTAACATAATGGCCAATCTCTCCGCACCGGAAACAACTATTGGTGCCAAGCCGACACTCGCCAAAATGTTCTTTCTGGCATTTAGGACAAACAGGCTTCTGAGCAGCCCCTTGAACTTGCTTCCCTTTGCCCTGATCATTTCCTCCCTCATGAGGCCTCTTGACGCCTCGTTGTTGTTGTCCTCTGGGTTGCCAACCCCTGTTTTGTACCTGAAGCTGAATCTCCCGAAAGAAACCCTTTGTAGGTTCCCTCGGCTTAATGCATGTCAACTCAACAGCCTCGAACTCCAGGGCTCTGGCTGCAATCTCCTCGTACGGCACACCCAGAATACCAGACACTATAATATTCTTCCGAACTTCTCTATTCAGTCCATCCATGAATTGTTGCACTTTGTCCTCATTATCACTGACTAGGCGCGGTGCAAACTTAGATAAAGCTTCAAACTTTCTGATATACTCTGCCACCGTACCAGTCTGTTTCAATTGCGTAAACTCAGCCCTTTTTGCCGCCCTCACTGTACGGCTAAAATATTTGTCAAAGAACACGGTCTTAAACCGTTCCCACCTCATTAGCGCCACGTCTGTTGTAGCCTTAACTGAATCCCACCAAGACCGGGCATCCAGTGCTAGGTGGAATGCGACGCACTCAACTTTCTCGGCGTTGTCCACTTTGGCATACGCCAACATATCCTCCATTTTCTGAACCCACTCCTCGGCAATAGAGGAGTCCAAAGATTGCCCATCGAATATCGGAGGTCTCAGCTTTTGAAACCTCTCCATGCTTTGACCATTAGGGACTACTATCTCTTGGGCCCTCCGATTCTCACGAACCAAGTCCGTGATTTGTTGCGCTTGTCGATCCATATGTTGGGATTGACGATCGAGTAGGTCTGTTAGTCTATCTATGGCATCGTCTTGGGCATCTCTACCGCGAACCATTTTCTATAAACTCCTATAAAAGTTAAACAAATAATCCTAAGAAATCGAATTAAAACAAAGCAATTAAACGTACTTACAGTTGATGAAGGATGTCCGCGTAGTGGCATGAGCAGTCGTGCAGTCTACAGAACTGTTTTTAAAACCCGGGGGCTTTGATACCATAACTGTAACGACCCTTACCCGTACCCTAGTTTTCCCGTACAAATTTTTCATTTTCTTATTCACTTAATGCGTATAAACTGTAAACCTGACTTTTGTGCGGAAATAACACTTCAAAAATCAAAATTGAAATTGTTAACGGCGTTGGAAATTTTCTTTGAAAACTATCTAAAATAAACTTAAAAACATTAACTAAACCTTTAATTATTTAAAGGAAAACAATAAAATATATATTCCCTTTTTTTTTTTTTGTAAAAGGGCATGTTCTGCCATCTTTGGCAGAACAAGTGGCGATTGCTCATAGCGAGCAATCGCAAATAGGCGATTGGTATTTCGCCCAGCGATCGCCAATGGCGATCGCCAGGCAATTAGGTGGCGATTATTCGCCACCTTCCCTGGATTTCTCCAGAGAATGGTGAATTCCCTTGGCGCTTCAAGTAGAGGGAGGGGCGATTGTTCTCCTCCCTCAGGCGACTATTCGCCCCTGCCTCTGGACTTTGAAATCCAGAGGCTGCTTTTCTTAACCCACTTCACGCCCTGCACACACATTTACACAAAAACACATTCCTACACAATAACACTATCACTAGCATACAATTCACTCGATATCTATTACCCGTTCGCCGACTCAAAACACAATAAACATAACCAATTTCGTAAAAATCAAACTGCATGGTTCCGTTTAAAAGTTTCACATATTCTTCCTGCTTTAAAATACCAAAACATTTCAAAATAGTTACAATTTCCCAAAACACATTCTATCAACTATCCAGATCCAATCAACCTATTTGTTCTAACAATTTCTATTCAAAATAACCCAAAATACCTATGTACGTCTCCACGGGTCAAAATCACGCTCCGACTGCCAGCGCACTCCCACGGGCCTCCTCCCTCAACGTGCTCATACATCAGGTGGAGGGACGTCTTCCTCACCTGTCTCGTAATCACCTACACCATAGAATTAAACACGTGAGCTAGAGGCTCAGTAAATCTAAGTGAATGCACGTGAATGCTATGCGTATGCTGTTTTAAATCATGTGTCTTTTCATTTCATTCCTTGCATAACATATACGTCACCGGGGCTTCTCTTTCACTAGATAGGAGCGGCACATCCGGCGATTGGATAGCCCCTCGTATCTAACCGGGGGGAAAACATGCTTCATCCGACAGCCATGTCTGAACCACCGCCACCGACGTGACCACCATTCCGTTCATTACCTTTTCGTTCGTTTTGTAAAAATGTGCATAGAAATTCATTTCTCATGCCTTTTTAAAATCAATGATGCGTGAGCAGATGACATGCCGTGAATGAGTTAGAAACAAGCAAAAAATACAACAACAAACTAACAATTAACAAACTAGCAAAACGTAAAACTAGCTACCCGTTCTAATTACCCAAACACTCAAACATCACCAATATCCTCGATCGACTCAATTCGTACGGTGTAGGCCTAGATGGCCAAACAAGTCACAGAGACTTACCTTGCGTCCGTCGTATACTGAGCTTCGTCCACAAATGCTTGCTCACCTATAACATTTCACAATATATTTATTAAATCGAGTCTAAAATCATCAAACACCAAAATTACTAACTCCTAACTTAAAGGAAAATCTCCTAAACTCTATTTTACTTCGTTGAGGCATTTCGTCGAGCAATTCGCGCTCGACATTTCAAAAAAACTCCATTAATGGAGGTTTTTAAGCTCCAACTTATCCAAATCTCATATAAACCTCAACAAACCGATGAACTAAGCCCCTATAATCATCAATACGTCTATTAAAGGCACAATTAAGCTCAACCTATCAACCTCAAACATCGATTCGCGTTTTTGACCAAAACCCTAACGAACCATAATCGTTTCAAACCCTAGAAATCGACATCTAACGTTCCAAAAGCTTAAAGTCTTACCTAGAGAGCGATGACGGAAGAGAAACGTGAAGACTCGCCGGAGTTTGGAGGGACGTCGGTCGGCGTTCGAAGACAATCGCCGTGAGAGGAGAGAAGTCGCGCCAATAAGGGAGAGAAAGTGGATGTCACGACCCTAATACTGTACCCGTATTTTTCGTACCATATTTTTTTTTTAACCTAATATTTTTAATTAAACACTGGGCGGAACCTAAACCAAAATCGAAACCAAAATCGAAATCGGAATTAAAATCTAACTTTAAAAACATTTAAATCAAATAGAAAGGCTAATTAAATAAACCATTATTTTAAAACTAATTTCGATGAAAATAAAAGGGAGGGCAGAATTGACATTCCTTCCCGAGGAAAGGAGGCCACGCCTGTCGCTGCAGCATGCAGTGACTGATCGCGATGCATGCGCTGCATGCTGCAGCGATCGATCTCTACAAGCAATGCAGAGATCGATCGCTGGCATAGGCTAGCAAGCAGCGAGCGATCTCGGCCATTGCTGCAGAGATCGATCTGCTGCATATGCTAGCAAGCAGCGATCGATCTCTTCATGACTGCAGAGATCGATCGCTGCACTCAATGCAGCGCGATCCCTTCTGTTCTCATCTGTGTCCTTTCTTCTCTGTTTCCTTATTTTCACAAGTGCTCTCTGGATTCCAATGAGCAAACCAACACAATTCAACCTAACACAATTCAACCTAATCCTAACAAATAGTAGTTTATAACGTATTTTAAAACTCAATCAACCCACAGCGGACTTTGCGAAATCCAACTGCAATGGATAGCTCTAAAAATCGAGCTTATCCGTATCCAACCTACAACATTTCCAAAACATTTCTATAACATTTAAATATTGTTTTAAACCAGAATATTTTCTATAAACAGTTTACCCAAAACATTCAAATGTAAACCTATCAACTACCAGAACCAAACTCCTATAACATCTACACATTATCCAGCCAAAAACATCCCAAAATCGAAACCAAAATCGAAACCAAAATCGAAACCAAAATCGAAACCAAAATCGAAACCAAAATCGAAACCAAAATCGAAACCAAAATCGAAACCAAAATCGAAACCAAAATCGAAACCAAAATCGAAACCAAAATCGAAACCAAAATCGAAACCAAAATCGAAACCAAAATCGAAACCAAAATCGAAACCAAAATCGAAACCAAAATCGAAACCAAAATCGAAACCAAAATCGAAACCAAAATCGAAACCAAAATCGAAACCAAAATCGAAACCAAAATCGAAACCAAAATCGAAACCAAAATCGAAACCAAAATCGAAACCAAAATCGAAACCAAAATCGAAACCAAAATCGAAACCAAAATCGAAACCAAAATCGAAACCAAAATCGAAACCAAAATCGAAACCAAAATCGAAACCAAAATCGAAACCAAAATCGAAACCAAAATCGAAACCAAAATCGAAACCAAAATCGAAACCAAAATCGAAACCAAAATCGAAACCTGATCGCTGCATGCGCTGCATGCTGCAGCGATCGATCTCTACAGCAATGCAGAGATCGATCGCTGCATATGCTAGCAAGCAGCGATCGATCTCTTCATTACTGCAGAGATCGATCGCTGCACTCAATGCAGCGACCACCACGCGATCCCTTCTGTTTTCTCATCTGTTTTCTTTTCTTCTCTGTTTCCTTTATTTTCACAAGTGCTCTCTGGATTCCAGTGAGCAAACCAACACAATTCAACCTAACACAATTCAACCTAATCCTAACAAATATTAGTTTATAACGTATTTTAAACTCAATCAACCCACAGCGGACTTTGCGAAATCCAACTGCATGGATAGCTCTAAAAATCGAGCTTATCCGTATCCAACCTACAACATTTCCAAAACATTTCTATAACATTTAAATATTGTTTTAAACCAGAATATTTTCTATAAACAGTTTACCCAAAACATTCAAATGTAAACCTATCAACTACCAGAACCAAACATCCTATAACATCTACACAATTATCCAGCCAAAACATCCCAAAATCTATACATACTATCCCCACGAGTCAGGTGAGCCTCGATTGCGCCAGCACACCTCCGCAGCCATCCTCCGTCAACTGAATCATGCCTCAGGTGGAGGGACATCGTCCTCATCTGGTACCTCGAAGTCTATGTCACCTACACCATACAACACACTATGAGATAAAATCCCAGTAAGCTCTACGTAAATGCGATGCATGCTGTGCTATGAGTTCATTAAACCATGCTTTATTTTTTTATCTTACTATGCCATGCACTATAGGTGTCACCGAGATCCTATACCTTCTAACCGGAGAGAGCTCATCCAGCGGGCGGACTACTCTTTCCAGCTAGAAGAGGGGGGTACACGCTTACAACCCGTACAGCCGTGCCTGAGCCCCACCTCGCGTGACCTGTAAACTGTATGCCCGAAGGCCTGTATGCCCGAAGGCCAATGCTATGCTTTACGTTATCTTTAAAACTCTGTGCGGAAGTTCATTTTCATGCTTTTCTTTAAAACAAGTGATGCGTGAACAGTTCAATATTTTAAAGTAAACAAACAATAACATGTACCATCAAGACTGTAAAGCGTAAACTATAAACTCCTATAACCTAACTACCCAAATCAAGTACAATTTAAACTAACACATCTCCAAAACTCCTCGAGACGACATTCGACGTACGGTGTAGGCCAATCGGCCAGAGAAGAATCACGAGAACTTACCTCGTGTCTAAAGCAGCTCAAGCTCCGTCCACGAGCGTTGTTTGTCTAAAGCAAAACACAATTTCGACGTTAAAACTAATTTAAGCTATTGATCGTCCAAATTTACAAAATCTTAACTAAGGAGACTTTCTAAAGTTCTAATCCCCTTCACTGGGCTATTTATTCGAGCAACTCACGTTCGGCACCTCGAATTCCAATTTACGAGTTATTCCTAAAATCTCGAAAATTCCTAATTTTAACATTTTCACGAATTAATTTAACTTCGTCCAATAACGTCGAATACGTGCAATATATACTTAATCACGGCTAACCTATTAATTACGAACCCTAATTCGCGTTTTTAACGAAAATTTATCGAAACCCTAATTGCCTAAAATGCCGTAAATATCGAAATAAAAGCTCTAAGATTGTAGGCTCATACCTAGAACGTCGATTAGAGGAGAAAACGTGAAGAACCGGAGGAAAAACGGAGGAGAACGGAGGTCGGATCGTTGGGCAATTCGTCGGCGGCCGAGGGAGAGAAAACTCTCTGGTTTCGTGGATTCCAGAGAAGAAGAAGAAAGAATGAGGAGAAAATAGGTTTAAGTTATTTTTATAAAATTTGATTTGGCAAATTACTAAAATGCCCTTCCATAGATTTTATATTTGTTTTGTCATTCAGTTCGTTAATCGTCTAGCCAATCGGTTTCATCAAATCTCCTTACTTCACCCATAAGTCCAGCTTAATATTCGGGACTTAATAAAACTGTCCGTTCGCAATTCGGACCTCGTTTACTATTTTTACTAAAACGTCCTCTACATTACGATAAAGGTAATTACTCGGAATATATCGTTTAATCTCCGAAAATTCTCATAATTTCCTTAAAATTCCTATTAATCGTTAGAATCGTAGTGACGCTTTCTTTTCGTAAAACGGACCTGATTTGACATAAATATAAAAATGTCATCCGATAATATAATAATAATAATATAATATACAAGTCCGTACAACCGGGTATTACAGTGGAAGTATCGTGGGTGAGGGGAAAGAAAATGAGATTTTGATTTTTATTAAAATTTTGGTTTGACAATTACCAAATCGCCCTTCTATTTGATTTTAATTTCTCCTTCCAATTGTCTCATTATTTAACTAACGATCCGATTTACCAAAATTCTCATATTTCATAATAAATTCCAAATTAATTGTTACGGCTCCGTTAAAACTTTCCGTTCACGAAACGGACATAATTCGACGTATTTACAAAATTGCCGTTTATATTGGAATAAAAGTTAAATCCCAAAAACCGGGTGTTACAAGCTTGGAGGTGGAAATTGCATTCTTTGATGCAAAGAAACTTTTGATTTGTTTGCCCATTTGGCAAGCTTCACAGACTTTATCCTTCTCAAAGGATATTTTTGGAATCCTTCTAACTAAATTATTCTTAGTAATCTTAGCTAAGGTGTCCATGCCTACATGACCTAGTCTCCTATGCCAAGACCAACTATTACCAGATGAATTCACAGCAAAACATTTTTCATCAAAAAGTTCAATATCATCTAAGTCAATAATATACACATTTTCTTTCTTATAGCCTTTAAATAGAATTGTACTAGATGAACTATATCCTTAATTATGCATGAATTTGATTTAAATGTTACTTTATATCCTTTATCACATAATTGACTAATACTTAACAAGTTATGCTTTAATCCTTCTACCAATAACACATTTTCGATAACAGGATTGGCAGGATTACCTATATTGCCGATGCCAACAATTCTACCATTTTGATTTCCACCAAAAGTGACATTCCCTTTCTTCTTATTGACAAAAGCAAACTTTGTTGAGTCTCCCGTCATATGCCTCGAGCATCCACTGTCGAGGTACCTTTGATTTTTCTTAGGAGAGCAATCAACCTACAAGACAATGATCAAGTAATCTTCTTAGGTACCTAAATCTTTTGGGTCCTAGTGTTAGGTCTGGTCCCCTTAGGAACCAATTGTAGTTTACCACCAGATTTAACATTGTTTACTTTTAGAGGACATAGAAAAGATTTATGTCCTACTTCATTACATGCGTAGCAGGGAGATGATTTAACAAAGAAATTCTTGTAAACTTTCTTTTTATTAGATTTTTCATAACCTAATCCTGCTTTATCAAAAGTCACCATTTGACTACCTAATAGCATATTTAAGTTCTTGCTACCATTAGTGAACTTAAGTACAATATCATTTAAATTCTTATTGCTAATCTTCAGATCACTAATTTCCTTTTCATGCGAGTCAACTTCTTCAGCATGCTTTTAAACTAAACCTGCATTTTCTTTTTTCAACAGATTGTATTTAGTTTTTAGCATGCCAAATTGCTTTACTAAATCATTAAATGCACCAATTAAGTCATCATCCTCATCTACTTCACTATCGCTAGAAGAATGACTAACCTCATCCTCCTTGGCCATGAAGCACAGATTGGTAACTTCCTCATCTTCTGAAGAGGTGTCTCTCTCACTGTCATCCCAAGTGGCCTTCATAGCTCTCTTCTTGAATTTCTTGGGATTTTCTTTGCTTGTGGACACTCAGCCTTGATGTGTCCAAGCTTCCCACATTCGTAGCAGGTAATCTCCTTATCCTTTTGAGGCTTTTCTCCCTTTGAGAATTTCTTCCCGTTCAATCTTTTTCGCTGGAGAAATCTGCTGAATCTTCTAGTGATGAGGGCTATGTCCTCATCATCTTCCTCTTCCTCAGAATCTTCTTATTTACTTGAGGAAGTTTTGAGTGCAATATCTTTTTTTCTGTTGATCTCTTTCTCCTTGAGATCTTCCTTGTCATTGGCTCTTATGGTTATCTCTTAAGTCATTAGAGAGCCAATGAGTTATTCTAGTTTGAGAACCTTGAGATCCCGAGATTCTTGTATGGCAGTCACTTTCAGTTGCCAGGCTCTTGGTAGGCACCGAAGGATCTTCCTCACAAGTTCTTCACCTGAATAGGTCTTTCCAAGAACTGTTAAGCTATTAGTAATATTGGTAAATTGAGTAACATGGAGGAAATAGTCTCATCTTTCTCCATCGAAAAAAGCTCATATTCATGTACCAGCATACTCAATTTACTCTCTTTAACCTGATTCGTTCCCTCATGTGTAACCTCTAGTAAGTGCCATATTTCTTGAGCACTATCACATCCTTGTACTCTATTAAATTCATCTCTGTTTAGAGCACAGTACAAGATGTTTATTGCCTTAGCATGCAGGCTCAAATTCTTTTTATCTAAATCAGTTAGTTCATGTGATGCTTTAGGAGTACTGACACCATTCTCAGTTTTTACAGCTATGTATGAACCATTCTCTATAATATTCCACAGTTCATAATCCATAACCTGAACAAAAATTATCATCCTAGAGTTCCAATATACATAATCATTCCCATCAAAAAAGGGGGGTCTAGAGATGGACTGTCCTTCTACATGTGTTGTGCTAGTGTTGAAAGCCATTTTAGATATATCAGTGTATTTCTAATTCCCAAATATGATAATATTTAACCTCGCTCTGATACCAATTGTTGGACCGTTATTGTCTAGGGGGGGGGGGGCGAATTAGATTTTTCTCGCTTAATCTCTTTTACTTAGTATGATATAAATTTCTCAAGTGATTGCTTACTGATTCAAATAAACAGAGAGAGAGAAAAAAAAATAACACCATGATTTTTACATGGTTCGGCTAACCTTGCCTACGTCCACGCTTCAAGGATATTCCCTTTGAAGTTTCACTACTCTCTTTCACGAGAAAACTTGATTGGATTTCACGGGCGCCAATCAACTGTCTTTCACACTTCTGGATGGAACTTCACGGGCGTCAATCCACTGCCTTACAGTTTTAACAAGATGAAGGTTTAAGCAAAAAGATTACACTCTCTCAAGATAGGATCTCAAGTTCTAGGGCAGAGAGATGTAAACAATCGAAGAAGATTACAAATTCCTTTTTGCTCGTGATAGTTGATTGTGAGAATTGGCAAAAGTTTTTGTCTCGAGCTACAGTTCTTCTATTTATATCAGCATATGTAATCTGCTTTGCGTCTGTAATCTGCGTTAAAAAATATGACTGTTGGAGAACATCCGTACGCATAAAAACTAGTCGTTGAGTTTCTGGAGTCGCTATTATAGCAACCGGTATTGTCCACCTTATTTAATTAATAACGTCATTTTGTAACTTTTCTTTTTATGAAATTTAGTGAATTTGATTGGTTGGTTAAATAGGTTAAAGTTGGTTAGCCAAGGGAATTTGAGTAATTATGAAGCAGTGTTATAAATGGAAGCTTTAATGAAGGTTTAGCCGCCACTGTTTCACATTTTTCCTTTCTCGGCATTCAGCTCAGCTAAGCAGAGTTTCTCTCTGCAATTTTCTCTCCCATTTTCTCCAAGCTAGGCGAGTTCTACTTCGATTTCTTGCTACATTATAACTATCAATGTTAGAGAGGATTTTAAATGTTAGTTTTCAGAATACTGTAAGTGAAAGTTAGTTCGGGTTTGGGCCAAATCGGGAATGCACAATGAACAGAGCTCCCAAATTAGTTTCCTTAGATTTATGAATGGTTAGAATGAAGTTTAGTGAAGATTTAATTAACGCTCGGTTTATGGTTTTAGGTTTGAGCAAACTCCCGAGGTAGATTTCAACCAAGTTTTTCAAGAGACAAGGTAAGTAGAGTATGTGTGTGCTTTCGGGTCTACATCACAAAACAGTAGGTTTATGCTTGTTTGAATGTTTTCTGTATGTCATGTATCATGTTTTTGGAAAGAACACGAAAATGAATTTACATGTAATGACATGATAAGGCATGAACAGATTGTAATAGACAAACGGTTAAGGGAACTAATCTGCCCCTTAATCGATGAAGAGGATGTATGACTTTGGGAAATTGATCCGCTTTCCAATAGAATATAGGATTAGATTAGCTGTTAAGAGAACTAATCCGCCTCTTAATCGATGAAGAGGATGTATGACTTTGGAAAAATTGATCTAACTCCCAATGGAATCGAGGGATCAGATCAGAGAAAGAATGTGAATGCAACTGAGATGTAAAAGTAGAAACTGCATGACTAGGATTTATGTTTCAGCTTATCATTTCATTATTGCTCTACTTGTTTAGCATTAGGCTAATAGATGAGTTTTGTGATGTAGGTGCTGAGGTAACTACTGGAGAATTCTCTGAATTTACTGAAGACTAAGAGCAGTAGATGGAGGACACCTATGCATCGACTTGGCAGTCTGATGGGGCGGTTTAACTAATGTCAGTAGGTGTGAAAGTCTAGTTGACAATGATTCATTTTAGTATGCTGAGAATGTTAATGACAGCAGGAGTTTAATGTTTTTAATAATTTTAGAGTTTTTTTTATTATGAAAACACTATTTGGTTTTAGTTGTAGATTGTTATTCTGGATTTATAAAGTTGTGGATTTATGTTGTTTTGAATAGCTGCTGTTAAAATTTACAAGTTCTTTTAGTATGCAGAGTTGTCCGTTTGTTTAGAGTGTTACTATTCACCGGTGGATGTTGTCTATCGGTGGATGTAGTCTATCGGTGGATATAGAGTGTTACTGTTCACCGGTGGATGTTGTCTATCGGTGGATGTAGAGTGTTACTGTTCACCGGTGGATGTAGTCTATCGGTGGATGTTGTGATCGGTAGATATGAGTAATAGATTTTGTCATTTTATGATCGGTGGATGTGAGTAATAGATTTTGTCGTTTTTTGATCGGTGGGTGTCAGTAATAGATTTTGTCGTTTTGTGATCGGTGGATGTGAGTAATAGATTTTGTCGTTTTGTGATCGGTGGATGTGAGCAGTAGGTGTGGGTAGTATATTTTGTCGTTTTGTGATCGGTGGATGCCAGCGGTGGATGCCTTTTGTTTCTATTTCTATCGCTGGAACTATTCAGCGGTAGAGGTGTTCTGTTTTCTTTCAACCGATTGACTTTAATATTTTAATTAAATTAATAAATTTTGTTTTATACAAATGAATTTTCGCTGCAAGTTTTAACGTTTTTAAGGGTCAAACTTTGACCGTTGAGTGAAATTTTGAAATTTTCTCAGAATGTCATAGTATGGTTCAGTATATTGAGTAGCGAACCGGGTTTATATAATTCGGGGCGCTACAGTATGGTATCAGAGACATTTTGTTAAACCATTCAAAAGATGACTCATCAGTGCCGATCGTCGCATGGAAGTACTCCAACAACTGTAAGTATTTATGTTAACCTCAGTTATTAGATATTTATGAGAGTAATTAACCTTGAACAGGAATATAACAAATGGCTAGACGACCAGGAAGACCAAGAGTACCGAGAGAGATGCCAAATTTGAGAAGTGAGGAGGATCCTAGTGTAATTAGGTAGTTGACAGATTTGGTGCGCTAACAGACAGATTTGGTGCATCAGCAATCGATCAGTTAGGAGTACTGTTGAACCGAGAAGTACAAGGAAGTGCCAACTCGGGTTCCAGCAATGAGCATTCACGAGAAAGATTCCGGAGGCTACAGCCGTCCACGTTTGATGGAAAGTCGTCTAATCCGATTGTTGCTGAGGAGTTGCTCAGGAAGATTGAGAGTATGTTCAGGTGTGCCAATGTTGGTGAAGGAGACAAAGTCACTTTGGCAACGTTCCATTTGGCTAGGGACGCTCAACTTTGGTAGGAAACAATAGAGACCACCATTGATGTTCTCGCTATGTTTTGGTCACAGTTCAAGGAGATTTTCTATGAGAAATATTTTAACAGCACATTCCAGGCCGTAAAGAAGGTGGAGTTTCTGAACTTGAAGCAGACAGAGTTTGTGGCTGAGTACAGTAGGCAATTCGAGTCCCTGTCCAGGTTTGCTGGACATTTTATTTACAAGAATGAGGATAAGGTGTTTCAATTTGTGCATGGACTGAAGCCGAAAATTTACAGAGGAGTCAAATTTTATGGTATTAAAGGGTTGTCATTCAGTGAAGTTGTGTCCACAGCATTGGAGGTGGAAGAAGCTGAAATGAAGTGTTCTAGACCAAAGGAAGCCCCACAAAAGTTTGTTCAGCCACACCAGCAGAGAGGAATGAAGAGGCTTAGTGAAGGCCAGAGTAACCAAGGAATAGGAAAGAAGGTGCAGAATATTAGGAAGTTTCCCCAGTGCCAGAAATGTTTGAAGAGTCACCTGGGCGAGTGCAGGTTTGGGACGGGAAAGTGTTTCAACTGTGAAGAAGTTGGACACACAATCAAGGATTGTCCAAATCCCAGAGTCATTCGATGCTTCCACTGTAACAAAGTCGGCCATATTAACATAGAATGTCCAGCTTTGAAGGGTGGCCCTGCTAAGATAAAGCCGAGAATATTCTCCATGATGGAGTCAGGTGATAAAGAACAACTCGCTATAGTATCAGGTACCATATTGATCAAATCTATACCTGCTTTTACTTTAATAGATTCTGGTGCAACACATTCGTTTATAGTGCCTGTGTTTGCTGTCAAGTTAAATGTACAGTTTATCCCTATTAAGCATGTATCGTCGCGTTACCCTCTGGTGAACGCATGCACTCTAACCAAGTGATACTTGATAGTGTTGTGTTAGTAGGAAACATGAATCTACCTGCTGATCTCATTATTATGGATATAATGGGATTTGATGTAATCTTAGGAATGGATTTGTTGTTCAAACATTATGCCACAATCGATTGTAGGACTAGAATTGTTAGTTTTCAACCTCCTAGTGGTTTGAAACATACCTTCCAGGCTTTGAAGAGAAGTAAGGAAATGACTGTTATGACTTCTATCGATGCTAGACCCTCCCCATGTGGAGAATATTTGTGCTTTTTGGCCAGTGTTTTAGACACGCAACTAGTAGGAAAACCGAGCCCTCAAAATGTCTTGGTTGTCCAAGACTTTCTAGAAGTATTTCTAGATGACCTTCCTGGCTTGCCGCCAGATAGGGAAATTAAATTTGTTGTAGATGTTTACCCAGGCGGCGAGCCTGTATCTAAGAATTCCTATAGATTAGAACCTACGGAGCTTAAAGAATTAAAGAAACAGTTGGAGGAACTATTGAATAAAGGGTTCGTACGCCCAAGCTTTTCACCGTGGGGTGCACCAATTCTTTTTGTTAAGTAGAAGGATGGATCAATGCGTATGTACGTGGATTATCAGAAATTGAATAAGTTAACCATCAAGAACAAGTATCCATTGCCAAGGATTGATGATTTATTCAACCAGCTTAATGGTGCACGAGTCTTCTCTAAGATTGACCTTAGGTTCGGTTATTACCAATTGAAAGTCAAATCTGAAGATATCTCAAAGACTGCCTTTCGCACCAGGTATGGACATTATGAGTTCCTGATGATGTCCTTTGGATTGACAAATGCACCAGCTGCCTTCATGTACCTTATGAATAGGGTGTTTCACGAGTGTCTAGATAAATTTGTCATAGTGTTTATTGATGATATCTTAATTTATTCACGTATTAAGGAGGAGCATGCAAGGCATTTGAGTTTGGTGTTAGAAGTACTAAGACAGCACCAACTTTATGCCAAGTTTTCCAAGTGTGAGTTTTGGTTGAACAGAGTTCACTTTCTTGGTCACGTGATTTCTTGAGATGGAATATTTGTCGATCCAGTCAAGGTTCAAGCAGTTAAGGAGTGGCCTCAACCAAAGAATGCTACCGATATTCGAAGTTTCCTTGGATTAGCAGGATATTACAGGAAATTTATTGAAGGATTCTTGAAGATTGCAACACCCCTCACTAGGTTAACAAGGAAAAACATGAAGTACGTATGGACTGATGAATGTGAGCATAGTTTTCGGACTTTGAAACAGAGATTGACCAATGCTCCAATATTAACACTTCCTATTGAGAATGGTAACTTTAGCATTTATTGTGATGCTTCCAAGGTTGGACTTGGTTGTGTCTTGATGCAAGATGGAAAGGTAATAGCCTATGCTTCTAGACAGCTGAAAACACATGAGAAGAATTATCCTACACATGATTTGGAATTAGCTGCGGTTGTGTTTGCATTGAAAATTTGGAGACATTACTTGTATGGACAATCTTGTGAAATATTCTCAGACCATAAAAGTCTGAAATATATTTTCACATAGAAAGAACTAAATATAAGGCAACATCGATGGTTGGAATTTGTCAAGGATTATGATTTTGAGATTAAATACCACCCCGACAAGGCGAATGTAGTGGCTGATGCATTGAGTAGAGTGACGACTTCAGCCTCAGCATTGATTCTCGACATACCGTTAGCCTTAGAGACAGAATTTCAAAGATTTAACTTGGAATCTGTGTCCTGTGTGTCAGCTATGCTTTCTGCCATAACCTTGAAGCCTACTGTTTTAGAAAGAATAAAGGAAGCTCAGATGATTGATGCTGAGTGTAACAAGTATAAGTCATGTATGGATTCTACCGATAAGTCAGATTTCAACTATTCTGTTGATGGAATTCTCAAGTTTCGGAATAGATGGTTTGTTCCAACAGATAAAGAACTTCGAAAAGAGATCCTTTCGAAAGCTCATTCTTCTAGACTCTCTGTTCATCCTGGTAGTACAAAAATGTACAGAGACCTTAGACAATATTATTGGTGGCCAAATATGAAAAGAAGTGTGGCAGAGTATGTAGGATCGTGTCTAGTTTGCCAACGGGTTAAAGCTGAACATCAGAGACCTACATGAATATTGCAACCATTACCAGTTCCTGAATGGAAATGGGAACAAATAACGATGGACTTTGTTGTGGGATTGCCTAGAACAGTAAGAGGACATGATGCAATTTAGGTGATAGTAGATCGTCTAACCAAATCTGCCAATTTCCTGTCAATAAAGATGACATACTCGATGGATCAACTCGCTGAGTTGTATGTGCAGGAGATTGTTAGACTGCATGGAGTTCCAAGCACTATAGTTTCAGACCAAGATTCTAGATTTACATCTAAGTTTTGGAAGAGTCTGCACAAGGCTATGGGTATGCAACTCAATTTTAGTATAGCTTTTCACCCTCAAGCAGATGGAGAATCCGAGAACTATTCAGACATTAGAAGATATGCTTCGTGCGTGCATATTAGATTTTCAGGGTTCTTAGAATAAATACTTATCATTGGTGGAATTTTCTTATAATAACAGTTATCAGGCAACAATAGAAATGGCACCGTATGAAGCATTGTATGGACGAAAATGCAGATATCCTTTGTATTGGGATGAAATTGGTAAAGCACGTTTGCTTGGTCCTGATATTGTGCAGCAAACAGTGGAGAAGATTGCCCTCATCCAACAGAGAATCTTAACAGCTCAAAGCCGACAGAAAAGCTATGCCGATAGGAGGCGTAGAGAATTAGAGTTTGATGTTGGTGATGAAGTCTTTCTTAAGGTTTCACCGTTCAAAGAAGTTGTAAGATTCGGAAAGAGAAGTAAGTTGAACCCCAGGTTTATAGGGTCTTTCTCAATTTTTAAAAGGATTGGGAAGATAGCTTATCAGTTATAATTGCCAGCCTCTATGGAATGAATTCACAATGTGTTTCATATTTCTATGCTAAAGAAGTGTATGTGGGATCCAACTCAGGTTGTGGAACTGCAGAACATTGAAATTCATCCTACCCTTATCTATGAGGAGAAACCAGTGGAAATTTTGGACTATGTAAAAAATTACTGCGCAACAAGGAGGTTTAGCTAGTGAAAGTCTTATGGCATAATTAGAATGTTGATGAGGCAACTTGGGAAAGCCAGCAGGACATGATGAGCCGTTATCCTGAGCTAACTAAGCACTGAATTTTGAGGACAAACTTTTTTTAAGGAGGGTAGATTGTAGCAACCGGTATTGTCCACCTTATTTAATTAATAACATCATTTTGTAACTTTTATTTTTATGGAATTTAGAGAATTCGATTGGTTGGTTAAATAGGTTAAAGTTGGTTAGCCAAGGGCATTTGAGTAATTGTGAAGCAGTGTTATAAATGGAAGGTTTAATGAAGGTTTAGCATCCACTGTTTCTCATTTTTCCTTTCTCGGCATTCAGCTCAGCTAAGCAGAGTTTCTCTCGGCGATTTTCTCTCCCATTTTCTCCAAGCTAGGTGAGTTCTACTTCGATTTCTTGCTACATTGTAACTATCGATGTTAGAGGGGATTTTAAATGTGAGTTTTGAGAATGCTGTAAGTGAGAGTTAGTTCGGGTTTGGGGAAAATCGGGAATGCACAATGAACAGAGCTCACAAATTAGTTTCCTTAGATTTATGGATGGTTAGAATGAAGTTTAGTGAAGATTTAATTAACGCTCGGTTTATGGTTTTAAGTTTGAGCAAACTCCCAAGGTAGATTTCAACCAAGTTTTTCAGGAGACAGGTAAGTAGAGTATGTGTGTGCCTTCGAGTCTACATCACAAAACAGTAGGTTTATGTTTGTTTGAATGTTTTCTGTATGTCATGTATCATGTTTTTGGAAAGAACACGAAAATGAATTTACATGTAATGACATGGTAAGACATGAACTTATTGTAATAGACCAACGGTTAAGGGAACTAATCTGCCCCTTAATCGATGAAGAGGATGTATGACTTTGGGAAATTGATCCGCTTCCCAATGGAATATAGGATCAGATCAGCTGTTAAGGGAACTAATCCGCCCCTTAATCGATGAAGAGGATGTATGACTTTGGAAAAATTGATCCAACTCCCAATGGAACCTAGAGATCAGATCAGAGAAATAATGTAAATGCAACTGAGATGTGAAAGTAGAAACTGCATAACTAGGATTTATGTTTCAGCTTATCATTTCATTATTGCTCTACTTATTTAGCATTAGGCTAATAGATGAGTTTTGTGATGTAGGTGCTGAGGTAACTACTGGAGAATTCTCTGAATTTACTGAAGACTAGGAGCAGTTGATGGAGGACACCTATGCATCGACTTGGCAGTCTGATGGGGCGGTTTAACTAATGTCAGTAGGTGTGAAAGTCTAGTTGACAATGATTCAGTTTTAGTATGCTGAGAATGTTAATGACAGCAGGAGTTTAATGTTTTTAATAATTTTAGAGTTTTCTGATTATGAAAATACGATTTGGTTTTAGTTGTAGATTGTTATCCTGGATTTATAAAGTTGTGGATTTATGTTGTTTTGAATAACTGCTGTTAAAATTTACAAGTTCTTTTAGTATGCAGAGTTGTCCGTTTGTTTAGAGTGTTACTATTCACCGGTGGATGTTGTCTATCGGTGGATGTAGTCTATCGGTGGATATAGAGTGTTACTGTTCACCGGTGGATGTTATCTATCGGTGGATGTTGTCTATCGGTGGATGTAGTCTATCGGTGGATGTAGAGTGTTACTGTTCACCGGTGGATGTAGTCTATCGGTGGATGTTGTGAACGGTAGATGTGAGTAATAGATTTTGTCGTTTTGTGATCAGTGGATGTGAGTAATAGATTTTGTCGTTTTGTGATCGGTGGATGTGAGTAATAGATTTTGTCGTTTTGTGATCGGTGGATGTGAGCGGTAGATGTGGGTAGTATATTTTGTCGTTTTGTGATTGGTGGATGCGAGCGGTGGATGCCTTTTGTTTCTGTTTCTATCGCTGGAACTATTCAGCGGTAGAGGTGTTCTGTTTTCTTTCAACCGATTGACTTTAATATTTTAATTAAATTAATAAATGTTGTTTTATACAAATGAATTTTCGCTGCAAGTTTTAACGTTTTTAAGGGTCAAACTTTGACCGTTGAGTGAAATTTTGAAATTTTCTCAGAATGTCATAGTATAGTTCAGTATATTGAGTAGCGAACCGGGTTTATATAATTCGGGGCGCTACAGCTATTGCTCACGGTCTTCAAAAGTCTAGTGTTAAGACTTTGGATGAATGCGTCGGACTACTAACTCGAAACGACAGCGTTTTTCTTTTAACTGTGGACAGCGTTTTTATTTTAACTGTGGACGACTGCGTCTTTCTTTTAACTGTGGACGACTACGTCTGTCTTTTGACTGTGGATGACTGCGTTTGTCTTTTGACTGTGGACTACTACGTCTGTCTTTTGAGCATGGACGACTGCGTCTATCTTTTGAGCGTGGACGACTACGTCTTTCCAGACTGTCTCTCAATAGTACTTTGGACGAGTAAGTCTAGATTAATAACACTTAACTAAAAACTATCAGAAAACATAATACCCTTTTTAAAGGCATTTCCAGATAAATGCAATAACCATAATAAACTAATTTATATTCAGTTTATATATTAAGCATAATCATCAAAAACATATTTAGACTTTAAACTTAATTTAAGTCAACACCTTTAATGAGTTTGCATTGTTTAGTTCCCTGATTAAATCCTTATCATGCGTCATGTGGTTAGTACAACCACTATCAATGAGCCAAGTCTTACTTGATTTGATGTCATCACAATGTGTAGCGACAAATAAGTGATCTTCTTCCTCTTCATCTACAATTTAAACTTCAACCTCTTGTTGAATTAGGCTTTTGCAAATCACAGCTTCATGGCCCTGTTGATTGCATTTGCTGCTCTGCAAATCACAACTTCATACCCCATTTGATTGCATTGATTACATTTTGCATCATGACTCCTCCAACATTGAAACGGAGTTTAAACCATCTTTCTGCAGTGTTGACAAGGTGGATATGATTTTCTTTGATTTTTATTCTTTGCTTTCACAATTCAAATATTGAATTTGTTATATTTCCTTCAAATTTATTCTTTTTATTTTTATTTCTAGCCACAATTTGATGTTTTGCTGTCAAAGCTCCTTCAACAATTTTATCTTCCCTCATCAATCTTCTTTTCTCTTGAGTTTTCAATGCATTAAGCAACTATGCCAAGGTAATTCTAAACAGATCTTTGGTGTTCTCTAAAGTTGTAATTGTTGCTTCATATCGTTTAGAAACGGTAACAAGTATTTTCTCTACAATTCTTGAATCAGTGAATTCGGGATCCAAGTAATCTGACATTGTTTACAATGTTAAGAAGTCTTTCTGAATATTATTTGATCAGCTCTGAATCTTTCGTCTTCTGCAGCTCGAATTCCCTAATTAAATTCAAAACTTGCACTCTTTTAATTCAGTTTATCTCCCTCATACTCTTTCTTAAGATAGTCCCAAATAGCTTGAGTTGATGGGAATAACATAATTTTGATGAAACATCTGCAAAAAGACATGCTTTCACCTTTGATTTTCTTGTTCTTCTCTCCTTTTGTGTCTTGATCTTTGCCACATTGGGATTTGTCAGGAGACGCCAAACTTCGTAATCTTCTTCATTAGCCTCTCACAAATCCAATGCTTTCAAGTAGGTCTCCATACGTACTGCACACATTTGATAGTTTTCTCCATCGAAAATGGGTTGAGCCATACATGAAAACCTGGATTCTCCTTCCATTAGATACAAATTCACAGATCCCTCAAGAAATCAATTATAATACTATTTTATTGGATTTTTTATTTAAAAATATCTTTTTTAAAAAGAAGAAGAGAGAGAGTAGATGAATGCAAATTGAGAATTATTTTATTCAATATTAGAATAACACATTTTAAACTTCAAAAAATCAAAACAAACCGAATATTATGTAGATCTAAAATCATGCATGATATGTAACAAATTAACTCTTTCCTAAGACTATGACAATATATTTTATTAAATAGAAAATAATAAATAAAAACATAAAGTCGCTAAAGCAATTTATCACTTTGGTACATATTTTATGATGTTTTTATTGTAAGGTGCACGTGCACAACATAAATGACTATGAACACGTGCATCTTGTGAGGACATCATAAAATATGAAAAAGTGATATAGTCTCGTCCGACCATTATTCACTTAATATGAAAAACATCATAAATTGTGCTAAGAAAATAATAAACTCATTGAGAGTAAACTACAGTTTTACAATGCCCAAATATGAAAAAGAAAAAACCCTTCGTAAAATCTATCTATAAGAAAAAAAGAAATTACATTCTTAGTTTATTCGAGTGAAAAAAAAAAAGAAGAGACTTTTTCGTTTGATAAAACAGCAGCTAAAATCTCTGGATATTTACGTATAGATTCCTACAATGTTGTCGAGTTCAGTGATGCGGGCTTCTTCTTCCTGGTTTTTATTCTTTGGGTTGCTTCGTTCCAACATTTTTCTCTTTCTTTCGCTTCCATACGCTGTGTTTTTGGACTTATGTTTGTATCTTTCTTCAAGAGTGTGAATTGTAGATCTAATGGGAATTGTTTCATCTTTGAGTAGAATTTCATGCGCTCTGATTTATTTAAAATTACTTCTAAGGTTGTGCAGCTCGCCAGATGTGGTCGTATTGCTTGTGCTCGGAAGTTGTTCGACGAAATGCCCCTTAGAGACTTAGTTGCTTTTAACGCGATGATCTCTGGTTACTCTCGTTTGGGTCTTCAAGCAGAAGTTTTCTCTTTGTTCCGTAGCATGAGAATTTGTGACCTCAAACCTGACCATTTTTCACTCACTTCGACCTTGAGTTCGTGTGCATTTGCTTATGATCTTCATCATGGAATGGAACTTCATGGTTTTATTATTGTGATGGGATACCAATCTTTCTTGGCCGTAAATAATTCCCTCATTTATATGTATGGGAAGTGCATGGTTTCTTCCAGTGCTAGAATGGTTTTTGAAGAAATGCATTGCAGGAATGAGGTATCATGGTGCTCATTCTTGTATGCATATATGAAGTCTTATCAGCTTGACCTTGCATGTGAAGTTTTTAATTCAATGCCGTATAAGGTGAAAATATCTTGGAATATAATGATTTCGGGTTATGCGCAGCTGGGAGACATCATTTCGTGCTTGGATCTGCTAGCAGATATGCGCGAAAGTTCATGTCAACCCGATCAGTGGACGTTGAGTGCTCTCATGAATGCTTGTGCTGAATCACTAGAGTTCTTTTATGGATGTATGATACATTTGTTCATCATTAAAAGTGGCTGGAGCTCAGCGTCTGAGGCAAAGAACTCGATTTTGAGTTTCTATTCTGAGCTAGGTTGTCTTGATGATGCAAAGAAAGTGTTTGAATCCATTGAATGCCCAAATAATGTATCTTGGAATGCCATGATTAGTGTTCATATGAAGTCAGGAGATATAGAAAGCGCCTTGTTCGCATTTCAGAAGGTGTCTGAGAAGAATCTAGTTTCATGGACGTCAATAATCATGGGATATGCTCGAAATGGGAGTGGAGAGAAAGCTATGAAATTCTTTGTTGAAATGATAAGAAATGGATTTCAGCCGGATGAATTTACATTTAGAGCTGTTCTTCATGCATGTTCAATCTTGGCAGTTTTAAAACATGGTAAAATGGTTCATGGACGAATTCTACGGGATGCCTTGCATGATAATGTGTATGTTGGTAATGGTTTGGTGAATATGTACGCTAAGTGCGGGGAGTTGGAAGGATCGGATCTTGCATTTAACGATATTCTTTACAAGGATCTGGTTTCTTGGAATACTATGCTCTTTGGATTTGGATTGCATGGCTTGGCAAGTCAGGCTCTACAACTTTTTGGCAAAATGGTGTGCATTGGAGTGAAACCGGACAAAGTAACGTTCGTGGGCCTTTTAATGACTTGCAGCCATTCCGGGCTTATAGAAGAAAGTCGAATGTTTTTTGAATCAATGAAGTCAGTCTACCAAATTCCCTATGAAACATATCATTTGGCTTGTATGGTGGATATACTTGGAAGAGGTGGTTTCTTAGCAGAAGCAAAAGAAATAACGGAAAAATTCTCAGATAGCAGCTCTCTCGAGACGTTTCTTGGAGCATGTTCGATTAATGGAGAGTTGGGAATAGCAACATCAATGATGGAAGAAATGAAAGCTTCAAAACCAAAAGAAGAGTTAAATTATGTTCTTTTGTCTAATTTATATATTGCCACAAGGCAGTGGAAGGAAGCAGAGATGGTTCGAAAGGCGCTGGCTGATAAAGGGATGAAGAAAATGCCCGGTTGTAGCTGGATCGAAGTGAAAAATAAGGTAACTGCTTTTGTTGCTGGAGATCAATCTCAACCATACATAGCAGATTTGCATAAACTATTGTACTTTCTAGAATTGGAGATGAAAAATGCATGCTTTATTGATTTTAAGAGCTAATAATGCAAATTGAGTAGTTTTGAAATCAGTTCTTGGTTGATTTGCATATCTTTTATACAAGAAAAAAGTTTATATACTACAAATTAAGAACCATCGGATTAATTTATGCTCCACCAAATTTCTCTATTTCTTTGGAATGTTTACGGCTCAATTTCATGTCATCTGAATTATTATTGATGTGTGGCATCTGATTGGCCTGATTTTTTGTAGGCTTGTTCTCAAATAATTAAGAAAAGATCAAAGCTGGTGTATGAATCTGTTCCCTGTGAGTGCTCAAGTCCAATCTATATGCTTTGACGAGCTGAATTATTAGAGCAGATTTGATAGAATAGATAAAAATTATATGATTTGCTTTCTTGCGTTCTCTTAGAGCTTCTAAATTTTACAAGTATTGACCCACAAGTGTCGAAATCTGTTACTTGTGGCTATAAAATTCACACTAAAAGTTCAATTTTTGCGGAGAAAATCTAGGAAACTGATTGCATGAACTTCTAAACAAGTATTTTGTCATTGACCCTTTTCCCACAGCGCCTCGATACCCTAATAATTTGTCTACAACTGTTACATCATTGAGATAAATTCAAATTTTATCGAATACTAACAATGTGACAGGAGAGGCAAAAGGACAGCATGATTCTTTTGGTTTTTGGTTGGATTTACAAGTAGTAGAAGTTCAACAGGAAAAGTAGTTCATCCTTAGGTCTCAAATAGTTACCAGATTGCCAGTTAGATTGATGAAGACAATTGCTATGAGTTGTGTTGTAGAACATTTGATAGGAATTGGATAGTGAGTTTCACTCCCCATGATATGATTGTTTAATTTTTGTGTTCGTAATAGTTTTTTTTTATTCGATCGAATGACTCGTGTGTACCGCCCATTCGAAAACTTTCTTACACTCAGCTTACCATTTGAAGTTTTCCTATTACTATTCAATCATGTGGCTTGAACAGTGAGGAAAGATGTAGTTTCCTAAGATAACAAAGATCAAATTTGAGTATCATAAATTATTTTGCAATTTTTTAATTTTGTTTTCCAATTGGCGTTCATTCCGAGTCATCAATGGCCCATGGCCCACAGGCCCGCCACCGGTTTCTTTTTGTTTTTTTTAGGTGGATTGGCCCACATGCTTTATCTAGTGGCCGACTTTGAGTAAGAAGTCAGTGTGGTGACCACAAGTAACGAATTTGCGACGTTGAAACAAAAATAGCTAGCCCGAACGTGACCTAATGATCCAAGGTCGGCAGACTAGATCTTGGCCACAATTTAGCACATCATGCCAGCCCCGCCTAGTGCAGTGATGAGTATGAGTGTTCATGGGATACGTAGCATTTCATAAGTCAGTTATCTGAACCTAAGAAAATTATGAAAACACTTTCCCAAAATTTCACTTTATCACGTTTCACAGAGAAAAACTTTGTTTTATTTTTTTTTTAACGATTCGCCGTTATACATCGTGTTATATCCTACCCGTTTTCCGCAGGTTAGTCTTGGGAAAAGAAAGAGAGGAAGAATAGTTGATGAACAGGTATAATAACAAAGACTACTTAGTTAACCTAAATGACAACGAAAAGATATAATACTTAGAATTTCTCTCCTACAATCATTTTAATCACATCATTTTATGCATGTTCTCTCTCTGATTTTGAAACTGAAAAAGAACATTGAATTTGCAGCATATGCTCTGAAATGTGCTCATCAAATTCAAAGATTTCCACACGATTCAGTGCTCTGACATTAATTATGTGGAATGGGATGCTGAAGAATTGTTGGGACTTGGGAGGAAGATGAATTGAAAACCAACAAATTTGAATGTATTTTGAGACAAGAGGGTCCCACCGACTCCATCATCTCCAGCTCGTCACGTGATTTTCGTACTCGCCATTATCTGAAAATGATGGTAGACACCCACCTCTGCTGGGATGTTCTTCTTCACCGTCCGCCATTAATGACTTCTTCTTCTTCTTCATCTTCATTGAAAAAGAAATGAAAATCCAAAAAACGTGAAGGGTTTACAATCTGAGAATTTTTATAAAAAAAATTGGATTAATTTTGCACGCAAAGAGTGATAAACGACACTGCAATCTGCATGTTTGGTAATGCCTGGATCTAATGGCTGTTCCTGGAAGAAAAAAGTACACGAAATTCCTCATAAAACACATTAAAATAGAAAATTTGTTTATGTTTTTTCTACAGGAATTAGTGCAAGTAATAGTTACCAAAAAATGACTAGGAATTATTTGGATTCCTTCATGTGGAATGCCCTCACATTAATTTTATGTTGGCTGAGAGAGAGAGAGAGAGAGAGAGAGAGAGAGAGAGAGAGAGAGAGAGAGAGAGAGAGAGAGAGAGAGAGAGAGAGTGATCTGCCCAGTACAATAATTAATTTAGAAATATGCCATTTTAATTTAGAAATATGACATTCAGTGAGACATAACCTAGATTTTGACTCATATATCTGCTTTTTAGCTCCTTAAACCCTACTTAATCTTGGCTTTTTTCTTCTTCTAACTAACTAAAGTGCCGTCGTCAAGTTGAATAACTCAATTCAATCAAGCAATTCTGGTCTATGTCTGCAGGCTTGTCTAACAGCAAAAAGACATCATTTTCATCTCTCAGACAGTAGCAGACACTGACAGAGACTCCACAGCACCACTTTGTTCACAAACCAAAATACTACAAAAATTTTATCACAGTCGCCTGCTCCACATGTTAGAAATTTCCTACCATCTCCATTTTCAGTTCCATATAAGAAAGAGAAAGTGCAGATCTCAGTCTGCACAGAGAGAGAGAGAGATAGTAACAAAAGAAAACGAAGAAGAGAAGAAACCCTTACCTTTTCTGTTCCCAAAGAAAATTAGATGGCTGTTCTCCCATGCAAACATCTTCTTTTCATCACTTTCATTTTGATATCTTACGTCTCCCTCCCAGCTAGAGGTAAATTTATTTCTATATTTCCTAATATATATATATATATATATATATATATATATATATGCAATTATTATTTTAATTATAATATAGAAAGTGTAAACTGCATGAACTTTTGCTATTTGCAAGTTCTTGATATTGGTTTTGGATGCAGCCAGAAGCTTAGGAGTGGTAAAACTTAAAGTTATGACAGAGAAAAGCCATGAAGATCAAAGCATGCGTAATAGTGAGGAGAAGGTCTCAGGCGTAGAGGATTTAGTGACTATGGATTATACAGCTGCATCTAAGAAACCTCCAATTCACAACTAGCTAGTCTGCTTTATATATATAGAGATTACTAGTGATAGTTCATTATTTACTTTCATAAAAATGAGAAAAGAGAAGAGGGAGAGAGAGAGAGAGAAAGAGAGGTTTTGATTCACAAATTGTGCTAGATGTAAATATACATTGATCTTATACACTTCCTTTTTGATATCTAAGACAGAAATTATGGTCGATTTCTTTGTTTTTTAATTTATACAGTCCATCTTAATGCTTTTAGTCTGAGAGTTAATAGATCTTTTAATCCTTTTTTCTTCTTCATATTCTCTATCCTCCCCGTCTCTCTTCTCTTCTCTTCTCTAGCCCTAAAAAAATCCATGAAATATTTTGTACTCCTCTCTTACCATCTCTCTCGGGCTCTCTTTCTGAGAGCAGTTCTTCATCTTCGTTGTTGTTGTTGTTAACAGTAAGAAAAGATAACAGAACAAGATTCATAGCAAGTTCTTTATTTTCGTTGTTGTTAACAGTCATAATAGATAGCAGATGAGGAAGATGATGAGAGAGAGAGAGATGGAGGACAGAAAATATTAAATTGTATTTTTCCCTCAATGACTTTACAAAAGTGTTGTTCCATTTATGGACAAAAGGAAATAGTGCACTATAGGATATTTGTACACTTGCCAAACACTAATTGATGCAAAAACTCATAAAAAAACTACTCCAAATTATAATAAAAATGTGATAGAATATGCCAAGAACAAATTAAATCAATAAAAGATGGAATTTTATAGGTTCGAAAGGTTAAACTCAACAGTCAGTCAAACCCGTAAAATCAATTCTCTGGTGAGTATAATAAACCCATTGGATAAACCTGCCTAAAACTGAGAGAATGTTGCCAAATTTGTGGTAACCCGCGGTTTTGACTGAGTAAGTGGGTAAGTTTTAATTCCCTACAATAAAAATATTTGGCAGTTTTATTGTTGCCATAATACTAATTGATGGATTATAACCTTTTATTTCCTCAAGGAAGGATTGCCTTTAGAGGAGGTATAACCTTCTAAAATTAAACCCTTATTTTATCTTGGAATATAAGAGAGAGATTGGTGGTTGCCGAGAAAAAAGGTGTAACACTCGGGATTTTCTCTAAACGTAAATTACCTTAGATTAGAGTATGGTATGGGAGCATAGCAAAGACCTTAGACCTTAGAAAGTATTATAAGTGTGAGTTTAGAAAGAGAGAATTTGAGAGAAAATAAAGGGATTACGTGGTTGTTGGAAAAATTGGTGTTTTAAATTAAAGAAGGGAAAATTAAATTGATGAAAAAGGAGAAAGTAGAGGGTCTTCCAAGTTCAACGTTGGAGAAGAAGAAATGTGAGGGAATGGTTGATTTTGAAAATTGATTAAATTTAGTGGAAATTTTAAAAAGAGGAAAAAGTGGGTTTTTAAATTGTGTATGGCAAAGGTGTAAAAAAAGACAAAGTGGTTGTCTTCTCCCCTTTTCTCCACCCACGATGCTTCAGCTAACATGTATTCTTCTAAAGATCTCCGTAAACTCTTAGGGTTCTAATAAAACTTCACATCCGAGAAAAGACTTTAATTTACTATTTTACGAAAATACCCCTAAGAGCGGGAACCCGTAAATTCTGGGCATTACAATCTAATCTTAACTAACTAACTAAAGGTAAATAAATACTTACAGTCGGTGAAGCGCGTTGCACGACAGCTGGCATTGTCGAGTAATCCTTTGAACGACTCGACCACTTTGCTCTGATACCATCTTGTAATGCCTCCGAATCCACCCTGGCTCGGTGCGCTACTTTGCTAACCAATCTCGCGTTTAAAACGTAATTTAAAAATAATTTTCGTTAAAATATCGACTCTAAAAATATTATTAAAAACGTGGAAACAAATGAACCCGACGTTGCTTACTATACGAAAAAAAATGAGCGGCATAACGGCTGAAATTTCTAAAACCAAATTCTGTAAAAATCAAACATTTATAAATACGTTCAGAGTAATCCCAAAACAGTTCCCAAATCTCAAAGTTATGTAAAACACATTCAAGGAGATTTCAAAACAATTCACCACCACATTTACAAAATCGAACCAACAAAATAGTCAAACCCTTCAAATATCCAAAATAGATAGAAAACTATACAAAATCTCAAAGAACCGAACTAAACACATCCCCGAAGATCCTGGTCGAGGCGCCCCGACAACTGCCTGCACCGGCGTACTGCGTACATCACCAACTGCGTCCCCATTCCTAGCTTTCCTCAAAACTCTCCCCATTCCTAGCTTTCCTCAAAACTCTCACCTGCAATGACGTCGTCACCTACACCATAGAACACAAAACGTAAGCCTAATACTTAGTAAGTAGGGAATAATGAATGCAAACAACACACGATGTAACCAATCCTATCACATGCAGTTTCTAACGCTCAATTGTGCTAATAAGATTTGCCTGCATTGGTCGTGATGGCTTAAGATGTGCCTGCATCAATCGTGATGCCTTAAGATTTGCCTGCGATGCCTTAAGATTTGCCTGCATCGATCGTGATGCCTTAAGATTTTTCCATTCTTTTATCTAATTACCGTTCACACTCACAATGCCAAACAATGCAACCCCTCGTATCCAGCATAGCGTCCTCTAACTCACAATGCATGTATCAAAGATATGTAACACAACATGAAACCAAACAACACAACGCAACACGAAACAAAAGACAAACCAATAAACCCTACCGTTCTATGGTGTAGGCCCGAAGGCATCAAAAAGATTCCTCTACTTACCTGACGGCTCGGCACTTGCTTAATCACTTCGTCCCGTAAGATTACTCGCTCGTACAATTACCCGCTTGGCAACCTAAAAAATATAGTAAATAACTTAGAATTTCTAATCAACACTAACTAAAACTAACAATAATACAAACCAAAAAAATTCTAAACCCTAAACCCGATTTTTGCACCAAGTTTTAGTGTCCAACTTCAAACGGCCATAACTTATTCATTTTTCAACGGATTTCGACGTGCCACCCCAATCCGTAAACCTCTACACGTCTACTATCCATTGAAACACTCAATTTAATCAACCAAATAACTTGGCGGAACAAAAATGCCAAAAACAGAACCGGCGCCCATTTTGCAAAAAACCGGTTTTTCTCTAAAATATCCAAAATTTCGACTTCAATCCTATTCTACCAATTTCTTCACCAATCAACAACATTTATCCTCAATTAGCATAACCTAACCAAAAATTCCGAGGCTTCACTCAGAAAAATCAAAACGCCCAAATCGGGCTTGCTGATTTTTCGCCCAAACAAGGCTTCTCACGGCCAGGCGACCCTAGCCGGTCCAAGGGTCGGCAAACCCATGACGGAAGCAACCAAAATCGGCCGGTGATCGGAGCCAAATCTGGCTCGTCACTCACGGTCTCAAACTGAACCAAAAATAGGGCAAAATCGAGCTTACCGGTCGGTTTGTGCACGGAGACTAGCCGGACTCTGCTCGCCGCCGTCGTCTGGCCGGAGAACGTCAGAAGACGTCGGTGAACAGCTCGCCGATCGTCGCCTTTGCCCTCTTCCCCGTTCTTCTTTTTGCAAAGCCCGAACAACAGAATTGCTTCTCGATGCCATTCTGTTGTTTTAAGAGAAAACATAAATGTTTTCTCTTAAAACACCAAATTTACCATTTTGAATTTTGTTGAGGCAGTGAGTGACGAGCCAGATTTGGCTCCGATCACCAGCCAATTTTGGTTGCTTCCGGCGTAGGTTTGCCGACCCTTGGATCGGCTATGGTCGCCTAACCGTGAGGAGCCCTGTTTGGGCGAAAATCAGCAAGCCCGATTTGGGCGTTTCGATTTTGCTGAGTGAAGCCTCGGGATTTTTTTGTTAGGTTATGCTATTTGAGGATAAATGTTGTTGATTGGTGAAGAAATTGGTAGAATAGGATTGAAGTCGAAATTTTGGATATTTTAGAGAAAAACCGGTTTTTAGCAAAATGGGCGCGGGTTCTGTTTTTGGCATTTCTATTCGGACAAGTTATTTGGTTGATTAAATTGAGTGTTTCAATAGATAGTAGACGTGTAGAGGTTTATGGATTGGGGTGGCACGTTGAAATCCGTTGAAAAACGAATAAGTTATGGCCGTTTGAAGTTGGACACTAAAACTTGGTGTAAAAATTGGGTTTAGGGTTTAGAATTTTCTTTGATTTGTATTACTGTTAGTTTTGGTTAGTGTTTATTAGAAATTCTAAGTTATTTACTATATTTGTTAGGTTGCCAAGCGGGCAATTGTACGAGCGAGTAATCTTACGGGACGAAGTGATTAAGCAAGTGTCGAGCCGTCAGGTAAGTAGAGGAATCTTTTAGTTGCCTTCGGGCCTACACCATAAAACGGTAGGGTTTATTGGTTTGTGTTTTGTTTCGTGTTGCGTTGTGTTATTTGGTTTCGTGTTGTGTTGCATATCTTTGATACATGCATTGTGAGTTACAGTACGCTATGCTAGATACGAGGGGTTGCGTTGTTTGACATTGTGAGTGTGAACGGTAATTAGATAAAAGAATGGCAAAATCTTAAGGCATCACGATCGATGCGGGCAAATCTTAAGGCATCACGATCGATGCGGGCAAATCTTAAGGCATCACGATTGATGCAGACAAATCTTAAGGCATCACGATTGATGCAGGCACATCTTAAGGCATCACGACCGATGCAGGAAAATCTTATTAGCACAATTGAGCGTTAGAAACTGCATGTGAAAGGATTGGTTGCATCGTGTGTTGTTTGCATTCATTATTCCCTACTTACTAAGCATTAGGCTTACGTTTTGTGTTCTATGGTATAGGTGACGACGTCATTGCAGGTGAGAGTTTTGAGGAAAGCTAGGAATTGGGAGAGTTTTGAGGAAAGCTAGGAATGGGCACGCGGTTGGTGATGTACGCAGTATGCCAGTGCAGGCAGTTGTTGGGGCGCCTCGACCAGGATCTTCGGGGATTGTTTAGTTCGGTACTTTGGGATTTTGTATAGTTTTCTATCTATTTTGGATGTTTGAAGGGTTTGACTATTTTGTTGGTTCGATTTTGTAAATGTGGTGGTGAATTGTTTTGAAATCTCGTTGAATGTGTTTTACATAACTTTGAGATTTGGGAACTGTTTTGGGATTACTCTGAACGTATTTATAAATGTTTGATTTTTACAGAATTTGGTTTTAGAAATTTCAGCCGTTATGCCGCTCATTTTTTTTCGTATAGTAAGCAACGTCGGGTTCATTTGTTTCCACGTTTTTAATAATATTTTTAGAGTCGATATTTTAACGAAAATTATTTTTAAATTACGTTTAAACGCGAGATTGGTTAGCAAAGTAGCGCATCGAGCCAGGGTGGATTCGGAGGCGTTACAAGATGGTATCAGAGCAAAGTGGTCGAGTCGTTCAAAGGATTACTCGACAATGCCAGCCGCCGTGCAACGTGCTTCACCGACTGTAAGTATTTATTTACCTTTAGTTAGTTAGTTAAGATTAGATTGTAATGCCCAGAATTTACGGGTTCCCGCTCTTAGGGGTATTTTCGTAAAATAGTAAATTAAAGTCTTTTCTCGGATGTGAAGTTTTATTAGAACCCTAGGAGTTTACGGAGATCTTTAGAAGAATAAATAAATTTTAGAAATTCAAAGTGATAGCGTAACGCTAAGTTCCATTTTTAGCCCTATAGTGTTTTAACTCGTAAAAGTAGTAAATTGAGTCCGTTTTGCGAACGAAGAGTTTCGTTAGAACCCTAAGAATAAGTTGGGATATTTGAAGAAATAAGAGAATTTTGGAGAAGCCAAATCAATAGGTTAAATAAAGAATTAAGCTAAAGGATTGAGAGAAGGGCAAAAAGTTAATTAGATAAGTTAAATTTCAATTAAAAAACAAATACCCCCACTTCAACATTTCATTCCACGAAAATCCTTTCCAGAGAAGTTTCTCCTCTCCCATTTGGCGATCCTTCATCTCCACGGCGATTTCCTCTCGGCGGATCACTCGTCTTCTCCGACGATCGTCTCTCTCAAGTTTTCTTCGACAATTCCAAGCCCTAGGTAAGACTCTAGTATTCTACGAGTTAGTTTTGATTTAGGGTTTGATTTCAATTAGGGTATTTTCGATTTAAGGTTGAGAAATTGTAGGTTTTGTTAGAAATCGATAGTTTAAAGATATTAATGCCCATTGATGTTACATTTGTTGTTATTTTGAAGATTGGAGTGAACTTATAAGAGTTGAGTGGTTGTTAGGTTGATTTTTGGGGTTGTTGGAGTTTAAAAGAATCCATCCATGGAGCTTAAAGGTTGGCGAGCACAACGTGCTCGATAAAATGCCCGAATGGAGAAAATGAAGTCGTAGGAAAGAATTTCCTTAGTCAGGGGCTTAGTTTAAGTTTGGAATTCATTTAATTAGGATCGATTTTAATGTTCCTATTTGTGAAATGCTTTAGGTGGAGACGACTTTTGGACGGTGCTCGGCTTGCTACGGACGCCAGGTAAGTGGGTGCTAGGTTTCCGTCCCTTAAGGCCCTACATCGTGTCAACGTTAGGCTTTTGTATTTTGATGATGATTTTCTGATTGTGGGGTTTACTGAGTCGGGTAGTCTAGGATGTTAGCTATTAGTTGTTCGTAAAGTTCGTTAAAAGTATTGTATGTCCATGTACGTTGTGAATTGTTTGGTGATATGTTTGATGGTATGTTATACGTGAATTCCTCATGCATCATGTTTTCTCAAAAGTCATACGAAATGTCTTCATGCATGAATTATGTAAAGGAAAAGTAATGATTAAGTGTGGGTGGGACTGTATGGCCATAACAACAAAACTATTGTCACTATCCACGCGATGGATCATGAATACGGCCGAAAGGACTATGTACACGCACTTGGCCTACCTCCCTGACAAGATCCCCACCTTAATCCATGTTAACGAAAATGAAAAGAATAAGAACAAGTAAATGAACATGTTTTATGAAAAGTCATGCATTTATACATACGTCATCTATAGTGCATTCCCTTGCTAAGCATTAGGCTTAATGTTTATGTTGAATGATGTAGGTGATAGGTGTGAAGGTGAGAGTTCTCTCGATGGCAAGGAATAGGTGGTCGACGGATGGTGCTCGTGGCGACGAGGTGTGTTTTGGCAAGGTTCGGTGACGGTGGGTGTGCTCCAAGTTATTTTGGGTAATCAATGTAAGCTTGTTTTGATGTTAAAAATGTGAGAGATTTTAGGTTATGTGGGGAAAGTTTGATATTTTAGGAATTGTATAGTGAATGTAGGTTAGAAGTTGTGTCGTTTTGAATGATTTGGTGACGTGTTTGTTTTGGAGATGTTTTTAAGGAAATTTCATTTATAATGTTGATGTGGTCTTGAGAATTTGGTTGGTTTTTTTTGATGATTTTTAGGTGATTTAAACTGTATGGATATGCACGGTTTTAAAAATGAAAGAAAAGTGGTGAAGTTTTAAGTGGTTTTGCAGGGCGTAGAAGGAAGAAAAGAAGAAAGAAATAAGGGAGGGAGAAGTTCGCCGCTCTCTGGAGAAATCCAGAGAGGGTGGCGATTTTGCAATAGGCGACTGGTCGCCTGTTGCAAATCGCCGAGGGCGATCAGTCGCCACCTTTATTGGCGACTGATCGCCGTGGCATGATGTGTTTTCTGTTTTATTTTAATTAATTAATAGTTTTAATTGATTTAATTGTTTTAGTATTTGTTTTAAACGATTTATTAAACGAACTTCGATTTTAATTTCGATTGAGATTTCACCTTAAATACAGTTAAAGTTAAAAGTGTTAAAATAAAATAAAATAAAATAAAATAGTACGGGTACAGTATTAGGGTCGTGACATAGATTGTTTAGCCTTGTTTAGGATTAGAACAAAAATATCAAGAGTACCGGGACAACCTCGGTGGATCCCAAATAGCCAACTTATAGACATAGTGAACTGATAGTTCGAATAGCTAAGAATTTATTGGAAAAGCGAAACAGACAAGGTAACATCCGTATAATTGAGCATAGAGAGATTAGAGAATCTTAGGATGAGAATGTAAGACTGATAACCTAAGAATGTGAGACAAAGAGGTATGGTCGACCCGAGTTGAGTGTAAACGTTAGCCTGAGTAGAAGTGATAGTCGTTAGGAAAGGTGTGAGTTGTTTCCTAGTATTAAATGGGTGAGGACATGGTGGGTTGAATGCAAGGCGAGACAGACCTTAGAATGAGGGAGCTAGGCATAAAAAATAGTAACCTAGGTTGATTGTAATGATGATACACATAGGATTTATTTCCCTTAGAGAGTTACATCTTATGTGAGATAAGATTGGAATAGATAGACTCAGGGCCTAGTTAGCAAACCATTGGGAGTACTAGGATGCGATGAACCAGATAGAAGTTTTAAATTGAGAACAAAATTATTGGGAGATACCTTAGACCATCGTAATGCCATTACTATGTTTATGAGGATGTGTATAGATGTAAAAGTGGTATACTTTAGAATTATGTAGAGTTAGAAGTATTTAAATGTAGATTGTATTCGAGTGTCTAGTTTAAATAAATTGTTAAGGGGGTTTTGATTATTTGAGACAATAATCGATATTCGGTGGGGGAAAATTCTAATGAACTTTATGCAAGAAAAACCAAGAGGGGAGCCTAGCCTAAGTTAGAGGAAGTTGTAAGTTTGATTGATTGTCAAATTAAGTGAGGTTAACAATAGTAGGGACTATTGAGTGTAAAGAGGTATAGTTAGAATGATCCAAACTAGAGTCATAGAGAGTTTACAATTCTCGATGAATGCTCGAGAGTAGAATTATTGAGAGTAAGAGCCGTGAATGTGGCAATGAGAATTAGTTGTGGAGTGAATGATGAGCCATGGAAAGGTAACATTAGAATAGGATATATTAGTAGATGTAACACCCAGAAAATTTCGGTAACGCACGTATACCTTGGATTAGATAGTTAGAGTAATTATTTTAGGGGATAAAGGGATTAGATTTAATGTAAGTTTGAAATGTCAAAGTTTGAAAAGTCAAACCAATTAAGCACCAATAGAATGCTAGTGTTAAGTTGCATTAAAGGGTTTGAAAAGTCAAATGTGTAAATATCAACCAATAAGAAAAATTCAAAAGAAATTTAAAAAGAATGAAAAGTGGGAATTAATGATGTCTTCATGTTGGAGATTGGAAGACAAGGTGAGGGTTAAGGGTTTAATGGTAATTTTAAAGAAAAGAGTTGAAAATTCAAAATTTAATATGTGGAAAAGTCAAAAGTATCTAACAAACAATAGGAAAGAAGATTTTGGTGATGAAAAATGAATGGAGGAAGTGGTGAAGGATGACAGCCACGTTGGGGGAGAAAAAGGGAGGTGGATTTAAAATTTTAAAGAATTTTGTGGTGAAAAATTAAAAAAAAGGAAGAAATTTACTTTAAATTTTCAAAAATTGTGGAAAAACATATCATTTTCTTCTTTCTTCTCCCCTGCCATCGTGAACCCTCCATAGCCGCCTCTTCTCTCTCTTTTGATTCAATTTCTTAAGGTGATTTTAAGGTAAAAATTCATGGGTTTTGATTTTTATAAGTTTAGAGGAAGTTTGAGAGTGTTTTAGTGAGTTTTGGTTGGATTTTGTGAGGTTTGAAAACCCTAGTTTTTGGATTCCGAAATTTGGTTTTCAATTGGTTGATTTCTTTCCAAATTGGTTGGTTTAGTTGTTGAATGGTTAGTTTAGGTTAATTGAGTGATTAGATAAAGTATTGGATGGAAGTTACACAAAAATTGGGTTGGAACACTTGGGGGGGGGGGGGGGGGCGATTCTGTTGAGGGGTTTTCTGGTTGGCTAATATGTTTGTTTGGATAAATTAAGTATTGCAATGGATAGTAGATGTGTAGAGGTTTCAGAATTGGGGTGGCACGTCGAAATCCGTTGAAAAATGAGAAAGTTATGGCCGTTTGAAATTGGATGGTAAAAAATTGCATGAAAATCGGGTTTGAGTGTTTAGGTTGAAAAATTTGTGTTAGTTTGAGTTAGTTGATTTCTTTAGACTTCTTTAGTTTGTTACTAAGTAAACTTTCCTTATTTGTTAGGTAATTGCAAGAGTAATTTGGTTGAACGAAGTGACAACACGTTTTTGACGCAATCAGGTAAGTAGTGGGGTGCTTGTTTGTTGCCTTCGGGCCTACACCATAGAACGGTAGGGATTGTTTGTTTGTTTGCTGTGTTTTAATTTGTGTCATGCATCGTGTGTCATGCATCATCGTTTTCTAACTACGAAACCACGTGTTTTGCATGCTTGAGTGGTGAGAATGAACTGAAAGATAAGATAATTGATATGCAACTTGGTCTCGAGGAGAATAGCCTCGTCGGGCACGTGGCTCGCTAAGCACCCCACGTGGGATTTTACTTGAGATGCAATGCTAATGTACGTAATGTGTCGTGAGTATGAATGTCTCGATATGCTCGTGCTTGAAGGCACAATGAAGATTCTACGATCGATTGGGGGAGATTTGGTTGGCCATCCAGGATTGTGTTAGGGCGTGTGTCTCCGGTCTTGCTCCGTGGGTCAAGGTGTGGTCGTCCATGATTGTGTTGGGGCGTGTGCCTACTTGATTCACATGAAAGTGGAAGATAAATGTAACCAGAACGAGAAGAAAACAACGGAGTGTGTAGAAACTGCATGTTATGGTTGAGCTAAGCATTTTTTGTGTTAATGTGCATTATTTCCCTACTTGCTAAGCGTTAGGCTTACTTTTTTGTGTTCTATGGTGTAGGTGAAGAGTTTTATACACGTGAGGTAGATGAGACAGCCGAGGATTAGGCTGCAGTCGGAGGAGTACGAAGTCCGCCGGTGCAGGCTATTGTCGGGGCGTCTTGACCACCGTTTTCCTTGGATTTGTGGGAGGTTGCTATTTTGTATGTAGATATTTGGTATGTAGATAGTTGGTGGGTGTTCTAAGTTGTTTTGATGAGTTAAGTTGTTTAAATTTTGATAGGTTTTGGTACATTTTGGTACATGGTATTTGTAAATATTTTCGTAATTATTTTGACGGTTTGCGAGTCAATTGTGTTGATGGATAATGGTTTTAAGTGTTTGTGGTTTGAACTAGTTTGATTCCTGGTTTTAAATTGCAGGTTTTGGTTTATCGAATTTTAGGCGTTATGCCGTTCGTTTTGATTTTAAAATAAATAAAGTCGGGTTACGTTCTCTATTTTTGTTATTATCCGTCTTAAGTCGGTGAGATGAATTTTTTTTTAAATTTTTCCTATTTCCAAATTATTTTAACCCGACATTTTCTGACATATTTTAAACGTCGTTTTAAAAACGGGAATGGTTTGCAAAGTGACGCATCGAGCCAGAACGGGTTCGGGGCGTTACAAAGTTGGTATCAGAGCAAAAGTGGTCGAGTCGTTCAAAGGATTACTCGACAATGGCGGCCGCCGTGCAACGTCCTTCACCGACTGTAAGTATTTCTTTAACTCTAGTTAGTTTCTTTTCTAAGATTAGATTTTCTAATTTTTTCAGGAATAGAATTTAAAAATGCCGAGAAATCCCGGACGACCCGGATGACCTGGACGACCCCGAAATGAACCAGAACCACCTGAGGACCCGAATAAACAACTCAGGGATCTATTGAATGTTCAATCTCAGCTGCTCGGGATTTTTATGAATCAAGGCGTACCGGGAGGTATGACAGTGGGGTCTGGCTCAGGAGCGGGTTCCAGCGGAGAGAGGTTCAGAAGGTTAAAGTCTCCGGCATTTGAAGGACGTTTGACGGATCCGACAGCTGCCGAGAGTTGGGTATGTACGGTGGAGGATATGTTTAGTGTCGCAAAGGTGGAAGAACAAAACAAGGTTAAATGTGCTACCTTCCATTTGTCGAATAGTGCTCAGAGCTTGTGGGGAACAGTGAACGCCACAACAAATATTCAGAGCATGACTTGGGAAGAATTTAAGGAGCTGTTTTATGATAAATATTACAACCGAACGGTTCAAGCTGTAAAGCGATTGGAGGTCATGGCTTTAAAGCAAACCGGATCTGTGAGAGATTATATTCAGCAGTTTGAATCTCTGTCCCGATTTGCCAGCAATATGATCAACAGAGAGGAGGATAAGATCTTTCAGTTTGTACAAGGTTTGAAGCCAGAAATTGAAATGCTAGTGAAGACGTTTGGGATTGATGGTATATCCTTTACACGAGTGGTGGCCAAAGCTCTAGAGGTGGAGGTATCTGCCGGTAAGATTCTTAAACATGTTGAAGCACCAAAGAGGATGTTCAAAGATATTACTGCACAGTTTAGCAGAGGCGGATCATCTACTCAGTTCCAGGGTACGAAAAGACCGGGTGGAAATTTGAAAGATCCAAGGGGTGGCAAGAAGCCTCAGCAACAACCACAACAGAAAAAATGGTTTCAGCAGTGTCCTAAGTGTTTAAAGTCTCACCCAGGAGAATGTGGACAGTACGACAACAAATGTTAAATTGCTTTGAGTTCGGCCATATGTTTCGAGACTGCCCGAAGCCGAAAGTGAATTGGTGTTTTATTTGCAATGAACCTGGTCATATAGCGAAGGATTGCTCTGCACCGAAGAAGGGACCAGCCAAGGCAATACCCAGAATTTTTGCCATGATAGAGACGAAGGGAGAGGATCGAGCTGCAGTTATTTCAGGTACTGTATTTGTTAATTCAGTGCCTGCATTTACTTTGTTAGATTCAGGGGCATCCTATTCCTTCGTAGCGGCAGCATTTGTAACAAAAGTACAGTTAGAAGTAGAGCCGGCTGAAAGTGCGTATACTGTGAAGTTACCATCTGGAGAGTGTATGCATTCTGAGCAGGTAGTTCCTAATAGTTTAGTGACGGTCAGAAAAAAGACTTTACCTGCTAATTTGATCGTTATGTGGATAACCGTGATACTTGGTATGGACTGGTTGTTTCGGCACCATGCGACAATTGATTGCAGAGCAGGGACTGTGAATTTTCAACCTCCGAGCGGTGAAAATTTTTCTTTTCAAGCTTTGAAGAACATAAAGAGGCTCTCAGTTATGGCACCCATGGATGCTCAGAAATCTGTTATTGGTGAGTTTACATGTTTTCTTGCCGCTATTGTAGATTCTCAGTCTTTGGTAGAAGTTAAGCTTCAGGAGATAGATATTGTTCGTGATTTTCCTGAAGTGTTCCTAGATGATTTGCCTGGTCTACCTCCGGACCGAGAAATCGAGTTCGTAATTGACACTTATCCTGGAGCAGAGCCGGTGTTGAAGAATCCTTACAGGTTGGCTCCGCCTGAATTGAAAGAATTGAAGAAGCAGTTGGAGGAGCTAGTCGACAAGGGCTTTAAACGCCCTAGCTTCTCGCCGTGGGGAGCGCTCGTATTATTTGTTAAGAAGAAAGACTTGTCGTGTAACGACCCGGGGAGGATCGCCACGAAATTCTTGACTTTACATAAACATTAATTCATATATGAACTCCTTTCTCCTTCTCTGTTTTTTTTTTATATATCAGTATACCTAACAGGCTTAAAGACTTCAACTTAATGGATGGAAAATTAGTCCCTCGTACATGCTTCCAATCGACGTACAAGTTGCATGGGTCTGCATGCATTAACCGATAGACACCGCGTCTTCCGGATGGCACGAGCACCCCACATGACTTATTTAAACACCTATCGGCAGATGCGAATACCCGCATCGACCGACGATCACGTGCATCTCGTGTGACCAATTTAAAACATCCACCGATAGACAGGTGAGATTCACGTGTTCATCTAAGACATCTTCCGATGGCTTACAAGCTCTATATCATCCGATCACTAAACGACAAGTTATCACTTACATCATCCGGCGAGGAAATATACTTCATCTTCCGGTGGAATAGGGAAACATCATCCGGCGAGGACATGTGCTCCCCACGTGCATAATTAAAACATGACCCGGTCACTAAACGACAAGAAAACCCTCACATCGTCCGGTGGCTAAACACTCTACATCTGCCGATCGCTAGACGACAAAATAACACTTTCATCATCCGATGGCTTTAACACTACATCTGCCGATCGCTAGACGACAAAATAACACTTTCATCATCTGATGGCTTTAACACTCTACATCTGCCGATGAAGAAACATACTACATCTTCCGGTGACGTCATCCTGAAGACTCAATCGTTCGATTCCTATCATTTGATATCTGCCGATGACGTCAGCCGGATGAATGCCTCATCCAGCTTCTATCTTATGGCAGTAAAACACTATAATCATCAAACAACCTCATCCAACAGAAAATACTACAACTCGCCCAAATCTTAACCTGGGAATTATAAACCCTAATGAGTGAAAACCATATCCCATACCAGATACACATAGCGGAAGGCTTAAGCAAAACAGACCATTCAATGATCCTTAAAATTGTTAACAGACTCTGAAGTCAAACCATTAAAAATCCGAATCTCATTGTTATAAGAAAACTCTATTCTACTTAGTCATCTGTTTATCATAAACTTCTCTGACTTACTATGGGTATAACAAGGGAACTTGATCGCCTATCCAGCCTTCACTGTCACACTGAGCATCCTCCAGCAACCAAGCTTAAACATCTTCATTGACCTTGAGATCCTCACTTGAAAACTTGTCACCTACATCATAAGGTTTAAACTATAAGCCTAATGCTTAGTAAGGAATGCAACACTAACATGGATGCATGAATGCATGATTTGGGAAATTCACATGCTCATAATTCTTTTCTTGTTCATGTCCTTGCTCATAATCATCATTCATAATCATGGATCATATTCATCATTCATAGTCATTGATCATATTCATCATTCATAATCATTGATCATATTCATCATTCATAGTCATTGATCATATTCATCATTCATAGTCATTGATCATATTCATCATTCATAGTCTTTGTTCATATTCTTTGTTTAGGTTATGTGGATCAAGAGAGGATTTGTGCCGGGAAAGGGGGTTCGACAGTGAGTTTGATCTTGTTCCCTACTGCGGGTCGTATTCATATGTCCTTCTTTGGATTGTGACATACGCCGAACCGCCCCCAACCTTCACTTAATCCACGTTGCATAAATCTTATACATATACATATATACATACATATCTTGTTCATGGAAAACATGCGTTAAAACATTTTCTTATGCTTGAGAAACATTCATGATGCATGGACGTGAAAACTTTTAACTCATCAAACTATGACAAGGATCATACCAGAGTAGACAACTTCACATTCACTAACAGGTCATCACATGGTATAACTCGCAACATACATAAATCCTTCAAGTACAGACAAGCTCATACTCATAAGGTAAACATTAGACATCTCAACTTAGTACTCCCACGATGTAAGGCTCTATTAGCCAGAAATCTTAATACATTCACTTACCTGGTCTCTTTAGCACTTGAGCTCCTTTCTCTTCAAACTTCTTCACCTAAACATTTACATTGCAGTAGTTAAAACAAAATCCTAATACTCTACTCATAAATCATTCTAGGATCTATTAGCTAAAGTCATTCCCGAATCCTTGGTTTGATATACTGTGCAAAATCTGAAATCCAAAATAAAACAAACAGGTTCCACTATCGATTAAATCTGAGTTGATTATTTAAAATGTCCAGAATCGATTCGGGTTGACATTACTACTCTCGGATTCTAAAATGTTCTAATACTACTCGGCCATTGATAAAATCCGAGTTCAAATGCCGAGCTGAAACAGGGTTCCAAACACAAGCAGATAACTACATTGTCCATTTCATACCTCGGGTGCGGATTCGCAGAGGAATGCGGGTGGTGGCGGAGTAAACCGGCCGTCGAGGAGAGTTTACTGATAGCAGGGAGTGAGGACTTGCGAGAGAAGAAATTGCCAGAAAGTAGGGGAATGTCGGCTACAGTGGGTTGAGTGAAATTAAAACATTTCCTTTTTCTTTATATATCAGTCATCACCCTCCATTATTACAACTTTGCCACCCAACCTAGTTTAAATCCACATGAAATTAATTATTCTTGGTATAAGTCCCAAACTGTAAAGATTAAATATTCATGACCGTTAGTACAGTTAGGAAAATCACCTGGCGTTAACTCGGGTGTTACATCCACCCTCCTTGAACAAAATTTTCGTCCCCAAAAATTGATCAAACAAACAACTCTGGATACTTGTCTAACATGTCCTGTCGTCGCTCCCAAGTGGCTTCTTCAATGCCATGATTCTTCCATAAGACTTTGACCAAAGGAATTTCTTTATTCCTCAGAGTCTTAACTGCGGATTCCAATATCTGCACTGGCTTCTCTTCATATGTTAGTGTCGGCTCAATCTCAAAATCCACTGGTTTAACAACTTGTGTAGGGTCCCGTATACATTTCCTTAACATTGACACATGGAAAACATTATGAACTTTATCCAATGATGGAGGCAACTGCAGTCTGTAAGTTGCACTACCGATTCTAGCCAAAACAGGGAATGGTCCAATAAATCATGGATTGTGCTTTCCCTTCCTGCCAAATCTTAGTACTCCTTTAAATGGTGAAACCTTCAGAAAAACTTCATCACCAACAGCAAATTCAAGATCTCTCCTCCTTTTGTCTGCAAAACTTTTCTGTCGACTTTGTGCAGTAATCAACCTCCTCTTAATAATGGCAATCTTGTCTGACATCTGCTGCAACATCTCAGGACCTATGAGTTTTGCTTCGCCAACTTCATCCCAATACATAGGTGATCTACATTTCCTACCATACAACGCCTCATAAGGTGCCATACCTATGGTGGACTGGTAGCTGTTGTTGTAAGAGAACTCAACCAGGGGTAAGTATCTACTCCAGGATGACTGGAAATCTAGTACACATGCCCTCAGCATGTCCTCAAGTATCTGGATAGTCCTTTCAGATTGACCATCTGTCTGTGGGTGGAAAGCAGTGCTGAAAGACAACTTTGTACCTAATGTGCCCTGTAAACTTTTCCAAAACCGGGAGGTGAACCTAGGGTCACGATCAGAGACAATAGATGCAGGAATTCCATGCAACCTAATTACTTCTTGTACATAAAGATCAGCAAGCTGGTCCATCGAGTAGGTTGTCCTTACTGGTAAGAAATGGGCTGATTTTGTCAATCTATCAATCACAACCCAAATACTATCATGTCCTTTAATTGTCTTAGGTAATCCTACAACGAAATCCTTAGCTATGTGTTCCCACTTCCACTAGGGAATAGGTAAAGGCTGAAGGGTACCTCCTGGATGTTGGTGCTCGGCTTTAACCTGTTGGCAAACCAAACATGACTCTACATACTTAGCAACATCTCTCTTTAAGTTTGGCCACCAATAGAGTATTTTCAGGTCTCGATACATCTTGGTGCTTCCAGGATGCACAGAAAAGGGAGACGAATGCGCCTCAGCCAAGATTAGCTTACGTAATTCTTCATCATTAGGGACATACCATCTATTTCTAAACTTCAGAATCCCCTCCTTGGAAAGACTAAACTCGGAGGTGTTGTCCTTCACCTTGTTCATCATACCATCATTCTCCTCAGAGTCCTTCTGTTGTGCCTCTTTGATATTTTCTGAAACCTTTGGTTGAATGGTCAAATCGGCAAGTAAGGTTGATAACTCTGGAACTATCTCCAATCCAAACCTCTGAACTTCTGTCCTCAAAGATATAGACATAGTTGATACAACGGGTTGTATTGTTGTTGACATCCTGCTCAATGCGTCAGCTACAGAGTTAGCCTTACCCGGGTGATACTTGATCTCAAAGTCGTAATCCTTAACAAATTCCAACCAACGCCTCTGCCTCATGTTCAATTCCTTTTGTGTAAAGAGGTACTTCAGACTTTTATGGTCAGAAAACACCTCACACTGCTATCCATATAAGTAGTGCATCCATATCTTCAAAGCAAAAATGACAGCGGCTAATTCTAAATCATGGGTGGGGTAGTTCTGTTCATAACTCTTTAATTGCCTAGAGGCATACGCTACAACTTTACTTCTTGCATCAAAACACAGCCCAAACCAACTTTTGATGCATCACAAAATACGCTAAACTTTCCTTCTTCGGTTGGAAAGGTCTTTACCGGGGCTGTTGTTAACTTCACCTTCAATGCCTGGAAGCTATTCTCACAAGCTTCGGTCCAAGAATACTTAGTGTCCTTCTTTGTCAAATTTGTCAGGGGCTTAGCTATCATAGAAAATCCTTTGATGAATTTTCTGTAATAGCCTGCCAATCCAAGGAAACTGCGGACCTCACTGGCATTCTTTGGTTGTGGCCATTCCTTTACTGCCTGAATTTTGGTCGGGTCCACTGATATGCCATTAGCCGAAACTATATGGCCAAGAAAATTAACCTTGTCCAACCAAAATTCACACTTGGACAATTTGGCATAAAGCTGGTGCTTCTTCAATGTTGTCAAAACTATTCCTAAATGCTCTGCATGGTCAGCTTCTGTCCGTGAGTATATCAGGATATCATCTATGAACACAAATACAAATTTGTCCAAATACTCCTGAAACACACGATTCATTAAGTCCATAAAGGCTGCAGGTGCATTGGTCAGCCCAAACGACATGACCAAGAATTCGTAGTGTCCATAGCGGGTTCTGAAGGCTGTCTTCGGTATATCTCCTTCCTTAACTTTCAGTTGGTAATAACCTGAACGTAAATCTATTTTTGAAAACACCTTTGCTCCTTGCAGTTGGTCAAACAAATCATCAATTCGGGGTAAGGGATACTTATTCTTGATTGTCAACTTATTTAGCTCCCTATAGTCTATGCACATTCTAAGGGAACCATCCTTCTTCTTGACAAATAAGACAGGTGCACCCCAAGGGGAACTACTAGGACGTATAAACCCTTTGTCTACTAATTCCTGTAGTTGAACTTTTAACTCCTTTAACTCAACAGGTGCCATACGGTAAGGGTTCTTAGATACCGGTAATGCCTCGGGATAAGTATCAATTACAAACTCTATTTCTCTATCAGGTGGTAATCCTGGCAAGTCATCTAAGAAGGCCTCAGGGAACTCCCTGACTATGGGGATATCTTGTAACTCTATCTTATTCTTCACCCGAATATCCATTATGCTAGCTAAGTAACTCTCACAACCATTTTTCAATAACCGATAAATCTCTAGTGAGGATATAATCGGTATTTTGCTTATTTTAGGAATAGCTTGGAAGGAATAACGATCACCATTTGGGGGTCGAAAATCAACCATCCCAGATCTACAACTTATTGTGGCATAATGCCTAAATAACCAATCCATTCCTAATATCACCTCGTATCCTTTCATGTCAATTACAATCATTTCTACATATAGTTTCTTACTTCCTAAGGACACAACATCTCCCTTAACAATCTGTTCGGAATGTAGGGACTTCCCTGAGGGTAACATAACATCATATGGCCTTTCGACTGGTAAAAGTTCTAAGTTGTGTTGGCATACAAACAGAGTTGATATAAACGAGTGTGTGGCTCCTGTATCGATAAGTGTGTAAGCAGCAAAACCACAGATCATAATGGTACATGTTATGACTGTATGTTGCACGGCTTCCTCATCCTCCATCATTGCATAGACTCTTGGTGCTACCCTTGCACGGTTTGGATCTGGCGGCATGGGGCAGTCTCTGACTATATGTCCAACCTTATCACATCTGAAACAGCGGCCAGAACGCAACTTGCATTCGCCGGGGTGGTTCTTCTGGCAGGTGGGGCATAAGGGTGCCAGGGGCCTCTTCCCTTTTTCTTGGTCATCATTCTGGTTGAGGGGTCTCTTTATTCCTTGTTGTTGTTGCTGTGGTCCCCTGTTCTGTTGTGGCTGCCAACCTTTGTTCTGACGTGGTGGCGGCTGAGTGTCCTTCATGAGTTTCCTTGGCTGCTCACGCTGTGCATATGCTGTCATTTCTGCCTCTTCCAGCTCTAAGGCCTTAGCCGTCACTTCACCATAAGGTACATTGTGTATTCCAGCAGTCTTTACTTTCACATACAGACTCGGCTTCAGCCCTTGAACAAATTGGTAAATCTTGTCCTCGTCATCCTCAATCATACGGGGAGCAAACCGTGATAAGGCATCAAATTTGCATATGTAATCCGTCACAGAGCCAGTTTGTCGTAGATTCATGAACTCCTTCTTCTTGTTGGCCCGAACAGTTCTATTGAAGTACTTGTCAAAGAAAGCAGTTTTGAACATCTCCCAGTTCTATTGAAGTACTTGTCAAAGACAGCATAGGTGACCTTATCCCCTTCTTCAACCTTTGCATACTTAAACATGTCTTCTATCTTCCGAATCCACTCCTCAGCATAGATAGGATCTGAAACATGTCCATTAAACACCGGGGGTCGAAGCCGGTGGAAACGCTCACCCCCATGATCATGAGTTGCATTAGTGCTGGAGTTGCCTTGTTCCTCCCTAGCAGTCATCAGTCGTTCTATCTGGTGAGATTGACGCATGACTAACTCGGTCAACTGAGCAATAGCATTGCTATCCTCATTGGTCTCTCTCTGCTGACCTCTAACCATTTTGGGATTCCTAGACAAATCATTACAAATATATCTTAACTTAATGACATATACTGAAATCATAAACACTTACAGTTGTTGGAGTGTGCTCATGTGACAGTCAGTGCTGGAAGGCAGTCTGCAGAATCGGTTTTAGAACCCGGTTTTGTTCTGATACCATAATTGTAACGACCCGGGGAGGATCGCCACGAAATTCTTGACTTTACATAAACATTAATTCATATATGAACTCCTTTCTCCTTCTCTGTTTTTTTTTTTATATATCAGTATTCCTAACAGGCTTAAAGACTTCAACTTAATGGATGGAAAATTAGTCCCTCGTACATACATGCTTCCAATCGACGTACAAGTTGCATGGGTCTGCATGCATTAACCGATAGACACCGCGTTTTCCGGATGGCACGAGCACCCCACATGACTCATTTAAACACCTATCGGCAGATGCGAATACCCGCATCAACCGACGATCACGTGCATCTCGTGTGACCAATTTAAAACATCCACCGATAGACAAGTGAGATTCACGTGTTCATCTAAGACATATTCCGATGGCTTACAAGCTCTATATCATCCGATCACTAAACGATAAGTTATCACTTACATCATCCGGCGAGGAAATATACTTCATCTTCCGGTGGAATAGGTAAACATCATCCGATGGACATGTGCTCCTGTAACGCCCCGAGTCTCTGCGACCCAGTTCGTTACAGGGACTGCTCTAATACCATACTCTCCCCTTTTTACCTACCCGCTAGACTTTACGGTATCCTCCCTAAAATAAAAATTTCGGCAGAGTAACGCCTGAAAATGGCGCCTCCCAAAATGCTAAGTACCTGCAACGAATAAATTCCCAACCAGTCCAGAATATATCTACTCATCTAACCAATATACAAAATTTCCAAATGATAGTAACGAGGAAAAACCAAAATACTATCGACCAAAATAAAGAAAATCCACAATACAGAGTGACACCTCACTCTTAGCTATATCTATATACAACCAGATACAAAATGCCCCACAAAACTACCAACTCCTGATCAACACCATACAACGACTCCATGGGTCGGGTCGCCTTAACACTGCCGTCCACCGGGGCCCTGGTCGCACGTCACCAACTGGCATCTACCCACGGTCCGGCTCTCGGTACTCACCTTCCTGCTCAGCTGTACCTACACCACAGAACACACCGTAAGCTCAAGGCTTAGAAAGTAGAGTGTAAAGAAATCTAAACATGAAGCATGCTGACCATAACCAACTAACTACAACTTTACATTTACGTACGTAGCCACGACCCATAACCCGCACAAAAAAAATCACCACCTACATACCATGACTAACTACCGACGACTTCCCCTCACATACTTACCTACGACCCTTAACCTGCTTACCTCCTCCGGCCCGAGTCTCACTCGGAATTCACGAAGCACATCACCTCCGGCCCGAGTCTCAAATCATTCGCGGAGCACCTCACTCCGGCCCGAGTCTCACTCAGGATTCGCGAAGCACATCACCTCCGGCCCGAGTCTCACTCAGGATTCGCGAAGCACATCACCTCCGGCCCGAGTCTCACTCGAAATTCGCGGAGCACCTCACTCCGGCCCGAGTCTCACTCAGGATTCGCGAAGCACATCACCTCCGGCCCGAGTCTCACTCAGGATTCGCGAAGCACATCACCTCCGGCCCGAGTCTCACTCGAAATTCGCGGAGCACCTCACTCCGGCCCGAGTCTCACTCAGGATTCGCGAAGCACATCACCTCCGGCCCGAGTCTCACTCAGGATTCGCGAAGCACATCACCTCCGGCCCGAGTCTCACTCAGGATTCGCGAAGCACATCACCTCCGGCCCAAGTCCCACTCGGAATTCGCGGAGCACCTCACTCCGGCCCGAGTCTCACTCAGGATTCGCGAAGCACATCACCTCCGGCCCGAGTCTCACTCAGGATTCGCGAAGCACATCACCTCCGGCCCGAGTCTCACTCAGGATTCGCGAAGCACATCACCTCCGGCCCGAGTCTCACTCAGGATTCGCGAAGCACATCACCTCCGGCCCGAGTCTCACTCAGGATTCGCGAAGCACATCACCTCCGGCCCGAGTCTCACTCAGGATTCGCGAAGCACATCACCTCCGGCCCGAGTCTCACTCAGGATTCGCGAAGCACATCACCTCCGGCCCAAGTCCCACTCGGAATTCGCGGAGCACCTCACTCCGGCCCGAGTCTCACTCAGGATTCGCGAAGCACATCACCTCCGGCCCGAGTCTCACTCGAAATTCGCGGAGCACCTCACTCCGGCCCGAGTCTCACTCAGGATTCGCGAAGCACATCACCTCCGGCCCGAGTCTCACTCAGGATTCGCGAAGCACATCACCTCCGGCCCGAGTCTCACTCGAAATTCGCGGAGCACCTCACTCCGGCCCGAGTCTCACTCGAAATTCGCGGAGCACCTCACTCCGGCCCGAGTCTCACTCAGGATTCGCGAAGCACATCACCTCCGGCCCGAGTCTCACTCAGGATTCGCGAAGCACATCACCTCCGGCCCGAGTCTCACTCAGGATTCGCGAAGCACATCACCTCCGGCCCGAGTCTCACTCAGGATTCGCGAAGCACATCACCTCCGGCCCAAGTCCCACTCGGAATTCGCGGAGCACCTCACTCCGGCCCGAGTCTCACTCAGGATTCGCGAAGCACATCACCTCCGGCCCGAGTCTCACTCAGGATTCGCGAAGCACATCACCTCCGGCCCGAGTCTCACTCGAAATTCGCGGAGCACCTCACTCTGGCCCGAGTCTCACTCAGGATTCGCGAAGCACATCACCTCCGGCCCAAGTCCCACTCGGAATTCGCGGAGCACCTCACTCCGGCCCGAGTCTCACTCAGGATTCGCGAAGCACATCACCTCCGGCCCGAGTCTCACTCAGGATTCGCGAAGCACATCACCTCCGGCCCAAGTCCCACTCGCAAGCGTTACACCCACACTACTACTTACCTGGCGTCTAGCTTGCTGAGGATGTTCGGTTTCTTGTCCACCTACAGCTCGACCTATGACAAAAAATTCAAAGTTCATCAAAATCAAACTTATATTCACCAATTTCCCCATAAACTACTATTTCTAGCCTAACCTAACTAAAACTCAACTAAACGGGCCGCTAATTGGGTTCGGTAAAAATCGATCTGAAACTTTAAACGCGCATAACTCACGCGTCAGTTATCGGAATCAAACGATTCCAGCGACCACATACTCTCCTAATCTCCTAGTTTAACCTGTCAAAACAGAATTCAAAACAAATGACCGTAGCTAGGTCAAAAATGGCAAAATCCGAACTGCCCTATGCGGGGATTTTTCCCTTTTCAAATTTTCTATCAATTTTCACTTGTTTCCTCACCATTCGACCACCCTCGCACCCAATTAGTAAAATCTAACGAAATTCTAAGGCTTTACATAGGAAAACCCGAATTCTCCACATTGGAGCCCTCGGTTTTTCCTCCAATCTGAGCTCACCATTGCTCGGTAGCCTTCGCCGGCGTTAAGCTCGGCCATTGACGCCAGGAACGGCCAAAAGCGGCCAGTAGTCGGAGTTCAATCGAGCTCGTCCCTCTCGGCCTTAAACAGAGACAAAACAGGGCACAAAAGTGCCTTACCGGTTTGTTGACGCACGAAGATGGCCGGAATCGACTCGCCCACGAACTCCGGCCGGAGAGCACTGAGAATCGTCGGTGGTCGGTGCTCAGTCGATCGCCGCTCCCTCTCTTCTTCCCTGCCCTGTTCTCTGCCCGCGAAGAACAACAGTACGAATGGCTTCTTCGCGAAGCCGTTCGTCTGTTTTAAAAAAAAATTAAATGTAAATTTAAATTTTTTTTTTAAACAATAATAATAATAATAATAATAACGTTTACTGTTTTGCCCTTCCAAAAATTCTGATAAATTCTTTTCTTCGTCACTCAATTTTTATAAATCAACTCTCTCTCCATGCTCGGTTTAAACTCCTCCATCTGCGCTCTCGAGAGATCTGACAACTAAGTGACTAATTAATCATAAAATAATTTAATTAATTCGTAAAAAAATCCGGGTGTTACACCCACCCCACCTTATAAGAATTTTGTCCCCAAAATTTACGTACCAAATAACTCGGGAAACTGTCGCCGCTCCCAAGTGGTCTCCTCCACATTGCTGTTGCGCCACAACACCTTGACCAAAGGGATTTCCTTGTTGCGCAACTGCTTAACAGCTGATCCCAAAATCTGGACTGGTCTCTCCTCATATGCCAAAGTCGGCTGAACCTCAATCTCCTCCTGAGGCACCACCTGAGCAGGATCACGAATGCACTTCCTCAACATAGAAACATGGAAGACTTCGTGAATGGCACTCATAGATGCAGGCAGTTGCAATCGGTAAGCAGTGCTCCCGACCCTCTCTAATACAGGGAATGGTCCCACAAACCGAGGGTTCAGCTTCCCTCGCTTCCCAAACCTGACCACCCCCTTGAATGGGGAGATCTTCAGAAACACCAGATCCCCCACGCTAAACTCCAACTCTCGCCGTCTCTGATCTGCGTAACTCTTCTGTCGACTCTGAGCTGCCTCAATCCTCCTCCGAATAATGGCCACTTTGTCGACTGTCTGCTGCAGAATCTCAGGACCCAGCAATCTTGCCTCACCAACCTCGTCCCAATACAGAGGCGATCTGCATTTCCTTCCATATAGGGCCTCATAAGGCGCCATACCAATGGTGGATTGGTAGCTGTTATTATATGAAAACTCTACCAAAGGCAAGAACCTGCTCCAAGATGCCTGAAACTCTAGCACACAGGCTCTCAACATATCCTCTAGAATCTGTATAGTCCGCTCTGACTGCCCATCGGTCTGAGGATGAAAGGCTGTACTAAAATCCAACCGGGTACCCATGGCCTTCTGCAGACTCCGCCAAAACTTAGAAGTAAATCTGGGGTCTCGATCTGACACTATCGACACTGGAACCCCATGTAACCAAACTATCTCCTGAACATAAAGCTGAGCAAACTGGTCCATAGAGTAAGTCATCCTCACCGGCAGAAAGTGAGACGACTTCGTCAGCCTGTCCACAACCACCCAGATTGCATCATGGCCCTTTACCAGTCTTGGGCAATCCTGTCATGAAATCCATAGTGATCCTCTCCCATTTCCACTCTGGTATAGGTAGTGGCTGAAGCATACCCGATGGCCTCTGGTGCTCAGCCTTCACCTGCTGGCATACTACACACGCTTCCACATACATAGCCACCTCACGCTTCATATTGGGCCACCAATAATACTGCCTCAGGTCCCTGTACATCTTAGTGCTCCCAGGATGCACAGAGAAAGAAGAAGAATGAGCCTCTGCTAATATATCTTTCCTCAGCTCCTCGTCCTTCGGAACATACCACCTGTCCCGAAATTTCAGAATCTCGTCCTCCGAAATGCTGATCTCGGGTCTCGCACTAGTCTCCATACTCGCCCTGAGTTCTTTACACTCAATATCACTTCCTTGAGCCAGTTTGATCCTTTCCAGGATGGTCGGCCTTAATGACATAGCCGAAAGGGTAGCCGCAAGGTTAGAAACTACCTCGACACCAAACCTCTACAGCTCAACCCTCAACTCGGTCGGCACCGTAGTCATCATAGCAGAAACTGAAACTGGAACTGCCACCCGACTTAGAGCATCCGCCACCACATTCGCCTTTCCCGGGTGATACTTGATTTCCAAATTATAGTCTTTCACTAGTTCCAGCCACCTCCTCTGCCTTATGTTCAGTTCATTCTGTGTAAAAATATACTTCAAACTCTGATGGTCGGAGAATACCTCGCACTGCTGCCCATATAGATAATGCCGCCAAATCTTTAGTGCAAAAACTACTGCTGCTAACTCCAAGTATTGAGTGGGATAGTTTTGCTCATACGTCCTCAACTGCCTAGAAGCATATGCAATAACCTTTCCATTCTGCATCAGTATGCACCCCAAACCAATCCTAGATGCGTCGCAATAAATACTGAATCTTTCACCCTCAACCGGTAACACCAACAATGGAGCCGAGGTCAACTTCTGTTTCAAGATCTGAAAGCTGTTTTCACAATCGTCGGACCAACAGTACTTCATATTTTTCCTAGTCAACCTGGTCATTGGGGCTGCAATCTTGGAGAAACCCTCGACAAAGCTCCGATAATAGCCAGCCAACCCAAGAAAACTACGAACCTCACTAGCATTAGTTGGCTGAGGCCATTCCTGCACCGCCTGAACCTTCACCGGGTCCACCGAAATGCCTTCACCAGAGATGACGTGCCCCAAGAAATTAACTCTATCTAGCCAAAACTCACACTTGGTGAACTTAGCGTACAACTGGTGCTGTTTCAAAGCAGACAACACGATCCCCAAGTGTTCCCTGTGCTCCTCCTCTGTCTATGAATAAATCAAAATATCATCAATAAACACTATCACAAACCTGTCCAAATATTCTTTGAATACCCGGTTCATCAGGTCCATAAAGGCTGCCGGGGCGTTGGTTAGTCCAAAAGACATGACCAAAAACTCATAGTGCCCATATCTTGTCCTGAATGCAGTTTTCGGTACATCTTCCTCTCGTACCTTCAGCTGATAGTATCCGGACCTCAAATCAATCTTAGAGAATACTCGTGCACCTTGAAGCTGATTGAACAAATCATCTATCCTCAGTAGTGGGTACTTGTTCTTCACTGTCAGCTTATTCAACTCTCTGTAGTCAATGCACATACGTAGAGATCTGTCTTTCTTCTTCACAAACAACACCGGTGCGCCCCACGGTGAAAAACTAGGGCGTATAAAGCCTTTATCCGTCAACTCCTCTAACTGTACCTTCAACTCCTTCAGCTCAGTAGGCGTCAACCTATATGGGTTTTTACACACCGGTTCAGCCCCTGGGTACACATCAATGACGAACTCGATCTCTCTATCCGGGGGCAAACCTGGTAAATCTTCGAGGAACACCTCCGGAAAATCCTTCACAACCTCGATGTTCTGTAACTGGGCCTCTGCCTGGTACTGTCCATTTCTAACGCTAGCCAGAAAACCCAAGCATCCATCTCGCAATAACTGTCGGGCTCTCAAGGAAGATATTTCAGAAATCCTTCTCAGACCTTTCCCAGTCCTGAATGAGTAACACCCCCCATCCGGGGGTCGGAAATGAATCTCCCTATTCCTGCAGTCTAATGAGGCATAATGTCTGAACAACCAATCCATTCCTAAGATGACTTCATACTCCATCATATGGAGTACGATCAATTCAGCGTACAGCTGTCGCCCTCCCACAGTCACTAGATCTCTTCGTACCATCTGATCTGACAATAAACGCTCCCCTGACGGCAACGTTACCTCGAAAAATCGGTCAGTATGGCAAAACTCCAAGTTGGCCTTAACCACAAAGGCCGCAGAGACAAACGAATGTGTAGCCCCTGTATCTATCAAGGTGTAAGCTGCAACTCCAAAAATAAAAATGCTACCTGAAATGACGGACGGCTGGGCAACATCATCTGGCTCAATGAGGGAGAAGACTCGCGGTGCTGATCTCACTGGGGTTCTACTCAAAGTCAGGCACTGTCTGGCAAAATGACCTACCTCGTTGCAACGATAGCATCGATTTTCCTTCGGACACTCTCTCGCGAAATGGCCCTCCTCATTACAGTTGAAGCACCGGTTAGAATCTGCTCGACACTCGCCATAATGGTTCTTCTTACACTTAGGGCATAGTGGTACAGTACTCGACCCCTGGGGCCGTTTGCTGCTCCCCTGGCTGCTCAGGCTCTCACTGGGCCTTTTCTGGCCCCCTTGCTGCTGCTGCGGTGTACTCCTCGATGGCTGAGACGCCATCTCCTGGAGGAATCGTCGCGGCTGCTCCTTAGACTGCTCTCTATAACTAGGAAGCTTCATGCTAGCCTCCTCAATATCTAATGCCTTGGCAACCACTTCCTCATACGGCACGTTCCGTGTCCCTGCTATCCTGACACCCATATAAATCTCCGGCTTCAGCCCCTGAACAAACTGGAGTACCTTGTTCTCGTTTAGGCTCACTAAATGATCAGCAAATCTAGACAAAGCCTCAAACCGTCGCACATAATCAGCCACTGTGCCTGTTTGCTTCAACTGAGTAAACTCGTCCATCTTCGTTGTTTTGACTGAGTGGCTGAAGTATTTGCCGAAAAACACTGCTCGAAACTCCTCCCAGGTCATCCTTGTCACATCGGTGGTGGCCTTCACTGTGTCCCACCAGAATCGAGCATCCCCTGCTAGGTGAAAAACTGCGCTGGAGACCCTGTCCTGATCGTTTACTTTGGTATATCCCATTATGTCTTCCATCTTTTGAATCCACTCTTCAGCAATGAGTGGATCCGAAGACGACCCGTCAAAGGCTGGGGGCTGTAATCTGTGAAATCTGTCTCCCTCGTGGCTTGCCGCGGCAGCGCCACCACTGGACTGCCCCTGATCCTCCCTACTTAAAAACCGCTCTATCTGCTAAGACTGACGCTCTAACTGCTAGGACTGGCGGGTGACCAACTCTGTCAACTGTCTGATAGCATCATCTCTCCCATCTGTCTCTCTCGGTAGTTGTCCCCTAGTCTCAGCCTGGTCATCTACCTCCCTCCGAGGTCGACCTCGTCCTCGTCCCCTTCGCCCTCTCGGCATAGTCTTCAATCCCTGAACCATTTAACACTATCATAAGAAAACATCATACTAGGGTGCTAAGTAATACTTACAGTTAGTGAAGCACTCCCAGGCAGCGGCTGACGGTGTTAGGTATTCCATTGAACGACGTCGACCCCATGGCTCTGATACCATAACTGTAACGCCCCTAGTCTCCGCGACCCAGTTCGTTACAGGGACTGCTCTAATACCATACTCTCCCCTTTTTACCTACCTGCTAGACTTTACGGTATCCTCCCTAAAATAAAAATTTCGGCAGAGTAACGCCTGAAAATGGCGCCTCCCAAAATGCTAAGTACTTGCAACGAATAAATTCCCAACCAGTCCAGAATATATCTACTCATCTAACCAATATACAAAATTTCCAAATGATAGTAACGAGGAAAAACCAAAATACTATCGACCAAAATAAAGAAAATCCACAATACAGAGTGACACCTCACTCTTAGCTATATCTATATACAACCAGTTACAAAATGCCCCACAAAACTACCAACTCCTGATTAACACCATACAACGACTCCATGGGTCGGGTCGCCCTAACACTACCGTCCACTGGGGCCCTGGTCGCACGTCACCAACTCGCATCTACCCACGGTCCGGCTCTCGGTACTCACCTTCCTGCTCAGCTGTACCTACACCACAGAACACACCGTAAGCTCAAGGCTTTGAAAGTAAAGTGTAAAGAAATCTAAACATGAAGCATGCTGACCATAACCAACTAACTACAACTTTACATTTACGTACGTAGCCACGACCCATAACTCGCACAAAAAAAATCACCACCTACATACCATGACCAACTACCGATGACTTCCCTTCACATACTTACCTACGACCCTTAACCTACTTACCTCCTCCTGCCCGACTCTCACTCGGAATTCGCGAAGCACATCACCTCCGGCCCGAGTCTCACTCGGAATTCGCGGAGCACCTCACTCCGGCTCGAGTCTCACTCAGGATTCGCGAAGCACATCACCTCCGGCACGAGTCTCACTCGGAATTCGTGGAGCACCTCACCTCCGGCCCAAGTCCCACTCGGAATTCGCAGAGCACCTCACTCCGGCCCGAGTCTCACTCAGTGCCCGAGTCTCACTCGGAATTCGCGGAGCACCTCACTCCGGCCCGAGTCTCACTCGGAATTCGCGGAGCACCTCACTCCGGCCCGAGTCTCACTCAGGATTCGCGAAGCACATCACCTCCGGCACGAGTCTCACTCGGAATTCGCGGAGCACCTCACTCCGGCCCGAGTCTCACTCGGAATTCGCGGAGCACCTCACTCCGGCCCGAGTCTCACTCGGAATTCGCGGAGCACCTCACTCCGGCCCGAGTCTCACTCGGAATTCGCGGAGCACCTCACTCCGGCCCGAGTCTCACTCGGAATTCGCGGAGCACCTCACTCCGGCCCGAGTCTCACTCAGGATTCGCGAAGCACATCACCTCCGGCACGAGTCTCACTCGGAATTCGCGGAGCACCTCACTCCGGCCCGAGTCTCACTCAGGATTCGCGAAGCACATCACCTCCGGCACGAGTCTCACTCGGAATTCGCGAAGCACATCACCTCCGGCACGAGTCTCACTCGGAATTCGCGGAGCACCTCACTCCGGCCCGAGTCTCACTCGGAATTCGCGGAGCACCTCACTCCGGCCCGAGTCTCACTCGGAATTCGCGGAGCACCTCACTCCGGCCCGAGTCTCACTCGGAATTCGCGGAGCACCTCACTCCGGCCCGAGTCTCACTCGGAATTCGCGGAGCACCTCACTCCGGCCCGAGTCTCACTCGGAATTCGCGGAGCACCTCACTCCGGCCCGAGTCTCACTCGGAATTCGCGGAGCACCTCACTCCGGCCCGAGTCTCACTCGGAATTCGCGGAGCACCTCACTCCGGCCCGAGTCTCACTCGGAATTCGCGGAGCACCTCACTCCGGCCCGAGTCTCACTCGGAATTCGCGGAGCACCTCACTCCGGCCCGAGTCTCACTCGGAATTCGCGGAGCACCTCACTCCGGCCCGAGTCTCACTCGGAATTCGCGGAGCACCTCACTCCGGCCCGAGTCTCACTCAGGATTCGCGAAGCACATCACCTCCGGCACGAGTCTCACTCGGAATTCGCGGAGCACCTCACTCCGGCCCGAGTCTCACTCGGAATTCGCGGAGCACCTCACTCCGGCCCGAGTCTCACTCGGAATTCGCGGAGCACCTCACTCCGGCCCGAGTCTCACTCGGAATTCGCGGAGCACCTCACTCCGGCCCGAGTCTCACTCAGGATTCGCGAAGCACATCACCTCCGGCACGAGTCTCACTCGGAATTCGCGGAGCACCTCACTCCGGCCCGAGTCTCACTCAGGATTCGCGAAGCACATCACCTCCGGCACGAGTCTCACTCGGAATTCGCGGAGCACCTCACTCCGGCCCGAGTCTCACTCGGAATTCGCGGAGCACCTCACTCCGGCCCGAGTCTCACTCGGAATTCGCGGAGCACCTCACTCCGGCCCGAGTCTCACTCAGGATTCGCGAAGCACATCAACGTCCTACTTGCTGAGGAGTTCGTTGTTTGTGGTTTTTTTGTTTTTTTTTTTTTCTTGTCCACCTACAGCTCGACCTATGACAAAAAATTCAAAGTTCATCAAAATCAAACTTACATTCACCAATTTCCCCATAAACTACTATTTCTAGCCTAACCTAACTAAAACTCAACTAAACGGGCTGCTAATTGGGTTCGGTAAAAACCGATCTGAAACTTTAGACACGCATAACTCACGCGTCGGTTATCAGAATCAAACGATTCCAGCGACCACATACTCCCCTAATCTCCTAGTTTAACCTGCCAAAACAGAATTCAAAACAAATGACCGTAGCTTGGTCAAAAATGGCAAAATCCAAACTGCCCTATGCCGGGGATTTTTCCCTTTTCAAATTTTCTATCAATTTTCACTTGTTTCCTCACTATTTGACCACCCTCGCACCCAATTAGTAAAATCTAACGAAATTCTAAGGCTTTACATAGGAAAACCCGAATTCTCCACATTGGAGCCCTCGGTTTTTCCTCCAATTCGAGCTCACCATTGCTCGGTAGCCTTCGCCGGCGTTAAGCTCGGCCATTGACGCCAATAACGGCCAAAAGTGGTCAGTAGTCGGAGCTCAATCGAGCTCGTCCCTCTCGGCCTTAAACAGAGACAAAACAGGGCACAAAACGTGCCTTACCGGTTTGTTGACGCACGAAGATGGCCGGAATCGACTCGCCCACGAACTCCGGCCGGAGAGCACCGAGAATCGACGGTGGTCGGTGCTCAGTCGATCGCCGCTCCCTCTCTTCTTCCCTGCCCTGTTCTCTGCTCGCGAAGAACAACAGACGAATGGCTTCTTCGCGAAGCCGTTCGTCTGTTTTAAAAAAAAATTAAATGTAAATTTAATTTTTTTTTTAAATAATAATAATAATAACGTTTACTGTTTTGCCTTTCCAAAATTCTGATAAATTCTTTTCTTCGTCACTCAATTTTTATAAATCAACTCTCTCTCCATGCTCGGTTTAAACTCCTCCATCTGCGCTCTCGAGAGATCTGACAACTAAGTGAGTAATTAATCATAAAATAATTTAATTAATTCGTAAAAAAATCGGGTGTTACAGCTCCCCACGTGCATAATTAAAACATGAACCGGTCACTAAACGACAAGAAAACCCTCATATCGTCCGGTGGCTAAACACTCTACATCTGCCGAACGCTAGACGACAAAATAACACTTTCATCATCCGATGGCTTTAACACTACATCTGCCGATCGCTAGACGACAAAATAACACTTTCATCATCCGATGGCTTTAACACTACATCTGTCGATCGCTAGACGACAAAATAACACTTTCATCATCCGATGGCTTTAACACTCTACATCTGCCGATGAAGAAACATACTACATCTTCCGGTGACGTCATCCAGAAGACTCAATCGTTCGATTCCTATCATTTGACATCTGCCGATGACGTCAGCCGGATGAATGCCTCATCCAACTTCTATCTTATGGCAGTAAAACACTATAATCATCAAACAACCTCATCCAACAGAAAATACTACAACTCGCCCAAATCTTAACCTGGGAATTATAAACCCTAATGAGTGAAAACCATATCTCATACCAGATACACATAGCGGAAGGCTTAAGCAAAACAGACCATTCAATGATCCTTAAAATCGTTAACAGACTCTGAAGTCAAACCATTAAAAATATGAATCTCATTGTTATAAGAAAACTCTATTCTACTTAGTCATCTGTTTATCATAAACTTCTCTGACTTACTATGGGTATAACCAGGGAACTTGATCTCCTATCCAGCCTTCACTGTCACACTGAGCATCCTCCAGCAACCAAGCTTAAACATCTTCATTGACCTTGAGTTCCTCACCTGTAAACTCGTCACCTACATCATAAGCTTTGAACTATATGCCTAATGCTTAGTAAGGAATGCAACACTAACATGGATGCATGAATGCATGATTTGGGAAATTCACATGCTCATAAGTCTTTTCTTGTTCATGTCCTTGCTCATAATCATCATTCATAGTCATTGATCATATTCATCATTCATAGTCATTGATCATATCATCATTCATAGTCATTGATCATATTCATCATTCATAGTCATTGATCATATTCATCATTCATAGTCATTGATCATATTCATCATTCATAGTCTTTGTTCATATTCTTTGTTCATAGTCATTGATCATATTCATCATTCATAGTCATTGATCATATTCATCATTCATAGTCATTGATCATATTCATCATTCATAGTCATTGATCATATTCATCATTCATAGTCATTGATCATATTCATCATTCATAGTCATTGATCATATTCATCATTCATAGTCATTGATCATATTCATCATTCATAGTCATTGATCATATTCATCATTCATAGTCATTGATCATATTCATCATTCATAGTCATTGATCATATTCATCATTCATAGTCATTGATCATATTCATCATTCATAGTCATTGATCATATTCATCATTCATAGTCATTGATCATATTCATCATTCATAGTCATTGATCATATTCATCATTCATAGTCATTGATCATATTCATCATTCATAGTCATTGATCATATTCATCATTCATAGTCATTGATCATATTCATCATTCATAGTCATTGATCATATTCATCATTCATAGTCATTGATCATATTCATCATTCATAGTCATTGATCATATTCATCATTCATAGTCATTGATCATATTCATCATTCATAGTCATTGATCATATTCATCATTCATAGTCATTGATCATATTCATCATTCATAGTCATTGATCATATTCATCATTCATAGTCATTGATCATATTCATCATTCATAGTCATTGATCATATTCATCATTCATAGTCATTGATCATATTCATCATTCATAGTCATTGATCATATTCATCATTCATAGTCATTGATCATATTCATCATTCATAGTCATTGATCATATTCATCATTCATAGTCATTGATCATATTCATCATTCATAGTCATTGATCATATTCATCATTCATAGTCATTGATCATATTCATCATTCATAGTCATTGATCATATTCATCATTCATAGTCATTGATCATATTCATCATTCATAGTCATTGATCATATTCATCATTCATAGTCATTGATCATATTCATCATTCATAGTCATTGATCATATTCATCATTCATAGTCATTGATCATATTCATCATTCATAGTCATTGATCATATTCATCATTCATAGTCATTGATCATATTCATCATTCATAGTCATTGATCATATTCATCATTCATAGTCATTGATCATATTCATCATTCATAGTCATTGATCATATTCATCATTCATAGTCATTGATCATATTCATCATTCATAGTCATTGATCATATTCATCATTCATAGTCATTGATCATATTCATCATTCATAGTCATTGATCATATTCATCATTCATAGTCATTGATCATATTCATCATTCATAGTCATTGATCATATTCATCATTCATAGTCATTGATCATATTCATCATTCATAGTCATTGATCATATTCATCATTCATAGTCATTGATCATATTCATCATTCATAGTCATTGATCATATTCATCATTCATAGTCATTGATCATATTCATCATTCATAGTCATTGATCATATTCATCATTCATAGTCATTGATCATATTCATCATTCATAGTCATTGATCATATTCATCATTCATAGTCATTGATCATATTCATCATTCATAGTCATTGATCATATTCATCATTCATAGTCATTGATCATATTCATCATTCATAGTCATTGATCATATTCATCATTCATAGTCATTGATCATATTCATCATTCATAGTCATTGATCATATTCATCATTCATAGTCATTGATCATATTCATCATTCATAGTCATTGATCATATTCATCATTCATAGTCATTGATCATATTCATCATTCATAGTCATTGATCATATTCATCATTCATAGTCATTGATCATATTCATCATTCATAGTCATTGATCATATTCATCATTCATAGTCATTGATCATATTCATCATTCATAGTCATTGATCATATTCATCATTCATAGTCATTGATCATATTCATCATTCATAGTCATTGATCATATTCATCATTCATAGTCATTGATCATATTCATCATTCATAGTCATTGATCATATTCATCATTCATAGTCATTGATCATATTCATCATTCATAGTCATTGATCATATTCATCATTCATAGTCATTGATCATATTCATCATTCATAGTCATTGATCATATTCATCATTCATAGTCATTGATCATATTCATCATTCATAGTCATTGATCATATTCATCATTCATAGTCATTGATCATATTCATCATTCATAGTCATTGATCATATTCATCATTCATAGTCATTGATCATATTCATCATTCATAGTCATTGATCATATTCATCATTCATAGTCATTGATCATATTCATCATTCATAGTCATTGATCATATTCATCATTGATTAAAATCCGAGTTCAAATGTCGAGCTGAAACAGGGTTCCAAACACAAGCAGATAACTACATTGTCCATTTCATACCTCGGGTGCGGATTCGCAGAGGAATGCGGGTGGTGGCAGAGTAAACCGGTCGTCGAGGAGAGTTTGCTAATAGCAGGGAGTGAGGACTTGCGAGAGAAGAAATCACCGGAAAGTAGGGGAATGTCGGCTACAGTGGGTTGAGTGAAATTAAAACATTTCTTTTTTCTTTATATATCGGTCATCACCCTCTATTATTACAACTTTGCCACCCAACCTAGTTTAAATCCACATGAAGATAATTATTCTTGGTATAAGTCCCAAACTGTAAAGATTAAATATTCATGACCGTTAGTACAGTTAGGAAAATCACCTGGCCGTTAACTCGGGTGTTACATCCACCCCTCCTTGAACAAAATTTTCGTCCCCGAAAATTGATCAAACAAACAACTCTGGATACTTGTCTAACATGTCCTGTCGTCGCTCCCAAGTGGCTTCTTCAATACCATGATTCTTCCATGAGACTTTGACCAACCGAATTTCTTTATTCCTCAGAGTCTTAACTGCGGATTCCAATATCTGCACTGGCTTCTCTTCATATGTTAGTGTCGGCTCAATCTCAAAATCCACTGGTTTAACAACTTGTGTAGGGTCCCGTATACATTTCCTTAACATTGACACATGGAAAACATTATGAACTTTATCCAATGATGGAGGCAACTGCAGTCTGTAAGCTGCACTACCGATTCTAGCCAAAACAGGGAATGGTCCAATAAATTGTGGATTGACCTTTCCCTTCCTGCCAAATCTTAGTACTCCTTTAAATGGTGAAACCTTCAGAAAAACTTCATCACCAACAGCAAATTCAAGATATCTCCTCCTTTTGTCTGCAAAACTTTTCTGTCGACTTTGTGCAGTAATCAACCTCCTCTTAATAATGGCAATCTTGTCTGACATCTGCTGCAACATCTCAGGACCTATGAGTTTTGCTTCGCCAACTTCATCCCAATACAGAGGTGATCTACATTTCCTACCATTCAACGCCTCATAAGTTGCCATACCTATGGTGGACTGGTAGCTGTTGTTGTAAGAGAACTCAACCAGGGGTAAGTATCTACTCCAGGATGACTGGAAATCTAGTACACATGCCCTCAGCATGTCCTCAAGTATCTGGATAGTCCTTTCAGATTGACCATCTGTCTGTGGGTGGAAAGCAGTGCTGAAAGACAACTTTGTACCTAATGTGCCCTGTAAACTTTTTCAAAACCGGGAGGTGAACCTAGGGTCACGATCAGAGACAATAGATGCAGGAATTCCATGCAACCTAATTACTTCTTGTACATAAAGATCAGCAAGCTGGTCCATCGAGTAGGTTGTCCTTACTGGTAAGAAATGGGCTGATTTTGTCAATCTATCAATCACAACCCAAATACTATCATGTGCTTTAATTGTCTTAGGTAATCCTACAACGAAATCCATAGCTATGTGTTCCCACTTCCACTCGGGAATAGGTAAAGGCTGAAGGGTACCTCCTGGACGTTGGTGCTCGGCTTTAACCTGTTGGCAAACCAAACACGACTCTACATACTTAGCAACATCTCTCTTTAAGTTTGGCCACCAATAGAGTAACTTCAGGTCTCGATACATCTTGGTGCTTCCAGGATGCACAGAAAAGGGAGACGAATGCGCCTCAGCCAAGATTAGCTTACGTAATTCTTCATCATTAGGGACATACCATCTATTTCTAAACTTCAGAATCCCCTCCTTGGAAAGACTAAACTTGGAGGTGTTGTCCTTCACCTTGTTCATCATACCGTCATTCTCCTCAGAGTCCTTCTGTTGTGCCTCTTTGATATTTTCTGAAACCGTTGGTTGAATGGTCAAATCGGCAAGTAAGGTTGATAACTCTGGAACTATCTCCAATCCAAACCTCTGAACTTCTGTCCTCAAAGATATAGACATAGTTGATACAACGGGTTGTATTGTTGTTGACATCCTGCTCAATGCGACAGCTACAGAGTTAGCCTTACCCGGGTGATACTTGATCTCAAAGTCGTAATCCTTAACAAATTCCAACCAACGCCTCTGCCTCATGTTCAATTCCTTTTGTGTAAAGAGATACTTCAGACTTTTATGGTCAGAAAACACCTCACATTGCTATCCATATAAGTAGTGCATCCATATCTTCAAAGCAAAAACGACAGCGGCTAATTCTAAATCATGGGTGGGGTAGTTCTGTTCGTAACTCTTTAACTGCCTAGAGGCATATGCTACAACCTTGCCTTCTTGCATCAAAACACAGCCCAAACCAACTTTTGATGCATCACAAAATACACTAAACTTTCCTTCTTCGGTTGGAAGGGTCAATACCGGGGCTGTTGTTAACTTCACCTTCAATGTCTGGAAGCTATTCTCACAAGCTTCGGTCCAAGAATATTTATTATCCTTCTTTGTCAAATTTGTCAGGGGCTTAGCTATCATAGAAAATCCTTTGATGAACTTTCTGTAATAGCCTGCCAATCCAAGGAAACTGCGAACCTCACTGGCATTCTTTGGTTGTGGCCAATCCTTTACTGCCTGAATTTTGGTCGGGTCCACTGATATGCCATTAGCAGAAACTACATGGCCAAGAAAATTAACCTTGTCCAACCAAAATTCACACTTGGACAATTTGGCATAAAGCTGGTGCTCCTTCAATGTTGTCAAAACTATTCTTAAATGCTCTGCATGGTCAGCTTCTGTCCGTGAGTATATCAGGATATCATCTATGAACACAATTATAAATTTGTCCAAATACTCCCGAAACACACGATTCATTAAGTCCATAAAGGCTGCAGGTGCATTGGTCAGTCTAAATGACATGACCAAGAATTCATAGTGTCCATAACGGGTTTTGAAGGCTGTCTTTGGTATATCTCCTTCCTTAACTTTCAGTTGGTAATAACCTGAACGTAAATCTATTTTTGAAAACACCTTTGCTCCTTGCAATTGGTCAAACAAATCATCAATTCGGGGTAAGGAATACTTATTCTTGATTGTCAACTTATTTAGTTCTCTGTAGTCTATGCACATTCTAAGGGAACCATCTTTCTTCTTGACAAATAAGACAGGTGCACCCCAAGGGGAACTACTAGGGCGTATAAACCCTTTGTCTACTAATTCCTGTAGTTAAACTTTTAACTCCTTTAATTCTACAGGTGCCATACGGTAAGGGTTCTTAGATACTGGTAATGCCTCGGGATATGTATCAATTACAAACTCTATTTCTCTATCAGGTGGCAACCCTGGCAAGTCATCCAAAAATGCCTCAGGGAACTCTCTGACTATGGGGATATCTTGTAACTCTATCTTATTCTTCACCCGAACATCCATTATGCTAGCTAAGTAACTCTCACAACCATTTTTCAGTAACCGGTAAATTTCTAGTGAGGATATAATCGGTATTTTGCTTATTTTAGGAATAGCTTGGAAGGAATAATGATCACCATTTGGGGGTCGAAAGTCAACCATCCCAGACCTACAACTTATTGTGGCATAATGCTTAAATAACCAATCCATTCCTATTATCACCTCATACCCTTTCATGTCAATTACAATCAATTCTACATATAGTTTCTTACTTCCTAAGGACACAACATCACCTTTAACAATCTGTTCAGAATGTAGGGACTTCCCTGATGGTAACATAACATCATATGGCCTTTCGGCTGGTAAAGGTTTTAAGTTGTGTTGGCATACAAACAGAGTTGATATAAACGAGTGCGTGGCTCCTGTATCTATAAGTGTGTAAGCAGCAAAACCACAGATCATAATGGTACCTTTTATGACTGTATGCTGCACGGCTTCCTCATCCTCCATCATTGCATAGACTCTAGGTGCTACCCTTGCACAGTTCGGATCTGGCGGCATGGGGCAGTCTCTGACTATATGTCCAACTTTATCACATCTAAAACAACGGCCAGAACGCAACTTGCATTCGCCGGGGTGGTTCTTCTGACAGGTGGGGCATAAGGGTGCCAGAGGCCTCTTCCCTTTTCCTTGGTCATCATTCTGGTTGAGGGGTCTCTTTATTCCTTGTTGTTGTTGCTGTGGTCCCCTGTTCTGTTGCGGTTGCCAACCTTTGTTCTAACGTGGTGGCGGCTGAGTGTCCTTTGTGAGTTTTCTTGGCTGCTCACGCTGTGCATATGCTGTTATTTCTGCCTCTTCCAACTCCAAGGCCTTAGCCGTCACTTCACCATAGGGTACATTGTGCATTCCTGGCAGTCTTTACTTTCACATACAGACTCGGCTTCAGTCCTTGAACAAATTGGTAAATCTTGTCCTCGTCATCCTCAATCATACGGGGAGCAAACCGTGATAAAGCATCAAATTTGCATATGTAATCCGTCACAGAGCCGGTTTGTCGCAGATTCATGAACTCCTTCTTCTTGTTGGCCTGAACAGTTCTATTGAAGTACTTGTCAAAGAAAGCAGTCTTGAACATCTCCCAGTCATAGCTTCGGCATTAGCGGTGTTCTGGATCGAGTCCCACCAATTTCTTGCACTTAACTCCAAATGAAAGACAGCGTAGGTGACCTTATCCCCTTCCTCAACCTTTGCATACTTAAACATGTCTTCTATCTTTCGAATCCACTCCTCAGCATAAATAGGATCTGAAACATGTCCATTAAACACCAGGGGTCGAAGCCGGTGGAAACGCTCACCCCCATGATCGTGAGTTGCATTAGTACTGGAGTTGCCTTGTTCCTCCCTAGCAGTCATCAGTCGTTCTATCTGGTGAGATTGGCGCATGACCAACTCTGTCAACTGAGCAATAGCATTGCTATCCTCATTGGTCTGTCTCTGCTGACCTCTAACCATTCTTAGATTCCTAGACAAATCATTACAGATATATCTTAACTTAATGACATATACTGAAATCATAAATACTTACAGTTGTTGGAGTGCTCATGTGACTGTCAGTGCTGGAAGGCAGTCTGCAGAATCGGTTTTAGAACCTGGTTTTGCTTTGATACCATAATTGTAACGACCCGGAAAGGATCGCCATGAAATTCTTGACTTTACATAAAACTTTAATTCATATTTGGACTCTTTTCTCCTTCTCTTTTTTTTTTATATATCAGTATACCTAACAGGCTTAAAGACTTCAACTTAACGGATAGAAAATTAGTCCCTCGTACATACTTCCAATCGACGTACAAGTTGCATGGGTCTGCATGCATCAACCGATAGACATTGCGTCTTCCGGATGGCACGTGCACCCCACATGACTCATTTAACACCTATCGGCAGATGCAAATACCCGCATCGACCGACGATCACGTGCATCTCGTGTGACCAATTAAAACATCTACCGATAGACATGTGAAATTACGTGTTCATCTAAGACATCTTCCGATAGCTTACAAGCTCTATATCATCCGATCACTAAACGACAAATTATCACTCACATCATCCGGCGAGGAAATATACTTCATCTTCCGGTGGAATAGGGAAAACATCATCCGATGGACATGTTCTCCCCACGTGCATAATTAAAACATGACCCGGTCACTAAACGACAAGAAAACCCTCACATCGTCCGATGGCTCAAACACTACATCTGCCGGTCGCTAGACGACAAAATAACACTTTCATCATCCGATGGCTAAACACACTACATCTGCCGATCGCTAGACAACAAAATACACTTTCATCATCTGATGGCTAAGCACACTACATCTGCCGATCGCTAGACGACAAAATAACACTTTCATCATCCGATGGCTAACACTCTACATCTGCCGATGAAGAACATACTACATTTTCCAGTGAGTCATCCGGAAGACTCAATCGTTGATTCCCTCATTTGACCTCTGCCGATGACGTCAGTCGGATGAATGCCTCATCCAGCTTCTCTCTTACGGCAGTTAAAACACTATAATCATCAAACAACCTCATCCAACAGAGAATACTACAACTCACCCAAACCTTAACCTGGGATTATAAACTCTAATGAGTGAAAACATATCCCATATAAGATACCACATAGCGAAGGCTTAGCTAAACAGACCATTCAATAATCCTTCAAATCGTTAACAGACTCTGCGGTCAGCCGAAGACAAATACTTTTCCTCTTCCGATGACGTCAGCCGAAGACAAATACTTTTCCTCTTCCGATGACGTCAGCCGAAGACAAATACTTTTCCTCTTCCGATGACGTCAGCCGAAGACAAATACTTTTCCTCTTCCGATGACGTCAGCCGAAGACAAATACTTTTCCTCTTCCGATGACGTCAGCCGAAGACAAATACTTTTCCTCTTCATGTCTTTGCTCGTAATCATCATTCATAGTCATTGATCATATTCATCATTCATAGTCATTGATCATATTCATCATTCATAGTCATTGATCATATTCATCATTCATAGTCATTGATCATATTCATCATTCATAGTCATTGATCATATTCATCATTCATAGTCATTGATCATATTCATCATTCATAGTCATTGATCATATTCATCATTCATAGTCATTGATCATATTCATCATTCATAGTCATTGATCATATTCATCATTCATAGTCATTGATCATATTCATCATTCATAGTCATTGATCATATTCATCATTCATAGTCATTGATCATATTCATCATTCATAGTCATTGATCATATTCATCATTCATAGTCATTGATCATATTCATCATTCATAGTCATTGATCATATTCATCATTCATAGTCATTGATCATATTCATCATTCATAGTCATTGATCATATTCATCATTCATAGTCATTGATCATATTCATCATTCATAGTCATTGATCATATTCATCATTCATAGTCATTGATCATATTCATCATTCATAGTCATTGATCATATTCATCATTCATAGTCATTGATCATATTCATCATTCATAGTCATTGATCATATTCATCATTCATAGTCATTGATCATATTCATCATTCATAGTCATTGATCATATTCATCATTCATAGTCATTGATCATATTCATCATTCATAGTCATTGATCATATTCATCATTCATAGTCATTGATCATATTCATCATTCATAGTCATTGATCATATTCATCATTCATAGTCATTGATCATATTCATCATTCATAGTCATTGATCATATTCATCATTCATAGTCATTGATCATATTCATCATTCATAGTCATTGATCATATTCATCATTCATAGTCATTGATCATATTCATCATTCATAGTCATTGATCATATTCATCATTCATAGTCATTGATCATATTCATCATTCATAGTCATTGATCATATTCATCATTCATAGTCATTGATCATATTCATCATTCATAGTCATTGATCATATTCATCATTCATAGTCATTGATCATATTCATCATTCATAGTCATTGATCATATTCATCATTCATAGTCATTGATCATATTCATCATTCATAGTCATTGATCATATTCATCATTCATAGTCATTGATCATATTCATCATTCATAGTCATTGATCATATTCATCATTCATAGTCATTGATCATATTCATCATTCATAGTCATTGATCATATTCATCATTCATAGTCATTGATCATATTCATCATTCATAGTCATTGATCATATTCATCATTCATAGTCATTGATCATATTCATCATTCATAGTCATTGATCATATTCATCATTCATAGTCATTGATCATATTCATCATTCATAGTCATTGATCATATTCATCATTCATAGTCATTGATCATATTCATCATTCATAGTCATTGATCATATTCATCATTCATAGTCATTGATCATATTCATCATTCATAGTCATTGATCATATTCATCATTCATAGTCATTGATCATATTCATCATTCATAGTCATTGATCATATTCATCATTCATAGTCATTGATCATATTCATCATTCATAGTCATTGATCATATTCATCATTCATAGTCATTGATCATATTCATCATTCATAGTCATTGATCATATTCATCATTCATAGTCATTGATCATATTCATCATTCATAGTCATTGATCATATTCATCATTCATAGTCATTGATCATATTCATCATTCATAGTCATTGATCATATTCATCATTCATAGTCATTGATCATATTCATCATTCATAGTCATTGATCATATTCATCATTCATAGTCATTGATCATATTCATCATTCATAGTCATTGATCATATTCATCATTCATAGTCATTGATCATATTCATCATTCATAGTCATTGATCATATTCATCATTCATAGTCATTGATCATATTCATCATTCGTATTCTTCATTACATTATGTGGATTAAGAGAGGATTTGTGCTGGTAAAGGGGGTTCGACAGTGAGTTTGATCATGGTCCCTACTGCGGGTCGTATTCATATGTCCTACTGCGGACTGTGACATACGCCGAACCACCCCCAACCCTCACTTAACCACGTTGCATAAGTTTTATCTTCTTATTTTATTCATGAGAAAACATATTTCAAAACATTTTCATATGCTTGAGAAGTAAAACATGATGCATAACATAAATGCACTTAATCATCGAATAACGTCAGCCGGAAGACAAATACTTTTCCTCTTCCGATGACGTCAGCCGGAAGACAAATACTTTTCCTCTTCCGATGACGTCAGCCGGAAGACAAATACTTTTCCTCTTCCGATGACGTCAGCCGGAAGACAAATACTTTTCCTCTTCCGATGACGTCAGCCGGAAGACAAATACTTTTCCTCTTCCGATGACGTCAGCCGGAAGACAAATACTTTTCCTCTTCCGATGACGTCAGCCGGAAGACAAATACTTTTCCTCTTCCGATGACGTCAGCCGGAAGACAAATACTTTTCCTCTTCCGATGACGTCAGCCGGAAGACAAATACTTTTCCTCTTCCGATGACGTCAGCCGGAAGACAAATACTTTTCCTCTTCCGATGACGTCAGCCGGAAGACAAATACTTTTCCTCTTCCGATGACGTCAGCCGGAAGACAAATACTTTTCCTCTTCCGATGACGTCAGCCGGAAGACAAATACTTTTCCTCTTCCGATGACGTCAGCCGGAAGACAAATACTTTTCCTCTTCCGATGACGTCAGCCGGAAGACAAATACTTTTCCTCTTCCGATCACTTCCAGCAACCGAACTCAGACACTTTCATCAATCTTGAAATCCTCACCTGATATTTCTTCACCTACATCATAAGGTGTAACTGTAAGCCTAAGGCTTAGTAAGGAATGCAAACTATTATGAGTTCATGAATGCATAACTTGGAGAAAAACATGCTCATGAGTCTTTTCTTTTCGTGTACTAGTCTTAATCATCATTCATAATCGTATCTCGTATTCATTGATCATAATCATCATTCATGGACATGCTCATATTCATCATTCGTATTCTTCATTACATTATGTGGATTAAGAGAGGATTTGTGCTGGTAAAGGGGGTTCGACAGTGAGTTTGATCATGGTCCCTACTGCGGGTCGTATTCATATGTCCTACTGCGGACTGTGACATACGCCGAACCACCCCCAACCCTCACTTAACCACGTTGCATAAGTTTTATCTTCTTATTTTATTCATGAGAAAACATATTTCAAAACATTTTCATATGCTTGAGAAGTAAACATGATGCATAACATAAATGCACTTAATCATCGAATTAAGACAGGGGAGTATATCAGAATACCAGAATCATATCCATCGACATTTCATCGAACTTATAGCTGACAACGTTCACTAAATGTAACATAATCCTTTGATGTAGGGCCCTATTGGCCGGAAACTTAGTACATTCACTTACCTGGATTCCTTAGCAACTTGAATCACTTTCTCTTCAACTTCTTCACCTAAAACATTCCACATTACAGTAGTTAAAATAAAGTCCTAAAAGTTCTACTCGAAAGTCATCCTAGAATCTAACAGCTAAAGTCATTCCGATTCCACTGTTTGACACACTGCAGTCTGAAATCCGAAACTAGGTGGACAGGTTTTACCATTGATTAAATCCGAGTTGGTTACTTTAAAATGTTCAGAATCGATTTGGGATGGCATTTCTACTTTCAGACTTAAAAGAGTCTAAAACTACTCGGCCACTGCTAGAAATCCGAACTCAAATGCCGAGTTGAAAGCAGAGCTTTAATCACTAATAAATGACTACATTGTCCATTTCATACCTCGGGTGCAGATTGCAGAGAAAAGCAGGCTGAAACCAGCCGTCGGCAAGGGGAGGTTCTGATAGCCGAGAGTAAAAGCTTGGGAGAGAAGGAATCGCCGAGAGTGAATGTCGGCTACAGTGGTAATAAATGAGTTTTAAGGTTTCCATTTCCTATTTATACCTAACCCATAAATTTTAATTACAAAACTGCCACCCAACCTAGTTTTACTCAACTTGTAATAATTTTATCTTAACATTAAATTTAAATCATAAAGGTTAAATAAGAGGGTGACAATGAAAATGGTCAGAAAATCACCTGGCCGAAATGTCGGGTGTTACAATATGTCCTTCTTTGGACTGTGACATACGCCGAACCGCCCCCAACCCTCACTTAATCCACGTTGCATAAATCTTATACATATACATATATACATACATATCTTGTTCATGGAAAACATGCGTTAAAACATTTTCTTATGCTTGAGAAACATTCATGATGCATGAACATGAGAGCTTTTAACTCATCAAACTATGACAAGGATCATACCAGAGCAGACAACTTCACATTCACTAACAGGTCATCACATGGTGTAACTTACAACATACATAAATCCTTCAAGTGCAGACAAGCTCATAATTATAAGGTAAACATTAGACATCTCAACCTAGTACTCCCACGATGTAGGGCTCTATTAGCCAGAAATCTTAATACATTCACTTACCTGGTCTCCTTAGCACTTGAGCTCCTTTCTCTTCAAACTTCTTCACCTAAACATTCACATTGCAGTAGTTAAAACAAAATCCTAATAGTTCTAATCTCGAGTTATCCTAAGATCTATTAGCTAAAGTCATTCCCGAATCCTTGGTTTGATATACTGTGCAAAATCTGAAATCCAAAATAGAACAAACAGGTTCCACTATCGATTAAATCTGAGTTGATTACTTAAAACGTCCAGAATCGATTCGGGTTGACATTACTACTCTCGGACTCTAAAATGTTCTAATACTACTCGGCCAATGATAAAATCCGAGTTCAAATGCCGAGCTGAAAACAGAGCTCCAAACACAAACACATAACTACATTGTCCATTTCATACCTCGGGTGCGGATTCGCAGAGGAATGCGGGTGGTGGCGGAGTAAACCGGCCGTCGAGGAGAGTTTGCTGATAGCAGGGAGTGAGGACTTGCGAGAGAAGAAATCGCCGGAAAGGGTGGTGTCGGCTACAGTGATTTAAATGAGGTTTGAATCCTTTCCTTTTTCTTTAAATACAGGCCTCAATACTCCATTATTACAACTTTGCTACTCAATCTAGTTTAGATCCACATGTAATTAATTAAGCTTGGCATAAATCCTAAACTACAAAGAGTAAATATTTATGACCGTTAATACAGTTAAGAAAATCACCTGGCCGTTGACTCGGGTGTTACACCTCTACACGTCTACTATCCATTGAAACCATCAAACTAACCAAATAAATTCCATGGCCAATCCGAATTCCAGAAAACAGAACCGGTGCACATATTGCACAAAACCGGTTTTTCACAACTCACTTCCAATCCTCCATTTCTCTCCAAAAACCATCTAAACTAATATAATTAAAGCTTAAACCAACAAAATAGGAAGAGAACCAGCAAGGGGAATACAATTTTCGGACTCCATGTACTAGAGTTTCCAAACTCTATGCAATCCCTCCAAAAACACCATAAAACCCTTAAAAACCAACCCTAACAAACATTAAACTAAAACCCCAACAAAAACTCACCTAATCTCTTGCAAAATCTAGGAAAGGAGGAGGAGGGAGGCGTCAATGGAGGCTGGTTCATGGAGAAGAAGAAAGGGGAGAAGATGACTAGCTTTTGTTTTTCCAATTTTGTCTTTTTAACTTAATATTTCTTCTACTTTTTTATTTCCACCACTAACTTTTCTATATTTATAAAATGGTCTCTCCCTCATTTATCCCCTTCTTCAATGTGACATGCACCACTTGTAACTTCCCTTTAATTAATCGTGTAATTAAATTCCATAGCAATTCCAATTACTTGGTTCTAAGGTTTCCTTCCTCAATTTTTCTTTAAATTTCACTTCTCGCTCACACTCGTAAAAATCATCAGGGTTAATATTAATCCTTCCGATATACCCTAACCATTAATCCTAGGCCTATACACGTTATCAAAATTTTCCGGGTGTTACATCAACCACAGGTTAACACGTGTGTTAATAATGTCAACTGGTGACTCGGAAGTATCAACCGTAAAACTTTGTTTTTGTACTAATTTTTGTCGCCGAGGCACTTAGAGTTCGTGGTCATTAATAGGTTGTCAAATTAGGTTCCTAGTCCCATTATAAGGCTCATCCTTGTGCCTTCCCTAAGTATTGAGTAGGATATTCATGATTTGGTTTCCTTTTTAGTCTTGAACGAGTTTGTTGATTTTGAGTCTATTGCAGAGGTCACTGCTGTTCGCTTAAATGCGTTTAAGTAACTATATTTTTTATGATTATGTTTAATCTGAATGATTATGACTAACATGATATTGGATTATACTATAAATTGTATTTATCTGGAAATGCCCTTTGAAAAGGGTATTATGTTTTTCTGACGAATTTTGGTTAAGTGTTTATTAGTCCAAAGTCAATTGTCCATGCGAAATAAAACAAAGATCGTCCACGCAAATGAAAGACACAGTCGTCCACGTGAAAGATAAACTCAGTCGTCCACGCGAAAGATAGACGCTGTCGTCCACTCAAATGAAAGACACAGTCGTCCACGTGAAAGATAAACTCATTTGTCCACGCAAAGATAGACGCTGTCGTCCACGTAAATGAAAGACACTGTCATCCACACTAATGACAGACGCTGTAGTCCACGCTAATGACAGACGCAATTGTCCACGACAATGAAAGACGCAGTCGTCCACACTAATGGCAGACGCAGTTGTCCACGACAATGAAAGATGCATTCATCCGAGCTCATTGGTCCAAAGACTCAATCGTCCAGACTTTAAAGAAAGTGAGCAATAGTGACTCCAGACCACAACGACTAGTTTTTCTGTGAACGAAAGCTCTCCAACGGTCATATTTTTGTACGGAGACAAGAACCTCTCTGGATGTGAGGTAGATTATAGACAGAGTATAAAAGGAAGAACAAAGCTCATGAGAACAACTTTTTGCCAATCTATTGAACAGTAACAACATACTCCTACGAGCTTTTTAGCAAAAAGTCTGTATACCTCTCTTTCTGCCCTAGAACTTGAGATTTATCTCTTTGAGAGAGTGTAGCATTTGTGCTCAATACTTCTATCTTGTAAAAGTTGTAAGTCTGTGATTGACGCCCGTGAAGATCAATCAAAGTGTAAAAGGCAGTAGATCGACGCCCAGAAAGTTCGATCAAGTTTTCTAGTGAGGAGAAGGGAAAAATCTTCAAGGGGGAGCCTTAGAGCGTGGATGTAGGCAGGATTGACCGAACCACGTTAAAAACTCTTGGTGTCATTATTTCTCTCTCTCTTTTACTTTGGATTAACTGCTTGTCTGTATTTATTTAAGTATTTTCACACAAAGAGAGAAGATCATATAAACCTAATTTGCTTTGCATAAAATTTAATTAGAGCAAGTAATTTCTAATTTACCCACCTCTTAGACAATCACGATCCTACAATTGGTATCAGAGCAAGGTCAAATATTGTCTAAGTTGTATTTTAAAAACATTATGTGATATATATATATTTACAATGGCATTCAACACAAACGCCACACACATAGAGGGTCAGTCTATTTCTAGGCCACCATTTTTTGATGGCAGTGATTATGTATACTAGAAGACAAGAATGAGAATATTTGTTCAAGCCATGGACTATGAGATTTGGAATATAATCGAGGATGGCCCTTTCAAGGCCATGAAAACTGAGAATGGAATTAGTATTCCTAAGGACTCTCATGAATTAACAGAATCCGATAAGAGGAGTTTTAGTCTAAATGCCAAAGCTATAAACCCTATACTGTGCACTAAACCGAGATGAGTTTAATAGAGTTCAATGGTGTGATAGTGCACAAGAGATATGGCACTTGCTAGAGATTACACACGAGGGAACAAACCAAGTAAAGGAAAGTAAAATGAGTATGTTAGTACACGAGTATGAACTTTTTACCATGTTAAATGATGAATCAATTAGTTCTATGTTTACTCGTTTTACTAATATCACTAATGGTTTAGAAGTGCTTGGCAAGATATATTCCAGCGAAGAACTTGTGAGAAAAATTTTGAGATGCCTACCAAGAGCCTGGCAACCGAAGGTGACAGCAATACAAGAGGCCAGAGATCTCAAGACGCTCAAACTTGAAGAACTCATTGATTCTCTCATGACACATGAGATAACCATGAGAGAAAATGAAAAGGAAGATCTCAAGACAAGGAGATCTCCAAAAGAAAGGGCATTGCTCTCAAAGCTTCCTCGAGAAAACAAGTAGAGTCTGAGGAGGAAGATGTTGATGAGGACATAGCCCTCATTACAATGAGGTTAAGCAAATTCCTCCAGAGAAAAAGGATGCAAGGAAGAAAATTTTCAAAGGTTGAGAAGCCTCCAAAGGAAAAGGAGATTACATGCTACGAATGTGAGAAGCCTAGACACATCAAGGCCGAGTGTCCACAAGCAAAGAAGAATCCCAAGAAATTCAAGAAGAGAGCCATGAAGGCCACTTGGGATGACAGTGAGGATGATACTTCTTTAGAAGATGAGGAAGTAGCCAATCTCTACTTCATGGCACACGATAATGAGGTTAGCATTTCCTCTAGTGACAATGAAGCTGATGATGATGGTGATCTGATTGATGCTTTTAATGATTTAGTTAAGCAATTTGACATGCTTAAGTCAAAATATAAACTGTTGAAAAAGGAAAATTGTGACTTAATTGAGAAGTATGTTAAAGAGATAAGTTTGCATGAAAAGGAGATAGTTGATCTTAAGAGTAGAAATGAAAACTTAAAATAACATTGTCTTGAAATTTACTAATGGCAGCAAAAACCTGAATATGCTATTAGGCAGCCAGAGAGTTACATTTGATAAAGCTGGTTTAGGATATGATAGCTTTAGTAAAAAGAAAATATATAAGAATTTCTTTGTTAAATCTTCTACTTGTCATGCATGCAATGAAGTAGGACATAAATCCTATAAATGTCCTCTAAAACTAGGAAAAACTAAACCTGGCAGGGGATTGCAATGGGTTCCTAAGGGAACCAGACCTAACTCTAGGACCCAAAAGATTTGGGTACCAAAGAAGACAACTTGATCTTCTGTTTTGTAGGTTGAAGTTTCTCCCACAAAGAACCAGTGGTACCTCGACAGTGGATGCTCGAGGCACATGACAGGAGACTCAACCAAGTTTGTCTTTGTCAACAAGAAGAAAGGGAATGTCACCTTTGGTGGAAATCAAAAAGGAAAAATTGTTGGCATCGACAATATAGGTAATCATGCCAACCCTATTATAGAAAATGTTTTGTTAGTTGAAGGGCTAAAACACAATCTGCTTAGCATCAGTCAATTGTGTGACAAAGGTTATAAAGTAACATTTAAATCAAATGCATGTGTGATCAAAGACATTTCTAATGGCAATGTTCTGTTTAAAGGCTATAGAAAAGAAAATGTCTATATTATTGATCTGGATAATTTTGAGCATGTTGATGAAAAATGTTTTGCTGTAAATTCTTCAAATGATAGTTGGACTTGGCATAGAAGACTAGGTCACGTAGGCATGGATACCTTAGCTAAGATTACTAAGGATAATTTAGTTAGAGGGCTTCCAAAAATATCTTTTGAGAAGGATAAAGTCTGTGAAGCTTGCCAAATGGGCAAGCAAATCAAAAGCTCCTTTGCATCAAAGAATGCAATTTCTACGTCTAAACCTCTCCAACTACTCCAAATGGACCTCTTCGATCCTTCAAATATTACTAGTCTAGGAGGAAAACATTATGCATTTGTCATTGTAGATGACTTCTTTAGGTTCACTTGGGTATTCTTCCTCAAGTCAAAAGATGAAACTTTCGATACCTTCTCTAGATTTAGGAAGAGAGTTCAAAATGAAAAGGAGCTCGCCATTGTTGCTATTCGTAGTGATCATGGTGGAGAATTCGAGAAAGAAAAATTTGAACTCTTGTGTCTCAAATATGGAATTGAGCACAATTTCTCTTCTCCTAGAACCCCTTAACAAAATAGAGTTGTTGAGAGGAAAATAGGTCTCTTCAAGAGCTGGCTCGGACCATGCTCAATGAAAATTTCCTTCCTAAGTATTTCTGAGCAGAAGCTGTTTCCACAGCTTGTTATGTGCTAAACAGGGTCTCCATAAGACCTATTCTTGAGAAAACTTCTTATGAACTTTGAAATGGAAAAACCCCTATTATCAAATACTTTAGAGCCTTTGGATGTAAGTGCTTCATTCTAAACACTAAGGACAAATTAAGAAAATTTGATTCCAAATCTGATCTTGGAATTTTCCTTGGTTATTCCATTTCCAGTAAAGCATATAAGGTGTTCAACAAAAGAATACTAGTTGTAGAAGAATCCGTTCATGTCAATTTTGATGAGACCCCTCAACCCACAATCAATGTGGATGAGGATGATACTTTAAAAAAACAACTGGATTCTCTCACCTTAGACAAGCCTACAGAAACCATTCAAGGAGAAAATTCCCGAGAACTTCAAATTCTTTAGACATTGTCCCTGTTAAAGATGAATTTGCAACTTTTCCCAGAGATTGGAGATATGTAAAAGATCATCCCTTAGATGAAGTTCTAGGTGATCTAACATTAGGAGTCAAAACCAGAGTCTCCCTTAGAAATCTCTGTGCTAATGTTGCTTTTATTTCCCAAATAGAGCCTACGAAATTTGAAAAAGCCGAATTGGATGAAAATTGGATAATTGCTATGCAAGATGAGTTAAACCAATTCGAAAGGAACAATGTTTGGGAACTTGTTCCAAAACCAGACAATCATCCCATTATTGGAACAAAATGGATTTTCAATAATAAGTTGGATGAAAATTGTGTTGTTATTAGAAACAAAGCTAGGTTAGTTTCCAAAGGTTACAATCAAGAAGAAGGAATAGACTTTGAGGAAACCTTTGCACCCGTAGCTAGATTAGAATCTATTAGGATGGTCTTAGCCTATGCTTGCTATAAAAACTTCACACTCTTTCAAATGGACGTTAAGAGTGCATTCTTAAATGGTTATATCTTAGAAGAAGTTTATGTAGAACAACCCCTAGGATTTGAAGTTTTTGACAAACCTGACCATGTCTATAGGCTCAAAAAGGCTCTCTATAGACTTAAGCAGGCTCCTATAGCTTGGTATGATAGGTTGAAGAATTTCCTTGAGAAAAGGAAGTTCAAAAAGGGAAAAACTGATTCAACCTTATTTACCATGCAAAAGGACAAAGACATTCTCTTAGTTCAAATCTATGTCGATGACATTATTTTTGGTTCAACTAATGCCTCTCTGTGTGATGAATTTTCCTCCCTAATGCAAAATGAATTTGAAATAAGTATGATGGGGGAGTTAAAATTCTTCTTAGGATTTCAGATTAGTCAAACTCCAGATGACATTTTCTTCTATCAAGAAAAATACATTAAGGAGCTCTTAGAGAAGTTTGGATTAGACTCTTCTAAGTCCTCTAGAACTCCTATGAGCACAACTACAAAATTGGACAAAGATGAAAATGAGATAAGTGTGGATATTAAGAAGTATAGAGGTATGATTGGTTCTCTGTTATACGTAACGGCTAGTAGGCCAGATATCCTATTCAGTGTGTGCTTATGTGCTAGGTTTTAAGCTTCCCCTAAGGAATCTCACCTAAGTGATGTCAAGAGAATTTTCAAATACTTAAGTGGGACTTCTGATTTAGGTTTGTGGTATTCGAAGGGAACTTCATTTGATTTAATTAGATATTCAGACTCAGACTATGCAAGAAGTCTGGTTGATAGAAAAAGCACTAGTGGAACATGTCAGTTCCTAGAAGAATCTATTGTGTCCGGGTATTCTAAGAAACAGAATTCTGTAGCACTTTCAACTGCCGAGAGTGAATATATTGCTGCTGGTAGTTGCTGTACTCAAATGCTTTGGATAAAGCAAACTCTAGAAGATTATAATCTTTTCTATGATAGGATTCCCATTCGGTGTGACAACACCAGTGCCATTAACATCTCAAAGAATCCTATCCAACATTCTAGAACAAAACACATCGAGGTTATATATCACTTCATCAGAGATCATGTTCAAAGAGGTGATATTACATTAGAATTTGTCAATTCTGCTAATCAATTAGCAGATATCTTTACCAAGCCTTTGGATGAAAATACGTTCAATAATATAAGAATAAGGTTAGGTCTCATTCGGATTGAAAAAAACTGAGGTTCTTTTTCTATTGGAGAATATTGAGCAATAGAGCAAATTTGTCAATGAAGGCATGGACGTGGTCACTATGGACGTTGACCGTGGACGTTAACAATGGACGTTGTCAATAGACTTTGACAATGGATGTTCACCAAATTGTTCATAAAATCTTTCAAAAGATAACTGAAACACTAAGATTCAAATTTCCCTCTCAAAAACCTCTCGACCCCTTTCCTTCGTCCAGCGATTCCTTTATGTAACACCCCGAGTTTTCTGAACTCGGTTTGTTACTCACAAACCCGAACGTAACTAAGAAAATTTCGGACCAAATTTAAAACTTCGCTCGAAAGTCAAAATTTGACATTTTCTAAAACCTCAAAACATTTAAAGAATTGCAACGAAAATCATTTGAGGAAAATAGAGTTAAACAAAACTATAGAACAATGCTTGAATAATCGGTTGAGATGTTAAGGAGTAATCGATTAAAAGAAATAAAGGTTTAAATCGCGAAATACTTTAAAAGTTGCAAAAGTCAAACGCATCTGCCGCTGAACCAAGTCAACGGAAGAGGCTGAAACAGATAACAGAAGGCTCCTACCGGTGACAAAACGACAAAACTTCCACTTCATCTTCCAGTAAGTCTAATACACGACATCCACCGGTCACTAAACGACAAGACTTCTACTACAGTCTTCCGATCAGTTTAATACACTACATCCACCGGTCATAAAACAACAAAGGTTTCTACTACATCATCCGGTAAGTTTATTACTGAAGACATCATCCGATGACTAAATTGAAGACATCATCCGATGGCTTTAATGAAGACATCATCCGATGACTATACTGAAGACATCATCCGATGGCTTTACTGAAGACATCATCCGATAACTATACTGAAGACATCATCCGATGACTTTACTGAAGACATCATCCGATAGACAATACTGAAGACATCATCCGATGGCTTTACTGAAGACATCATCCGATAGACAATACTGAAGACATCATCCGATGGCTTTACTGAAGACATCATCCGATAGACAATACTGAAGACATCATCCGATGGCTTTACTAAAGACATCATCCGATGACTTTACTGAAGACATCATCCGATAGACAATACTGAAGACATCATCCGATGGCTTTACTGAAGACATCATCCGATAACTACACTGAAGATATCATCCGATGGCTTTACTGAAGACATCATCCGATAGACAACAGAACAACAACAATTTCACTCTAACAAAGAAAACTCCGACTACCAGAAGAACTTGAGCAATTTACTAAAATTCATTCAAAACCACTTAAATTCAGACACTACTCCAACATTTAGTAAAACCACTATTAACACCAACAGGGTATAATTGTCTGGAAGAAAATCTCAAGATGAGTTCAGAAACATTAAAACTACTACTGTCATGAAAATCCAACATACTTAAATTGAAACATTGTCAATTAAACCTTCACACCAACTGACATCAGTTAAACCGCCCCATCAGCTGCCAGATTTCTGCATAGATGCACTCCTCCAACCAGTCTAGTTTTCAGCAAACTCAATAAACACACTTGCTGTCACTTCTTCACCTTCATCACAAAACTCATCTATTAGCCTAATGCTAAGTAAGTAAAGCAATACTATAATGTAATGCTGAAACATAAATTCCTAAATATGCAGTTTCTACTTTCTCATCTCAGTTGCATATGCATCGTTTCTGATCTGATCCCCCTCTGAAATTGGGAGTTGGATCACTTCTCCCAAAGTATAAATATCCACTGACTCATTAAGGGGCAGATTACTTCCCTTAATAGTAAATCTGATTCACATAGCTGTTTCTGATCCCCCTGTTCGATGGGAAGCAGATCAAGTTTTCCAAAGTCTAACTATCCACTGTCTCATTAAGGGGCGGATTATTTCCCTTAACAGTAAATCTGATTCACATAGTTGTTTCATTATGTTCATTCCTTACCATGCCAACATGCATTCAAATTCATTTTCGTATACTTTTAACATATGATGCATGACATACAGACACATTCAAGTAAACAAAATCCTAATGTTTTGTGATGTAGGCCCGAAGTCACAAGCATACTTACTTACCTGGCTCTTGGAAATTGTCTGGTTGCTAGTCACTTCAGAAATCTGCCCACCTAAGTTCATAACACAACATCCATCAAACCTTCACTAAACTTCACCCAGAATCAAACAAAAACTCGAGGAATCCAGTTAGAAATTCTACTACCCGAGCATTCTCATTAATCACCAAAACCTGAACCTACCCTCATTCGCAGCATCCTCAAAATCCTCACATTGTACTCCCTCAGGTACCTAACCACTATATCGTAAGAGAAATGAGGAAAACTTACCTAGGTTGAAGGAGAATCGGGCGAGGGAATTGCCTAGAGAGTTCTGCTGTAGAGCTGAAGGCTGAAAGAGGAATGGTAAGCAAGATAGTGGCGGCTACAGTGCATTAAACCTAACCCTCTTCCTTAAATACATTATCCACTTTTGAAATTTTCATTTTACTCTTATACCCTTGTCTAGTCACTCAATAACCATACTTTAATTATTGCCTAATAAAGTGTATACCATTTATAATAAAAGAGAGCTGGTTCGATAGAACCGGGTGTTACAATCTACCCTCCTTAAAAGAATTTTGTCCTCAAAATTCGTTACCTGAATAATTCCGGATGTTGGTCCATCATGTCTTGCTGGCGCTCCCAAGTTGTTTCCTCTATATTCTGGTTGTGCCATAATACTTTCACTAAAGGAACCTCTTTGTTGCGCAACACCTTCACTGCATAATCCAAGATTCTTACTGGTTTCTCCTCATAGGTAAGGGTAGGACGAATTTCAATACTCTGCTGTTCCACAATCTGAGATGGATCTCTTATGCACTTCTTCAACATGGAAACATGGAACACATTATGAATTCCTTCCATAGAGGTTGGTAGCTGTAACTGGTAGGCTGTCTTCCCAATCCTTTTCAAGATTGAGAATGGTCCAATAAACCTGGGGTTCAACTTTCCTCTCTTCCCAAATCTCACAACTCCTTTGAATGGTGATACATTGAGAAAAACTTCATCACCTATCACAAATTCCAATTCTCTACGCCTGCAATCTACATAACTTTTCTGTCGGCTCTGAGCTGCCAAAATTCTCTGTCGGATGAGGGCAACCTTCTCAACAGTTTGTTGCACAATGTCAGGACCAAGCAACTGTGCTTCACCAACTTCATCCCAGTACAAAGGTGATCTGCATTTTCGTCCATACAATGCTTCATACGGTGTCATTCCTATTGTTGCCTGAAAACTGTTATTATAGGAAAACTCCACCAATGATAAATATTTACTCCAAGATCCTTGAAAATCCAATATGCAGGCACAGAGCATATCTTCTAATGTTTGGATGGTTCTTTCGGATTGTCCATCTGTCTGAGGGTGAAAAGCTGTGCTAAAACTAAGCTGTGTTCCCATATCCTTGTGCAAACTTTTCCAAAACTTAGAAGTGAATCTAGAGTCTCGGTCTGAAACTATGCTTGGAACTCCATGCAGTCTAACAACTTCATGCACATACAACTCAGTAAGCTGATCCATCGAGTAAGTCATCTTTGTCGGTAGGAAATGAGCTGATTTCGTTAGACGGTCAATGTAACACCCGGGTATTTTTCTTTAAAGGAAAAATTGGAGAGAAAATAAAAGAACAATAAAATAGGTTATTTAAAAGAAAAAGTGAATGAATTTGGTTAAACTAATTGGTTAATTAATTTATGTTCAGATATTCTAATTGGAGAACTTAAGCCGTGTATAATGTGAGGGTTAATTTACGAAAATTTATAATTTAAGAATAGGATTTAACGGAATTTTCGGTAGGGCAAAATGGTAGTGTTATTGTTATTAATGTTATTATTATTATTATTATTATTATTATTATTATTAAAAAATAAAATAAAATAAAAACAAAACAACAGAATGGCCAAAGCCATTCTGTTGTTCGCGAACGCCGAAGGCAGGGAGAGGAGAACGGAGAGGGGAGAGACGAGCGACGTCCCTCCGACGGAAACCACCGGCGATTTCGACATTCTCCGGCCAGACGACGGCGACGAGCGAGCTTCCGGCTGTCTCCGCGCACAAACCGACGGGTAAGCCCAATTTGTGCCCTGTTTTCAGTTCGGTCGTGGCCGAGGGTGACGAGCCGGATTTGGCTCCGATCATCGGCCGATTTTGGTCACTTCCGGCGTGGGTTTGCCGACCCTTGACCCGGCGATGGCCGTTAATTCGTGAGGTGCTCAATTTGAGCGAAAATCAGTGAATCCCGAATTGGGGGATTTCGGGTTTTGTGTGTAGCTTTGGATTTTTTGTTAGATATTGCTAATTGAGTGTATATGTGGTCGATTGGTGAATAAATTGATGAGAATTGATGGAAAAATCGAAATGGGAAAATTTCCCGGATTAGGGCAGTTCGGGTTTTGCCTGATTTGACCTAGCTACGGTCGTTTATTTTAAAATTCCTTTTGGCAGGTTAAAATAGGTTATTAGAGGAGTACGTGGCCGCTGGAATCGTTTGATTCCGATATCTGAAAAGTTAAGCGTGTTCGAAGTTTTGAGTCGGTTTTTACCAAACCCAAATTAGTGGCCCGTTTAGTTAGGTTTTAATTGGATTAGGCTAGAAATAGTAATTTGAGAGTAATTGGTGAATGTAGGCTTGATTTTAATGAAGCTTGAATGTTTGTCATAGGTCGAGCCATATGTGACGTGAGGTGCCAAAAACCAGCGAGCTACAGACGACAGGTAAGTTCTCGTGACTTACTCTGGCCAACAGGTAAGGATCTTAGTGGATTGTTTGTTTTAAATTGCTTTGGTTGGGTAGTTAGGTTTAAACGTTTTGTAGGTTATTTCATTTACAGTCTTGATGGTATGCATGCTTGTTTGTTTACATTTATATTGAACTGTTCATGTATCACGTATTTTAACTTGGCATGAAAATGAATTTCCGCACAATGTTTTCAGAAAATCAATGTGGCCCAGAAATTGGGGGCTATTGATCTATCGTGCGGGCCGATTAAGGGTCTGGCCGATACCACATCTCATGTACTGTAATTAATGAACGTAATTTGTTATCGAGGTGGGGCTCAGGCACGGTTGTACGTGTTGTAAGCGTGTACCCCCCTCCTCTAACCGAACGGGGTAGTCCGACCGCTGGATGGGCCCCCTTCGGTTAGGGGGATGAGATCTCGGTGATATACTGTCTGCGACGCTCTGTATGTTATGCATGATTTCTGAACTCCATATGCACTGCACGCATATGCATTTACGTAGAATTTACTGAGCCTTTAGCTCATAGTGTGTCTGTATGGTGTAGGTGACTTCGACATAGGCGAGGACGAGGTCCCTCCACCTGAGGAGTGATGCAGTTGACGGAGGATGGCTTGCGGTGGTGTGCTGGCGCAGTCGAGGCGCATTTTGACCCGTGGGATTCATGGTTTGATGTTTAGAGGTTTATTTGGGAATTTTCTGGTTGATGGTGAATTAAAATGGATAATTGCACTGTTAGAACATTTTAGGATGCTTGGCTCTGGATAGTTGATAGGTTATATATTAATGTTTTAAATGTTTTGGAACTGTTTTGTAATTTTAAAAAAGGAGGATATGTTAAACTTTCAAACGGAACCACGCAGTTTATTTTCGTGAAAATGTACTTTGTTATAGTTGTGTTTCCAGTCGGTTTAGGGGTGGTATTTCGGAAGACGTATGAGTATTGGGTGCTTGATGTTAAGTTGTATTGTGAAGCGTATGTTTGTGAGGTGGATAGAAATTGTGGTATAGATAGAATCGTGTTAGTGAAATGGTGAGGTTGTATTTTGTAGGCGTTTGGATACGTATTGTTTTAAGTAATTGTTTTAAACGTTTTATTAAATTGTTTTCCACTTAAACGCTAAGTATAAAAGAAAAAGAAAAAGAAGAATTTCGTACGGGAAATTAGGAATAGTATGAGGGTCGTTACAGTCAACTATCACCCAAATTGCATCGTGTCCCTTTGCTGTTTTAGGCAATCCCACAACAAAGTCCATCGTTATTTGTTCACATTTCCATTCGGAAACTGGTAAGGGTTGTAACATTCCTGCAGGTCTCTGGTGCTCAGCTTTGACCTGTTGACAAACTAGGCACGATTCCACATATTCAGTCACACTTCTTTTCATACTTGGCCACCAATAATGTTGTCTGAGATCCTTGTACATCTTTGTACTCCCAGGGTGAACAGAGAACCTGGAAGAGTGTGCTTCAGAAAGAATCTCAACTCAAAGTTCATTAATGGCAGGAACAAACCATCTATTTCTAAACTTAAGGATTCCATCGGCAGAATAGTTAAAATCTGACTTGTCCGTAGAATCCGTGCTTAACTTGTACTTGTTACACTCTTCATCATTCGTCTGAGCTTCCTTTATTTTCTCTAGAATTGTAGGCTTCAAGGTTAAGGCTGAAAGTATAGCTGATACACTGGATACTACTTCTAGGTTAAACCTTTGGAATTCTGACTCTAAGGCTAATGGTATATTGAAAATCATAGTTGGGGTTGGTGTTGTTACTCTACTCAAAGCATCTGCCACAACATTTACTTTGCCGGGATGATATTTAATCTCGAAATCATAGTCCTTTACAAATTCAAACCATCGACGTTGCCTCATGTTTAGTTCTTTCTATGTGAAAATATACTTCAGGCTCTTATGATCTAAAATTATCTCGCAAGATTGTCCATACAAGTAATGCCTCCAAATCTTAAGTGCAAATACCACTGCAGCTAATTCTAAGTCATGTGTAGGGTAATTCTTCTCATGTGTTTTCAACTGCCTAGAGGTATAAGCTATTATCTTTCCCTCTTGAATCAAAACACAGCCAAGTCCAATCTTGGATGCATCACAGTAAATGCTAAATTTACCATCTTCAACTGGAAGGGTTAAAATTGGAGCATTGGTCAGTTTCTGTTTCAGGGTCTGAAAACTATGCTCACATTCGTCAGTCCATATATACTTCACATTTTTCCTTGTTAACTTAGTAAGGGGTGTAGCAATCTTCGAAAATCCTTCAATGAACTTCCTATAATATCCTGCTAGTCCAAGAAAACTCCTGATATCTGTAGCATTCCTCGGTTGGGGCAATTCCTTAACTACTTGAACTTTAGCTGGATCGACAGATATACCATCCCCAGAGATAACATGTCCTAAAAAGTGAACTTGGTCCAACCAAAATTCACACTTAGAAAACTTGGCGTACAGTTGGTGCTGTTTTAATACTTCCAACACCAAGGTCAGGTGCCTAGCATGCTCATCCTTAGTACGTGAATAGATTAAAATGTCATCCATGAACACTATGACAAACTTATCTAAATACTCATGAAACACTCTATTCATGAGATCCATAAAGGCTGCTGGTGCATTTGTCAATCCAAAGGACATGAACAAAAACTCATAATGTCCATACCTTGTGCGAAAAGCAGTCTTTGGATATCTTCAGATTTAACCTTCAACTGGTAATAACCGGACCTAAGGTCAATTTTAGAGAAAACTCTAGCACCATTAAGTTGTTCGAATAAATCATCAATCCTTGGTAATGGATATTTGTTCTTGACAGTTAACTTATTCAATTCTCTATAATCAATGCACATACGCATTGATCCATCTTTCTTTTTGACAAAAAAGACAGGTGCACCCCACGGTGAAAAGCTAGGGCGTATGAAGCCTTTCTCCAACAGATCCTCCAATTGCTTCTTTAATTCCTTAAGTTCAGTTGGTGCTAATCTATATGGATTTTTAGACACAGGTTCGGCGCCGGGGTAAACATCTACAACAAATTCAATTTCCCTATATGGTGGTAAACCAGGAAGGTCATCTAGAAATACTTCAGGAAAGTTTTGGACAATTAAAACATTTTGAGGATTTGCTTTTCCTACAAGTTGTGTGTCTAAAACACTAGCTAAGAAGCACAAATACTCTCCACATAGGGAAGGTCTAGTGTTAATAGAAGTCATCACAGACATTTTCTTACTCTTCCTTGAAGCTTGAAAGGTATGCTTCAAACTACCAGGGGGTAAAAGCTAACTATTCCAGTCCTACAATCAATTGTGGCGTGGTGTTTAAACAACCAGTCCATTCCTAGGATTACATCAAATCCCATTATATCTATAATAATAAGATCAGCAGGTAGACTTACTTTTCCTACTAACACATCGCTGTCAAGCATCACTTGGTTAGAGTGCATGTGTTCACCAGAGGGTAATGCAACATTAAACACATGCATGGAAGGGGTGAACTGTACATCTAATTTATCAGCAAATGCAGATGCTATAAACGAATGCGTTGCACCTAGAGTCTATTAAAGTAAAAGCAGGTACAGAGTTGATCAATATAGTACCTGACACCACAGCAGGCTGGTCTTCATCCCCTGACTCTATCATGGAGAATATCCTCGGTTTAATCATAGCAGGGCCACCCTTAGGGACTGGGCAGTCTCTGCTAATATGGCCGATCTTGTTACAATTGTAGCATCTGGTGATTCTAGGCTTCGGGCACTCTTTGATCGTGTGTCCAACCTCCTCCCAGTTGAAACACTTCCCAAATCCCAGTCTGCATTCACCCGGGTGGTTCTTCAAACACTTAGGACACTGGGGAAATTTCATAACATTCTGTACCTTCCCTCCTGTTCCTTGACTACTCTGGCCTTCACTTGGCCTCTTCGTTCCCCTTTGATGGTGTGGCTGGACCGACTTTTGTGGGACCTCTTTTGGTCCAGCACACTTCCTTTCAGCTTCTTCCACTTCCAGAGCAGTAGACACAACTTCACTAAATGATAAGCCTTTAATACCACAAAATTTAACTCCTCGGTAAATTTGTGGCTTCAGCCCATGTACAAATTTGAATACCTTATCCTCGTCCCTAAGAGCAAAATGTCCAGCAAACCTGGACCGAGACTCGAACTGTCTACTGTACTTGGCCACAAACCCTGTCTACTTCAAGTTTAGAAATTCCAACTTCTTTGCAGTTTGGACAGTATTGTTGAAATACTTCTCGTAGAAAATGTCTTTGAATTGCGACCAAGGCATCGCCAAGACATCAGTGGTGGTCTCTATTGTTTCCCACCAGAGTTGAGCTTCACCAGCCAAGTGAAATGTTGCCAACGTGACCTTGTCTCCTTCTCCAATGTTGGCGCACCTAAACATACTTTCAATCTTCCTAAGCCACCCTTCAGCAATAACTGGATCAGATGACTGTCCATCAAACGTGGGTGGTCTTAGTCTCCGGAATCTATCTCTAGAATGTTCATTGCTAGAACCTGAGTTGGCACTTCCTTGCACCTCTCGGTTCAACAGTACTCCTAGTTGGTCAGACTGTTGGCGCACTAAATCTGTCAGCTGCCTAATCACACTAGGGTCCTCTTCACTTCTCACATTTGGCATTTCTCTTCGCACTCTAGGTCTCCCTGGGCGTGTGGCCATTATACTAAATTCCTGCACAAGGTTGATTACACTCTTAAATATCTATCAACTAAGGTTAACATAAACACTTACAGTTGTTGAAGTACTTCCATGCAACGATTGGCACTGATGAGTAATCTTTTGAACGGTTTAACTGAATGTCTCTGATACCATACTGTAACTCCCCGAGTTTTCTGAACTCGGTTTGTTACTCACAAACCCGAACGTAACTAAGAAAATTTCAGACCAAATTTAAAACTTCGTTCGGAAGTCAAAATTTGACATTTTCTAAAACCTCAAAACATTTAAAGAATTGCAGCGGAAATCATTTGAGGAAAATAGAGTTAAACAAAACTATAGAAAAATGCTTGAATAATCGGTTGAGATGTTAAGGAGTAATTGGTCAAAAGAAATAAAGGTTTAAATCGCGGAATACTTTAAAAGTTGCAAAAGTCAAACGCATCTGCCGCTGAACCAAGTCAACGGAAGAGGCTGAAACAGATAACAGAAGGCTCCTTCCGGTGACAAAACGACAAAACTTCCACTTCATCTTTCGGTAAGTCTAATACACGACATCCACCGGTCACTAAAAGACAAGACTTCTACTACAGTCTTCCGATCAGTTCAATACACTACATCCACCGGTCATAAAACAACAAAGGTTTCTACTACATCATCCGATGACTATACTGAAGACATCATCCGATGGCTTTACTGAAGACATCATCCGATGACTATACTGAAGACATCATCCGATGGCTTTACTGAAAACATCATCCGATAACTATACTGAAGACATCATCCGAGACTTTACTGAAGACTCATCCGATAGACAATACTGAAGACTATACTGAAGACATCATCCGATAGACAATACTGAAGACATCATCCGATAACTATACTGAAGACATCATCCGATAACTATACTGAAGACATCATCCGATAGACAATACTGAAGACATCATCCGATAACTATACTGAAGACATCATCCGATGACTTTACTGAAGACATCATCCGATAACTATACTGAAGACATCATCCGATGGCTTTACTGAAGACATCATCCGATAGACAATACTGAAGACATCATCCGATAACTATACTGAAGACATCATCCGATAACTATACTGAAGACATCATCCGATGGCTTTACTGAAGACATCATCCGATAACTATACTGAAGACATCATCCGATAACTATACTGAAGACATCATCCGATAACTATACTGAAGACATCATCCGATAACTATACTGAAGACATCATCCGATAACTATACTGAAGACATCATCCGATAACTATACTGAAGACATCATCCGATAACTATACTGAAGACATCATCCGATGACTTTACTGAAGACATCATCCGATGGCTTTACTGAAGACATCATCCGATGGCTTTACTGAAGACATCATCCGATAGACAATACTGAAGACATCATCCGATAACTATACTGAAGACATCATCCGATAACTATACTGAAGACATCATCCGATAACTATACTGAAGACATCATCCGATAGACAATACTGAAGACATCATCCGATGGCTTTACTGAAGACATCATCCGATGGCTTTACTGAAGACATCATCCGATAACTATACTGAAGACATCATCCGATAACTATACTGAAGACATCATCCGATGGCTTTACTGAAGACATCATCCGATAACTATACTGAAGACATCATCCGATGGCTTTACTGAAGACATCATCCGATGGCTTTACTGAAGACATCATCCGATGGCTTTACTGAAGACATCATCCGATAACTATACTGAAGACATCATCCGATGGCTTTACTGAAGACATCATCCGATAACTATACTGAAGACATCATCCGTTAAATTCGGACACTACTCCAACATTTAGTAAAACCACTATTAACACCAATAGAGTATAATTGTTTGGAAGAAAATCTCAAGATGAGTTCAGAAACATTAAAACTACTACTGTCATGAAAATCCAACATATTTAAATTAAAACATTGTCAATTAAACCTTCACACCAACTGACATCAGTTAAACCGCCCCATCAGCTGCCAGATTGCTGCATAGATGCACTCCTCTAACCAGTCTAGTTCTCAGCATACTCAGTAAATACACCTGCTATCACTTATTCACCTACATCACAAAACTCATCTATTAGCCTATTGCTAAGTAAGTAAAGCAATAATGTAATGTAATGCTGAAACATAAATTCCTAAATATGCAGTTTCTACTTTCTCATCTCAGTTGCATATGCATCGTTTCTGATCTGATCCCCCTATGAAATTGGGAGTTGGATCACTTCTCCCAAAGTATAAATATCCACTGACTCATTAAAGGGCGGATTACTTCCCTTAACAATAAATCTGATTCACATAGCTGTTTATGATCCCTCTGTTCGATGGGAAGCGGATCAAGTTTCCCAAAGTCTAACTATCCACTGTCTCATTAAGGGGCGGATTATTTCCCTTAACAGTAAATCTGATTCACATAGCTGTTTCATTATGATCATTCCTTACCATGCCAACATGCATTCAAATTCATTTTTGTATACTTTTAAAATATGATGCATGACATACAGAAACATTCAAGTAAACAAAATCCTAATGTTCGTGATGTAGGCCCGAAGGCACAAGCATACTTCACTTACCTGGCTCCTGTAAATTGTCTGGTTGCTAGTTACTTCAGAAATCTGCCCACCTAAGTTCATAACAGAACATCAATCAAACCTTCACTAAACTTCACCAAGAATCAAACAAAAACTCGAGGAATCCAGTTAGAAATTCTACTACCCGAGCATTCTCATTAATCACCAAAACCCGAACCTACTCTCATTCACAGCATCCTCAAAATCCTCACATTGTACTTCCTCAGGTACCTAACCACTATATCGTAAGAGAAATGAGGAAAACTTACCTAGGTTGAAGGAGAATCGGGCGAGGGAATCGCCTAGAGAGTCCTGCTGCGGAGCTGAAGGCTGAAAGAGGAATGGTAAGCAAGATAGTGCGGCTACAGTGCATTAAACCCAACCCTCTTCCTTAAATACGTTATCCACTTTTGAAATTTCCAATTTACTCTTATACCCTTGTCTAGTCACTCAATAACCCTACTTTAATTATTGCCTAATAAAGTGTATACCATTTATAATAAAAGAGAGCTGGTTCGATAGAACCGGGTGTTACACTTTCTATCTCTGTTCGTCGACGCCAATCATGAATCTTTCTACTCTCCATCTCAAAACCCCAGGTGACTATCAATGACATCTTCTTCTCGCGCTCCACAAGTCTTCTCTAGGAAAAAGCAGAAGATTTCCCATACCGAGGATGGTCAATCTGTTTCTGTTCCTCCTCCTCTTTTCTGGCCGAGCCATGAGTTCATTAATCAAGCGGCGTTTAATAGATATTATGAAGATTTTGAATTCAAACCTATTATCATTCTAGAGGAATAATTTTTCGCGATTTCGCACTTGGATTTCGACGAATCTTTTATAAGATTGGGGTTAATAGGGTTATTTGATTCTGAAACCCCTTACTGTGAACCAGCAATTAGGATGTTTTATGCCAACCTAGAACATTCTACAAGACCCCTTATACTAAGGAGTTATGTCTATGGATAGCATATTGAACTCACTCAAGAAACGCTGCATGACATTCTCTGTTGTGAGTTTTTAAATGAATCTCGTAGATACTTTGAGGCAACAACGACTCCGTCATTTCTTGTTAAGCCTGCGGGCAAGGAGTTAGTCTAACTGATTACCAAGGATCCCAATCGCTCTTCCCTACAGCTGAAAAGTAAGGACTTGAATCTTAGGGCCAGAGTGTTTCACCAAATGATCCATTACAATATTTTGCCCGTAGAGGGTCATAGAGATCATGTTAGTGGCATGGATCTCTTCTTGCTTGGATGGTTTTTCAGAGGTGAACCCTTTCATATTGGATACATTGTGTTAAACAGAATGCTTCAAGTCATATGTAATGCATCCAAGTCCCTGCCTTACAATCTTCTGCTCATGAAGATTTTCAATCGGTTTGGAGTTAGATTTTCGGAGTCAGACAAACTCTTATCCTTAAAGAAATCTGACTTTTTCTCATCCTCCACCTTGTCTAGAATGGGGATCACAAGAGATGCTCAAGGTGTGTTGGTTGAGAAAGCTGTTGAGAAAGCTGGTCGAGGCAAAGTTGCAAGGCGCCTGTTGCTTGTAGAAGACGAGGAAGATAGTTCTCCATATGACATTCGTCTTCCTGTCCTTGCCCCTCTGCTACCACCAGTTCTTCTCCTTCAAGCTCCTGAAGAGTTTGGTCATGATTCAATCCACCTTCCAGAACCTTTCAGTGATCCTGCTCCTCCCCTAGTCCAAGCTGATCTTGTAACGCCCGGGTTTTCGGATCTTAGGATTTTCTAATTTCTTAGGTTATTTTCGTAAATAGCAAATTAAAGTACTTTCTTGAGCAGGATGTTTCCTTAGAGCCTTAGAAATTTACAGGAATTTTTAGAGGAATAAGTGAAATTTTAGAAACCCAAATCGAAAAGAGTAATGCTAGAGTTCCTGTATTAGCCTTTTAGTTTGTTAATTCGTAAAAATAGCAAAATAAGTCCGTTTTGTGAACGGTGAGTTTTGTTAGAACTTTAAGATTAAATTGGAATATTTGGAGAAATAAGGAAATTGCAGAGGAACCGAATCGATAGACTAATTGAAGAATTAAGCATAGAATTGATGTAGGGGCATTTAAGTAATTGGTAAGTAAAAATTATAAATTTTATTTATAATTTTTATTCAAATAGAATGGCTTCACGAGGAAGCCATTCCCCTGCCGAGCCTGACGCCGAGAGAGAGACGAGGGAGAAACGGCGACTCCTCCGACGACGCTGGCGATTTCTCGCCGTTTTCAGGCCAGACGACGGCGACGCGCGATCTTTGGCCATCTCCACGCGCAACCCGACCGGTAAGCTCGGTTTTTCCCCCCCTGTTTTGGTTCGGTTTAAGGCAGTGAGTGGCGAGCTCGATTGAGCTCCGGTCACCGGCCAATTTCGGTCACTTCCGGCGTGGGTTTGCCAACCCTAGGGCCGGCTATTGTTGCTTGGCCGTGGAATGCCCAATTTGGACGAAAACCAGTGAAGCCGATTTAGGGCACTTCGGTTTTGGTGAGTGTAGCTTCGATTTTGGGTTAGATTATTCTAATTGAGGGTATATGTGGTCGATTGAGGAGGAAATGAGTGGAATTTGATGAAAAATCGAAAAGGGGGATTTTTTCGAAAATGGGCAGAATCGGGTTTTGCCTAAATTGACCTAACTACGGTCGTTTGTTTTGAAATTCGTTTTGGCAGATTAAAATAGGTTATTAGAGGAGCATGTGGCCGTTGGAATCGTTCGATTTCGATATCCGACGCAAAAGTTACGCGCGTTCGAAGTTTCGGGTCGGTTTTACCAAACCCAAAATAGTGGCCCATTTAGTTAGATTTTAGTTGGATTAGGCTAGAAATAGTAGTTTAAGATGTTTTCACGAAAATGAGAGTTTAGTTATGCCGAGCGAGTTCTAATGCAATATTTTGATATTTAGGTTTTTCAGGTTCCACGGTTAAGGTTTCAGATAGAGACAAATTGCTAAGGACGCCAGGTAAGTAGTGTACGTAAGTGCATTTGCCTTCGGGCCTACATCACAGTTCGGTAGGTTTGTATGCATGTGTGTTTTATGTTTTTATGTATAGTAGAGCACGCATCATGGTTTTGCGATACGAAAACGAAACAAAAACGAATTTCCATGCTTTTACAAAATGATATAGTAGGATGTGAAATGTTGAGAACGAAACGATAAAGTACGTAAGAAAGAATGGAAGGTGGGGTTGAGGTTGGCCGTCCCGAGAGGTGGACCGTGAGGTGTGCCTCCTTTTCCCCCGCTTTACGTGAGTGGCCGTCCCGAGAGGTGGACCATGAGGTGTGTCACTTTTCTAGGTCGAGGTTGGCCGTCCCGTGAGGTGGACCGTGAGTGGCCGTCCCGAGAGGTGGACCGTGAGGTGTGCCTCCTTTTCCCCCGCTTTACGTGAGTGGCCGTCCCGAGAGGTGGACCGTGAGGTGTGCCTCCTTTTCCCCCGCTTTACGTGAGTGGCCGTCCCGAGAGGTGGACCGTGAGGTGTGCCTCCTTTTCCCCCGCTTTACGTGAGTGGCCGTCCCGAGAGGTGGACCGTGAGGTGTGCCTCCTTTTCCCCCGCTTTACGTGAGTGGCCGTCCCGAGAGGTGGACCGTGAGGTGTGCCTCCTTTTCCCCCGCTTTACGTGAGTGGCCGTCCCGAGAGGTGGACCGTGAGGTGTGCCTCCTTTTCCCCCGCTTTACGTGAGTGGCCGTCCCGAGAGGTGGACCGTGAGGTGTGCCTCCTTTTCCCCCGCTTTACGTGAGTGGCCGTCCCGAGAGGTGGACCGTGAGGTGTGCCTCCTTTTCCCCCGCTTTACGTGAGTGGCCGTCCCGAGAGGTGGACCGTGAGGTGTGCACCTTGATCTAGCACGTAAAGAAGCACCCAGTACTAAGATAAAGAATGTGTACGAATAAGACATAAACGAAACAGTAGAAACTGCATATGTTAAGCAAAATGTTTTAAATCATATAGTCACTACTGCTAAGCATTAGGCTTATAGTTTTGACTTCTGTGATGTAGTGCAGCAGAACAGGTACGGTGAGATTTCATGAGCATGCTAGTATCATGGACGCAGTTGGAGGAGGTACGACCATGGTGGCAACCCGGCAATGTTGTAGGGCGATTCCGACCGTGGTTAGTATGTGTCCGTGGTGGTATGAGTTTGGAGTCTATTTTGTTTAGGAATGATTTAGAAGTTTTGTGTATGTGTATAGAGATGTGATGAATGAAAGTATGAAATGTTACGTATGTGGATCGATGGTTTTGATAGAAAATGTCCGAGAGTAGAGTTTTGATGTGTATGATGTGGTAGTAGAATGTCTAAAATGTGAAGTCTTTATTTTGGAGAATATACTGGATTGTTTGGATTTTTATGAACTGCTTGGTGATTTTGTAAACACGAGGATATGTCACACTTTTAAACGGAACCATGCAGTTCGTTTTCATGAAAAAATGTACTTCATCTTAATCGTGTTTAGAGTCGGTTTTGGGCAGAGTTACGAGAACGTATGAATGTTTGGAAAGTTTATGTAAAATGTATAATTGAAATGGAGATAGAAATGATATTGTGAAGAAGTGATAAGTTGATAATTGAGGAATGATAGAAGGTTGAGTGGTTTTATGTAAATTGTTTTTGTATGATAAATGAATTTTCTTTAAAGGTTTTCGAGGATGTTTTTAATGATTTAGAGGCTTAAAAGAAAAATTTTATACGGGAGATTAGGAATAGTGTAACGGGGTCGTTACAGATCTCCCCCGACCACTCAGTCCAATTCGTGCTCCCTCTCCAACTCTAGTTCCTCCAGTGCTAACTCGTGCTCCTTCTAGGATTACCAGTCGCCCCACTCCTTCAGTAAAGCCTTCTATTTCTGAGGACCACTACAATGAGCTCCGGGCAAGTATTGCAAGTGTCGGGACTGGTCTTGAGTCCTTTCAATCTATGTATCTTTCCCGACTAGATCAACCTGAGGCTTTTGTTCTCTCTCGACTTGACCATCTCGAAGCCTCCTCCGTTACTCGGGATGACATTCCAAGACTCCATACTCGCCTTACTAAAGTGGAATCCACTCTCAATTCTGCTCTTGATGGTGTCACCAAACGCATTGATTTGTTGGAAACAAATTGTAACGCCTGGGTTTTTCGGGTTTCCGTTCTTAGGGGCATTTTCATAAATGAGCAAATTAAGGGTATTTCTCAAGCGGGAAGTTTTGTTAGGATCCTAGTAATTAATTATGAGGGTTTGAGAAATAAAGAAAATTTCGAGGAATCTAAATCTATAACGCCCGAGTTTCCGACTTTTCGCTATATAGAATTATATTAGTAAAAATAGTAAATTGACTCCGTTTTGCAAACGGAAAGTTTCGTTAGAACCCTAGTAATAAGTTGGGATAATTGGGGAAATAAGGAAGTTTCGGAGAATTCAAATTGATAGGCGAAATAACAGAATATGTAAAATATTATGATGGGGGGCAAACTTGTAATTAGGTATATAATATTTTAATTTAACAAATACCCCCCCTCCCCTCATTTGTTTCTCCATTTCACAGGAGAACTCCAGAGAGCATTCTTCCTCTCTCTGGCGTTTCTCCCTTCTCCCTTCGCCGATCACTCCACGACCAATGTCTCCTCCTCCGACGTTTCTTCTTCAATTTTTCTTCCCTAATTGACGTTCTAGGTAAGACTCTACTATCCTAGGTATTTAGTTTCGATTATTAAGGTTGATTTCAGTTAGATTTTATTTGGTTTGGGTTGAGAAATCGTAGGTTTTGTTAGAAATCGATAGTTTAACGAAATTAATGCTCATTGGTGATGCATTTTTTATTATTGTTGATAGTTAGGCGAAAGTATAGTTATTGATGAAAAATTAGGGTTGATTTTGGTTGTTGGAGTATGAAGAGAAGCCATTAATGGAGTTTAATAATTTGTGAGCATAAATTGCTCGATGAAATGCCCGAGAGAGGTTAATTAAAGTTTTAGGAAATTTTCTTTAGTTAGGAGTTTTGTAATTTTCGAAGTCGGAATGTTTAGTCAGTTTTGACAATGAATGTTATGCATTAATTTAGGTGACAAGGCCTGAGACAAGGTGCTCGGTACTCTACAGACGACAGGTAAGTTTTCATGACTTACTATGGCCGATTGGCCTACACCATATGTCAGTTTTGTTGATCGAGGATTGTTGAGGTGAAATGTATGTTTTATGTTTTGTTGGGTAGCTTAAGTTTAGTTGTTTTTATAAGGTATGTTTGTTCTGTTTTGAGGGTATTCCTACTGTTTATGTTTATGTTATGCGTTAAATTGCTCATGCATCATTGTTTTACAAATGTCATGAAAAATAGGTTTATGCATGAAGTTCTTGAAAGAAAATGAAATGAAATGAGACGACTGAAATGAGACGACTAAGACGAATGAAATGAGACTACTAAGACGAATGAAATGAGACGATAAACGAAATGAATGGACTGAATTAACGAAAATTGCATATACATGTTCATGCATTAGCATTTATGGAACTTACTGAGATTTATTCTCATAGGTGTCGTTATAGTGTAGGTGAACTCGAAACAGGTGAGGAAGACGTTCCTCCGCTAGATGGACACGCAGGTTGAAGAAGGGTGCCCGTGGGAGTGTGCTGGCATAGTCGGTGCGACTTTTGACCCGTGGGGGACGATGTAAAGGTATTTTGAGTTAGAGACGGGTAGAAAATGTATCGATAGTACATGTAGGTCGATGTAGTGCTCGTATGAGAGTTTATAATGTTAATGAAAGTATTTTGATGAATTATGAGTAAATTCTCTTTTGAATAGTCTTCGTACGATTGTTAGCTTCCGATTGGATAGGTTAGTCGTTGATGCTTTTGAAATCTTACTGGAACTGCTTGGAGTTTTCTTTTAAGTTTCATAGGAATTGATTAGTTTTTAAACAGATCCACGCAGTTCGTTTTCATGAAATTCTATTTTGTTTTCAAGTACGTATCGAGTCGGTTTAGGCGATTGTTGGTTTAGAGAAATATGTGTGGGTTGAGGTGTTTTGTGACGAAAGTGTTTTGTTGTAGTATGATGTAGAGAAAAATGAAGGAGGAGAAGCTAGAGGTGTGAAGTATGCAGGTGGAACGAAAAGAAAACAAAGAATGGATGCAGCTCTCTGGATTTCAAAATCCAGAGAGAGTGCCGATTGATCGCCAGGGAGGGCGATCGATCGGCGCCCCTGCTGGCCAATGCATTTTGGAAACAGAGTGCTGGTCGATCGATCGGTTGTTTCAGCTGATCGATCGGCTGTTGATGAGGCGATTGATCACCTGTTGAAGGGGCGATTGATCGCCTGTGTAATTTTGCTGGTTCCGGCGATTTTGCCCCTTTGGCCGATTGCTTTCTGATGTTTTATTCTATATATGTTTATATTGTTTTATTTAGAGGAATTTCAATCTATTTCATATATCGGAAGCTTTGATTTAATGTTTAAAAATAAAAGTTTACTAAATGTTTTTAAAAATGAAAAATTTTACGGGAATTTTAAAGGGGATAGAACTAGGGACATTACACAAATCATAGTAAAGCTCTTGATGATGTCGTCAATTCTGTGAGATTCCAGACAAATCTTTTGGCAACCTAGTTGCAGCGAGATAGTCATAGGATTCTCACTCGTGTTGCAGACATTGACACTCTTTTGCACCGGGGTGATGGCCAGCTAACTCCTACTGATTTGGCCATGGATGAAAATGTTGAGAGCATTGGTGCAGCTAGTCCTTCTCCTTCTGCTGCTCCTATTATTGTTGACCAGCCAGCTCCCTATCCTACAGATACTGCTGAAGAGGCTGTTCCTTGTGAAGATGAGCCAGCACCTGCACCTATTCTTGATCAGCCCGCTCCTACTCTTCTAGTTCCTTTTGCTGTTCCTGCTGATTCTGCCCTTGCTGACCCTGTTGATATCCCTATGGCAGATGCAAGGGATGCAATTCTTGTTGCCAGTGTTCCTTCTCCTCCTTCAGTTGAGGAAATTGTTCCTCCAGTTGAATCCCCTCATGTTCAGGGCGATTTGCTTAGTCAATTAGAGGCTCTTATGGGCTGGGATACTCCTTCTTCGCCTGAGAACTTGGATTAAAATTTATGTCTGTCACTGATACTATTTTTTATTAATGATATTTTTATGATGTCCAACTGTTCCAGTTTTATTACTGTTATCTCTCCTGTGTTGTGCTGAATGCCATGCGTTATTTATCTTCTGTTTATTTTTGATAATGTCAAAGGGGGAGATAAATATGTGACTGATAAAGATGAAGATTATTTATTTTGGTTGCATGCATAGAGTATGAGGGAGTTAAAGAAGTTATTTATCATTCTGAGATTACTTATTTTATGAGGGAGAAAATTGTTAATCATAATATATATTTGTCATCATCAAAAAGGGGGAGATTGTTAGCTTAAATACGTTTAAGTAACTATATTTTTGATGATTATGTTTAATCTGGATGATTGTGATTAACATGATATTGGATTATACTATAAATTGTATTTATCTGGAAATCCCCTTTGAAAGGGGTATTATGTTTTTCTGACGAATTTTGGTTAAGTGTTTATTAGTCCACAGTCAATTATCCATGCAAAATAAAATAGAGATAGACGCTGTCGTCCACGCAAATGAAAGACGCAGTCGTCCACGTACGTGAAAGATAAACTCAGTCGTCCACGTGAAAGATAAACTCAGTCGTCCACGTGAAAGATAAACTCAGTCGTCCACGTGAAAGATAAACTCAGTCGTCCACGTGAAAGATAAACTCAGTCGTCCACGTGAAAGATAAACTCAGTCGTCCACGTGAAAGATAAACTCAGTCGTCCACGTGAAAGATAAACTCAGTCGTCCACGTGAAAGATAAACTCAGTCGTCCACGTGAAAGATAAACTCAGTCGTCCACGTGAAAGATAAACTCAGTCGTCCACGTGAAAGATAAACTCAGTCGTCCACGTGAAAGATAAACTCAGTCGTCCACGTGAAAGATAAACTCAGTCGTCCACGTGAAAGATAAACTCAGTCGTCCACGTGAAAGATAAACTCAGTCGTCCACGTGAAAGATAAACTCAGTCGTCCACGTGAAAGATAAACTCAGTCGTCCACGTGAAAGATAAACTCAGTCGTCCACGTGAAAGATAAACTCAGTCGTCCACGTGAAAGATAAACTCAGTCGTCCACGTGAAAGATAAACTCAGTCGTCCACGTGAAAGATAAACTCAGTCGTCCACGTGAAAGATAAACTCAGTCGTCCACGTGAAAGATAAACTCAGTCGTCCACGTGAAAGATAAACTCAGTCGTCCACGTGAAAGATAAACTCAGTCGTCCACGTGAAAGATAAACTCAGTCGTCCACGTGAAAGATAAACTCAGTCGTCCACGTGAAAGATAAACTCAGTCGTCCACGTGAAAGATAAACTCAGTCGTCCACGTGAAAGATAAACTCAGTCGTCCACGTGAAAGATAAACTCAGTCGTCCACGTGAAAGATAAACTCAGTCGTCCACGTGAAAGATAAACTCAGTCGTCCACGTGAAAGATAAACTCAGTCGTCCACGTGAAAGATAAACTCAGTCGTCCACGTGAAAGATAAACTCAGTCGTCCACGTGAAAGATAAACTCAGTCGTCCACGTGAAAGATAAACTCAGTCGTCCACGTGAAAGATAAACTCAGTCGTCCACGTGAAAGATAAACTCAGTCGTCCACGTGAAAGATAAACTCAGTCGTCCACGTGAAAGATAAACTCAGTCGTCCACGTGAAAGATAAACTCAGTCGTCCACGTGAAAGATAAACTCAGTCGTCCACGTGAAAGATAAACTCAGTCGTCCACGTGAAAGATAAACTCAGTCGTCCACGTGAAAGATAAACTCAGTCGTCCACGTGAAAGATAAACTCAGTCGTCCACGTGAAAGATAAACTCAGTCGTCCACGTGAAAGATAAACTCAGTCGTCCACGTGAAAGATAAACTCAGTCGTCCACGTGAAAGATAAACTCAGTCGTCCACGTGAAAGATAAACTCAGTCGTCCACGTGAAAGATAAACTCAGTCGTCCACGTGAAAGATAAACTCAGTCGTCCACGTGAAAGATAAACTCAGTCGTCCACGTGAAAGATAAACTCAGTCGTCCACGTGAAAGATAAACTCAGTCGTCCACGTGAAAGATAAACTCAGTCGTCCACGTGAAAGATAAACTCAGTCGTCCACGTGAAAGATAAACTCAGTCGTCCACGTGAAAGATAAACTCAGTCGTCCACGTGAAAGATAAACTCAGTCGTCCACGTGAAAGATAAACTCAGTCGTCCACGTGAAAGATAAACTCAGTCGTCCACGTGAAAGATAAACTCAGTCGTCCACGTGAAAGATAAACTCAGTCGTCCACGTGAAAGATAAACTCAGTCGTCCACGTGAAAGATAAACTCAGTCGTCCACGTGAAAGATAAACTCAGTCGTCCACGTGAAAGATAAACTCAGTCGTCCACGTGAAAGATAAACTCAGTCGTCCACGTGAAAGATAAACTCAGTCGTCCACGTGAAAGATAAACTCAGTCGTCCACGTGAAAGATAAACTCAGTCGTCCACGTGAAAGATAAACTCAGTCGTCCACGTGAAAGATAAACTCAGTCGTCCACGTGAAAGATAAACTCAGTCGTCCTTTTAAAAGTTGTTAAGGCTTTGATGATGACGCTCGTTGACGCTTAATTCAAAACTGTAAAAGGCAGTAAGATCGACGCCGCGAAAGTTTCGATCACGTTTTCTCGTGAGGCGGAGACAGGGCAAATCTTCAAGGGAGAGCCTTGAGCGTGGATATCGGCAGGATTGTACGAACCACGTTAAAAAATCTGGTGTCATTATTTCTTTCTCTCTTTTTGCTTTGGATTACTTGCTTATCTGCCTTTATTTAAGTTATTTTCACACAAAGCGAGAAGATCATATAACCTAATTTTTCTTTGCATAAAATTTAATTAGAGCAAGTAATTTCTAATTCACCCCCCTCTTAGACAATCACGATCCTACAACTGCTCCTATAAGGAAGATGAGTAGTCATCGTCAAGGTAGGATTTTATGCTTTCTGCATTGCATAACATGATTTTGAAAACCTTATTCTGGTGGGTTGCTACTTGTAAGAGTATGACAGAGTCTGGTTGCCAGGACTTCAATTTTATACTTATAAATACATATGGTTTTCTTATGTTTATTTATAGCATACATAATAGTTATTTTTGTTGTGTTATGTTGGGAGGATGAAGGCTCTTGATACTTTGAGCAGTCTTGGCATCAAAGTGTCACGAGACTATCTTATTACATCTTTTGATGCGTGAAGGTAGTGTTGCTTGTACGTACAAAAATCTGGTAGTAGGACGGTGATGATGCGCTCTTGGGGTTTCAAACCTCTAAATCTAATCAGGGTACGTTTATGGTTCAAATTGGTGTCGTGGCTGTCTATCGATTGACGACTGCTTGGGTGATGGGTTGGATATTCAGATCACCGTCATGGTTTCCTCTAGTATCATGACATGTTGTTTGGTCTTCAAATCACCATATTTTTGTGATAGTGTGACAGAGTGATCCTTGTGTGATGCTCCATTTTCACTGGTGATGTTTTCTGTGGAAAACAGTGAGGGTTATTTTGTTGTATAGTCACCTATGTATGTGACAAGTTTTATAACCACCTTGTTGAGGGCTCATGGAGCCAGTTTTGATTAAAAAAATGAAGGAAAGAGGTTTCCTTAATGGTTTTATAAAACTCGTGAAGTTTTGAAGTTTAATCAATGTTTTAAAATAAAGATAGAAAACATGTTTTTAAATCAAGATGCATTAGGCATAACCATTATACTGAGTTAATCAATCACCCCTACGACGCCCTCCCAATCCAGGTAAAAAGAAGAGTGGATAACTCGGTAGAGATCGGAGAAGGCTGCTGTATTTTCATTTTCTATTAGGCCTTTATTTGTATTTCCTTGGTAAAAACTTAGTATTTGATTTGGTATGTAACTATAACTGATGAATTGGATTTTCCCTTTACTTTCAAGCACAGCTGCATAATTGTTAAGTTTTTAACTTAATTATACTATTTGCATGTGATTTCACTGCATAGGTTTGATTGTATTTACCCTTAAGACTTCCGACCAGGTCTTGGCCTGAGTGATCGGGTTTCCTTTCTAAAAACTGGGTCTTCCAACCAAGTGTTTCTGCTTCGGCCTCGCCCTGGGTCGTGACAATAACTTTCCTACTGAGTTAGTCACTTGCCTTAACGACTCTCTTTCTTTTCAGGCAAGAACAAGGATAATCAGTAGCTAGAGTTTAGCAGCGGTGTTCCGTGTTATTTATTTTTGTATTAGAGTGTTTATTTGATTCCTAGTGAAGACTTATCTTTATTTGGGTGTGTATGAGATTAATTGAACTAGATTTAGATGTTTAGACCTTATTGAAATATTGTTTAATTATCACACTATATCTTTTTCTGTAATCACTGTGTGAATTTCTAGGATTTAATTTGTGTTCAAATCTTTTGTTGGGAACCAAGTTTTGGCCTGAGCGATCAAGTTCTCTCTGAGGTTTGGGCAGTCAAACCTGATGTTCTATTAGACCCGCCTTTTGTAATGCCTCATATCGCACAATTTCTACTTTACTTTTTCTTTAAAATAGTTCACTTAAACTTTCAAAATCACTTCATTGAAAATATATGGCTGAAGTCTTAAAATCCATAAATGTTCATTAAAATAAAATCAACGATCTCAAATAGTCATTTGAAAATAATATTGAATAAATTCATCCATAAACATAACAAAATAATAGGTAAATCTCTTTTAACGCAGATAGAAATAAAACGTAAGTTTTTCTCTTCATAGCTTCTGAATTGCTATTCATATTAACACCATGTAACCTTGTCATGAGAGCACCTACATCATCGTATACAGTGTAAAGTTCATCTCCTACATCACAAAGTTCAAACTATGAGCCTAACGCTCAGTAAAAGATGCATAAACTATCATGGAAATGTATGCAGATGCAATTTTTTGTAAAAATAGTCATATCACAATTTTTTCTTGCCGAGTCTTTTATTGTTGTTTTAGTTTTGATATACAATCTATTTGTTGGAGGTAATTCAGTCTAGGGAAGCGAGAAGGCACTTCATGATCCTGTCTTATGGGATAGGCAACTCGTAAACCCACTTCACAACCAAAGTTACGTTTATTCAGTCATTCTCTCATCTTTCCTTCTTTCTGTTTATCTTTTATGTTAGTTTTTCTTTCTTTCTTCATTTGTTCTCTTTAAATCTTTTTTAACATAAATTCTTTTACATGAGAGTCATACATAAACATACGATGCAAAACATAGCATATCCTCAAGTCAATTTGTTTGTTCTTTCTAATCAATCATAATTTTATACATATCATGAAAGCATCAATGTTACTACATCTATCAAATCAGCAAACAAACTATATATTTGAGCGACATCATCGTCAATATAATTATATCATCTAACAAAACATCACAATCTAAAGTCTATACTATAACACATCCTCGAGCCACATCATCGTCAATATACTCATAAAACATAACATCAATCATAAACTTCATCCTATTATAACGATTAAACAAATCCTCAAGTCATTAATGTCGTAACATAATAACAAACAAGTCTTCAAATTCTTATCGTAACGAAACTTCTTAATCTAGCACTTTGTGATGCAAACCAACGGTCAACGCATAGAACATCACTTACCTCGAGTCCTTATTATGTAGACTCTTGCTCATGACGGGTATCTTTCACCTTTAAATTAAACTACTCATAGTGTTGTAGTGTATTAGTGAAAGAAAGTAAGAAGAACATGGTGGTGGCCCTGAACTGTTGTCTTGGTGTGCATGGCACTACTAGTGTGTCATCCACAAGATGTGTTACAACATGGAGGTGGCCTTAAAAACAACGTCGGGTCAATCGACCCAATCCTCAAAGAAGACCTGATTGTTCAGCCAAAGAATTAGTTTGCTGCAAAAGATTTGAAAGACAACCCACACAAGATGAGTGCAGGTCCACATAATGATTACAAAAATAATAGTACAATAAATAAATCAACATTCAACCTTAAACACTAATGCCAATATTATTATAATGACTCAAATAAAGATAAGTCCTCACTAGAAAACCAAAATAAACATTCAATGTAACACCCCGAACCCGCCTCAGCTCGGTGCATTATTATGCTAAGCTATCCTACGTTTAAAACGACGTTTAAAATGATTTTCGTAAATTTTTTGACTCGGTTTTTTTCAGGTTTTTCGAACCCTCAAAAGTTGTTGGGAAACGTGCCCAAAATACGTTTAAAATACGTCGGAAAATGTCGGGTCAAAACAATTTAGAAATAGGAAAACAAAATAAAATGTTTTTAAAAAAATAGGTTGGGGCGCTGCTGGGCGCCGCGCGCGCCCCGTGCCCCGCGCGCGTCGTGGGCGATTGATCGGCACCCAGCAGCGACCGATCGCCACACCCTCTTTTTTTCAGCCCAAAAACGCGCCCCGTGGGCGATCGATCGGCGCCCAGTGGCGATCGATCGCCACACGCTCTGTTTTTCAGCCCAAAAATGCCCAAACTTCAATTTTTCTGACTTTCTTGACTTTTCTTCATTTTTCTATGAGCAAAACACTTCCAAAAATCCCAAAATTTTAACCATACACTCCCGACACCCCAATCTTCAAGTCCCGTAAAAATTTTGGAAAACAAACTTTAAACGGATAAATAAAAAAAAATAGCAAATGTAAACCCGACGTTGTTTAGTTTAAAATCAAAACGAACGGCGTAACGCCTATGGCGTAACGCCTATGGCGTAACCCGACGTCATTTGATACCTTCTAGCTTCCCTAGCTACCCACAGAATACTAAGTCCTTAATGGCTTCAACTCTTTCATCATAATCCTCCATTCTTAGCAATTGAGGTCTAACATACATTCCACGTTTATGCTTATTATTTCTTACTTAGGCTGTTTTCCTTAACCACGAAATCTTACAACTGTCTAGAGTATCTTCCGATAAATGTCACTCCTAACTTCAACTTTGACTCTATATATCACAATTTATTAGCTTCCTAACTCTACGTAGATCAAACTTTCATTCTCAATCACTAACCTAGTTTGTTACGGTGGAGCAAATTCTTTCATCTTATTAATTTAAATCTCTTAACTAACAGCCCTACACCTCTTTTCAGTTGTACTTCTACATTTACGGAAATCCTATCGATATCTCGCCAAAGCCAATACCCAGCTAACCTTACTTTTATACTACTCGAGTTCTCACTTACATCTTACTCTTAAGCCTCCAAATTCTCTCTAACATAACTACTCCACTCTCTCTTACTCTTCAAACTTGATTCTAAATATTCTCCTAACTCATTTTACTCTCCTCTTTTACTCTCCTAACTCATTTTACTCTCCTAACTCATTTTACTCTCCTAACTCATTTTACTCTCCTAACTCATTTTACTCTCCTAACTCATTTTACTCTCCTAACTCATTTTACTCTCCTAACTCATTTTACTCTCCTAACTCATTTTACTCTCCTAACTCATTTTACTCTCCTAACTCATTTTACTCTCCTAACTCATTTTACTCTCCTAACTCATTTTACTCTCCTAACTCATTTTACTCTCCTAACTCATTTTACTCTCCTAACTCATTTTACTCTCCTAACTCATTTTACTCTCCTAACTCATTTTACTCTCCTAACTCATTTTACTCTCCTAACTCATTTTACTCTCCTAACTCATTTTACTCTCCTAACTCATTTTACTCTCCTAACTCATTTTACTCTCCTAACTCATTTTACTCTCCTAACTCATTTTACTCTCCTAACTCATTTTACTCTCCTAACTCATTTTACTCTCCTAACTCATTTTACTCTCCTAACTCATTTTACTCTCCTAACTCATTTTACTCTCCTAACTCATTTTACTCTCCTAACTCATTTTACTCTCCTAACTCATTTTACTCTCCTAACTCATTTTACTCTCCTAACTCATTTTACTCTCCTAACTCATTTTACTCTCCTAACTCATTTTACTCTCCTAACTCATTTTACTCTCCTAACTCATTTTACTCTCCTAACTCATTTTACTCTCCTAACTCATTTTACTCTCCTAACTCATTTTACTCTCCTAACTCATTTTACTCTCCTAACTCATTTTACTCTCCTAACTCATTTTACTCTCCTAACTCATTTTACTCTCCTAACTCATTTTACTCTCCTAACTCATTTTACTCTCCTAACTCATTTTACTCTCCTAACTCATTTTACTCTCCTAACTCATTTTACTCTCCTAACTCATTTTACTCTCCTAACTCATTTTACTCTCCTAACTCATTTTACTCTCCTAACTCATTTTACTCTCCTAACTCATTTTACTCTCCAGGCATTATCTATTCCCACTTTCGGTTTTGGCTCTATGTTTCTAGGTTGAGTGTCGATCGTAATCTTTTCACATATCCCCAATCATCCTTGATTGAATACACTCCTAAAACGGTGCCCACGTCACTAGCAACCACCTGTTTTATGACCTGAGCATCACTTTGCCTCTAACTTTTACCTTCTAATACCTCAAAGTCTTGTAGCTTTTCAACTCAAAATAAGTTCCTTGATACTAATTAAGATGAATACTTCTATGTGATCACTCAGAGACTTCACAACCACCACTTTACTCCGATCAAGCCTAACCTCAGCAAATACTACAGAATTACAAATTCTCATTTCTACCTACTCCCATTCTACGTGAATTCTAATGCTAATCTACCTTTGCTATCTCCATTTGTCCACGTAAATGCATGAAGGGTATCTCAACAGTCTGAGAGATCTCTCGGATCGGAATAGTCACTCCTATCTATTTCGGGTTGCTAACTCATGGGATATATCTCTCTAAGGATAACAAAATCCTAGATTATCTAGTTTTACGCATAACTCTCTCCTGCTAAAGTCTATCTCGCCTTACCTTTAATCCATCGTATTCTCACCTTTATCACACTAGACCACAAATATACTACACACTCACTCCTGACTATGAAAGCATGCATTGAATGACGAAACTACTATACCTGTGGTCACTGCTGATTGATCCTTCCTCTCCAACTCAATCTTCTTTATAGCGAGACAGTCCTTAGCCATGTGTCTTGGTTCATTACACTTGAAGCACCGAAAAATTCTTGGTTTGGTGCAATCTTGAACAAAATGGCCATCCTCAAAACAGTTGTAACATTTTCCTACATACTGCCCACGCCCTCCAGGATGGGCTTTTAAACATTTAGAATATGACAAATATCTTCCCCGTGGCTTCTTTTCATCCCTTGGATCATTTAAATTTTCTCCCGGCCTTTTTATTCCTTGAAGCTGCGAAGAAGATTCTCCCCTATTTATCTGAGATGTAGTTTCATTTAAGTTTCCCCTAGGGTTTGACTTAACCCACTCCCATTTGGCCAATAAGACTTCTATTGTCTTTGAAGTGACCTCCAAGTATGATGCTTCTAGTCGTTCAGATATAACTAACCTCTGATTTACTAGAATACTCCACATTTCGGTTTTCATACAGATCAACTCTGCAAGAAGCTTGACTAACTCTTCAAGCTCATTTTTATGTTGTCCTAGTTGTCCGGGGTTTCTTGGCATTTTTAATTCTATTCCTGTAAAAGGTTAGAAAATCTAATCAATCTTAGAAAAGGAGCTAACTAGAGTTAAAGAAATACTCACAGTCGGTGAAGCACGTTGCACGGCGGCCGACTTTGTCGGGTAATCCTTTGAACGACTCAACAACTTTTGCTATGATACCAACTTGTAACGCCCCGAACCCGCCACGGCTTGGTGCGTTACAATACTAAGCTATCTCGCGTTTAAAACGACGTTTAAAATAATTTTCGTAAATTTTTTGACTCGGTTTTTTTGGGTTTTTCGAACCCTTAAAAGTTGTTGGGAAACTTGCCCAAAATACGTTTAAAATATGTCAGAAAATGTCGGGTCAAAACAATTTAGAAATAGGAAAACAAAATAAAATTTTTTTAAAAAAAATAGGTTAGGGCGCTGCTGGGCGCCGCGCACGTGCCCCGCGCGCATCGTGGGTGATCGATTGGCGCCCAGCAGCGACCGATCGCCACACCCTATGTTTTCAGCCCAAAAACGTGCCCTGTGGGCGATCGATCGCCACACGCTCTATTTTTCAGCCCAAAAATGCCCAAACTTTAATTTTTCCGACTTTCTCAACTTTTCTTCATTTTTCTACGAGCAAAACACTTCCAAAAATTCCAAAATTTTAACCATACACTCCCGACACCCCAATCTTCAAGTCCCGTAAAAATTTTAGAAAACAGACTTTAAACAGATAAATAAAAAAAATAGCAAATGTAAACTCGACGTTATTTAGTTTAAAATAAAACGGACGGCGTAACGCCTAAAATTCGATAAACCAGAAATCAAACTAGTTTCAAACACAATCGACTCGCAAACCGTCAAAATAATTACAAAAACCTTTACAAAAACTATCTACACCAATTCCCACAAAATACCTGAGGAAGACAGTAGCCGAGACGCCCCGACAATAGCCTGCACCGGCGCACCCTGTACTTCTCCGACTGTGGCCTAGTCCTCGGCTATCTCATCTACCTCACATGTAAAGAACTCGTCACCTACATCACAGAACACAAAACGTAAGCATAATTCTTAGCAAGTAGGCAATAACAAATACGACAACAATGCAATCAACCTAACACATGCAGTTTCTACCACTCAGTTGTGCTTATTTGCTTTTCGTTGCTTTAATCTTTCATAAGCCGTGTGATTTGAGTAGGCACACATCCTATAACCGTCTAGGACGGCCACACTAAGAACCACCAGAGCAAGACCAGACAGCTCTCATCCCATAACCGTATGGGATGGCCATTGTTGCGAAAAATTACAAGCAAGTGCACGTGTCGCAAAAGTAGTAAAGTGTGTGCAAGCACGAGTGTCGATCCCACGAGGAATAAATATGTTAAGTATTGAATATCTAAATTTCAGCTTAATTTGAAAAGAAACAATATGTTGATGATTTAGGATTTTGAACTAAAATAATTCAAATAAAATAAATCAAACAATTTAAATAATATAATTGAATGTAAAAAGTTAAAGATTACGTGATGAGAAAATTTCCAGGATTCCGATTTCACTTAGCTAATCCTATTTAACAAACCTAATTCAAGTAATTAATTCCTATTCCTTCGTATTGATGGTTATTTCACTATATTATTTATTAAACTCTCTCGAGTATTAACAAACTTACTCAATTGATGTGTTATTACCTCTCGGTTTCTAACCCTACAATCAATTGAATACATTAAGAGCAAGAAATTGAATTACAACTCAAACGCCCTAACTATCTCTAGTCTAGAGTCCTTTTTGAGGCAAAATATTCAATGCACAGTTAAATTCTCTGCTCTCGCATCCCGAATTAACCCTAAAATTCTTAGTTTTGGTGATCAAGCAAACCTAAGTATTAAGTTCAGAATATATTACTCAACATGGAAGAGAATAAGAAAACTAAAAACTTGAATTAAGAAAAATAAATATTCATAACAGAGTTACGTCGAAACCATAGAATTGAATGTTTAGTTCATGATAAAGTTAAAGAAAACTACAGAGAAAATAAAATAGTTCATGATATAAGAAAAGAGGAGAAGAAAGAAAACACTGTGAAATTTCCGTCAAGTTCGCTCGTTCCTCGTCAATTGCTTCGATCTGGCCTCCGATGTCTCCGTAGGGTTTTTCTCTCTATCTCGTCGTATCCCTTCCTTGCCTCCCGTTCAGACTTTTATTTTTACTCGACTTAGGGCCGCGGTCCATCAATTAACGGCTGAGATCGACCCGATCAATAATTTGAAAAATCGAATTTTAATAATTTCCCGCAATCACGATCGATCGCAGTGTGATCACGATCGATCGTGATCGCGCGACACTTAAGCACAATATCTCTGCTAATCACGATCGATCGAGATGCAAAGCCCGATCGATTGGGCAGCCTCTGGATTTTTAAGTGAAATTTCCCTCGATCACGATCGATCGAGGTGCTGAGCCCGATCAATCGGGCACGGTCTGGAATTTCTGAGGAAAATTTCTCTCGATCACGATCGATCGAGGTGCTGAGCCCGATCAATCGGGCCGGCTGGGGAAATTTTTAACGAAATTCTCTCAAATCACGATCGATCGCAGTATGATCACGATCGATCGTGATCCGACTCTTTTTCTTCTTTATTTCCTAATTTCGAACCGATTCCGCCTCTACCTGTTAAAACTCAACTTATCTGCACAATCTCATAACAACATCAAATAAACTCAAACACTTAAGGAAAAACTAATCGAAACAAGAATGAAAAGCACAAAAAAGTGTGCAAAATACACACTTATCAGCCATACATGATTTCCCTCATCGATCCTAGAATCCTATAACCGTCTAGGAATTCATACTCACGACCTTTACGTATTTTAGCCAATCATCCTTCATAGAGATCCCCTTGGGGTGTTACACTCCAGCACGTAATCCCGACAAGGCACACTAATCCAGATTGCATATTTTAGCCGGTCACCTCTCGTAGAGTTCTCTCCGGGGTGCTACACTTCAGCACGTAATCTCGACAAAGCACACTACTCAAGATGCATTTTACAATTTACTTATCTGATTACATTTCACACTCACAACCCAACCATGCAAGAGACTCGTAACTGAAAACCATGATGCATGCCAACAATATGTAACACAACACGAAATAAATACCATTACCCTACCATTCTATGGTGTAGGCCCGAAGGCGAAAGGATAGCTACCACTACTTACCTGTGTCTCGTACGTTCTCGCTCACGATCGATCGCAGTATGATCACGATCGATCGCAGTATGATCACGATCGATCGCAGTATGATCACGATCGATCGCAGTATGATCACGATCGATCGCAGTATGATCACGATCGATCGCAGTATGATCACGATCGATCGCAGTATGATCACGATCGATCGCAGTATGATCACGATCGATCGCAGTATGATCACGATCGATCGCAGTATGATCACGATCGATCGCAGTATGATCACGATCGATCGCAGTATGATCACGATCGATCGCAGTATGATCACGATCGATCGCAGTATGATCACGATCGATCGCAGTATGATCACGATCGATCGCAGTATGATCACGATCGATCGCAGTATGATCACGATCGATCGCAGTATGATCACGATCGATCGCAGTATGATCACGATCGATCGCAGTATGATCACGATCGATCGCAGTATGATCACGATCGATCGCAGTATGATCACGATCGATCGCAGTATGATCACGATCGATCGCAGTATGATCACGATCGATCGCAGTATGATCACGATCGATCGCAGTATGATCACGATCGATCGCAGTATGATCACGATCGATCGCAGTATGATCACGATCGATCGCAGTATGATCACGATCGATCGCAGTATGATCACGATCGATCGCAGTATGATCACGATCGATCGCAGTATGATCACGATCGATCGCAGTATGATCACGATCGATCGCAGTATGATCACGATCGATCGCAGTATGATCACGATCGATCGCAGTATGATCACGATCGATCGCAGTATGATCACGATCGATCGCAGTATGATCACGATCGATCGCAGTATGATCACGATCGATCGCAGTATGATCACGATCGATCGCAGTATGATCACGATCGATCGCAGTATGATCACGATCGATCGCAGTATGATCACGATCGATCGCAGTATGATCACGATCGATCGCAGTATGATCACGATCGATCGCAGTATGATCACGATCGATCGCAGTATGATCACGATCGATCGCAGTATGATCACGATCGATCGCAGTATGATCACGATCGATCGCAGTATGATCACGATCGATCGCAGTATGATCACGATCGATCGCAGTATGATCACGATCGATCGCAGTATGATCACGATCGATCGCAGTATGATCACGATCGATCGCAGTATGATCACGATCGATCGCAGTATGATCACGATCGATCGCAGTATGATCACGATCGATCGCAGTATGATCACGATCGATCGCAGTATGATCACGATCGATCGCAGTATGATCACGATCGATCGCAGTATGATCACGATCGATCGCAGTATGATCACGATCGATCGCAGTATGATCACGATCGATCGCAGTATGATCACGATCGATCGCAGTATGATTAACTTAGTAAATTCCTAAAAAACCCTAAGGAAATTCTTAAACCTAAACTAACCAAAACTATGTCACAATTCAACCTAAAACAACAAAACCCGATTTTTATACAAGTTTTACCGTCCAAATTTAAACGGCCATAACTTTTTCGTTTTTCAAGGGATTTTGACGTGCCACCCCACTTCGGAAACCTCTACACGTCTACTATCCATTGAAACACTCAAATTAACCAAATAAATTCAATGGCCAATCCGAAATGTATCAAAACAGAACTGGTGCACATTTGCTAAAAACCAGTTTTTCACAACTTACTTCCAATCTTCCATTTCTCTCCAAAACCCACCTAAAATAATCTATTCATCCACTAAACCATCAAATTTGGAAAGCAAATCCAACATTTAAACTCAATTTTCGGACTCCTTGAACTAGGGTTTCCAAACCATAGTCAACACCTCACAAAGCACTCTAAAAACCTCTAAAAACAACCCCTAAATGCATAAAACTAAAAACCCCAACAAAAACTCACCTAATCTCTTGAAAAATCTATGGAAAGGAGGAGGACGAAGACGTCAATGGAGGCTGGTTCGTGGAGAGGAAGAAAGGAAAGAAGATGAATAGCTTTTTACATTTTTGTCTTTTTAACTTAATATTTCTTCTACCTTTTTGTTTTTGCCATAAATTCTCTAAAATTTCAATTCAACCCACACTTTTCCTTCCCTTCATTTTTCCCACGTGAATCATCAAAAACATACCCCTTTTATTTTGTTTAATCCATGAAATTACTAATTTCATATTGGTTAGTAAAATCTTTGACTTTTCAAACATCTTTTGTTTGAATTGTCAAACCTCTTTTTCTCCTCATTCAATCCTTTCTTCTTTCCTTGATTAATCCAACGTGAATGAACCTTTAAATTCCCACTTTTCATTCATTGATTTCCTCCTTTGAATTTTCAACACCAATTTCTATTGGTTGAAATATTTGACTTTTCAACATTTGAATGTTCAAACTTTTTTTTTTTTTTACTTGTCAACCCTCTTCTTCACTTTGCTTTGTTTTTAAACCTTTCATATTCGCATTTTCTCTCCAATTCCACTTCTAATATCATTTCTCATATCACTCTTTCATTTCTAAACTTAGCTTCACCCTCAATTTAATTTAAGCTCCCATACATCATCTAAACTAGGGCTACGTATGCTGTAGAAATTTTTCGGGTGTTACATTCAAACTAAGAAATAGGTCAAATGAGAACTGCGACCGAGTTCCAGCTACTAACTGCTATTGTAATGGTTCAAATTTTTTTAAATAAAAACATATCGAATTTTAATTTTCAAAAATCGATAGTTGCGTATATTTATATTTAATTTATTTAAGGAATATATATATATACACTTTGGAGAAGTCGGATCGAGGAAAGAATACCTTTAGAAGATTAAACGTTTGAATATATATATATATGAATTGAAGCAGCTTCTGAAAACAGAAGTTTTGACGATCGATCGGCACTGTTCACTTCACGTATTATTAAAAAAAATGTTTACATAATGAAGTGGCTGATTTTCAGCCACTTCACTTCACGTAAAAAAAGCAAGAGGAGAGAGAAACAAGGAGAGAGAGAGAGAGAGAGACGACAAAGGAGAGAAATTTGATGAAACGTCGGGAAAGAAAGTGGAGAAAGGGAAGGAAAATCGAAGGATTCGTCATTCCGTCCTTTAGGGTAAAGTGATCAACGCGTTGAGAGAAGCGTTTTGGCATAAGAATCGTTAAGTTCGGTGGAGGTTTTCGGTTAAAGTGGTGGAACTGACAACCACGTAAGTAAATCTAACAGCTAGATTAGTTAATTTAAACTTTATTGCACTCCTAGGTGAAGATAGATTAATGACGTTAGGATTGGATTAAATTTTGAATATATTGATGATTTTATTGGAGATTTGGAGATGGAAGTGTGTAAACTGTGACTCGACTATTTAGTTTTTAGTTAAATTGATGGAGTTTAAATGAAATTGACGAAGTTTTGTGGAGATTGAATTGTGTTGGAAGTAATGATTGAAGGGTGTTTGGTGGAATTGAAAGTGTTTTGTTTGAATAAAATATGTTTTATGAAAAACAACGTATTTCAAATTGATGTTTTATACTCATTGAATCAAATACTTGCATTAAACGGTTCTTCTTAAATTGCTTTCATGCATAAATGGTATAAGAATTTTTACATAAATGTTGCATTGCTTTTTAAAATTTTAAAGCATATATATTGAGAAAGAGGAAGTGACAATTATTGATAAAATGTAATGTGCCTCTAATTATGCACAATATGTGTAACTATGATGGGAAAGAGTAGGGGCCTTACGCATAGTCGTCCTCCTTGGGTTAAAAATCCTTAAACCTCGCAAGGGTAATAAGCTTGGGGTACTACAGTCTAGTCGGTGAAAGCCCGAGAATCTGTAGGAATTTGTTATAGTTATACATGTTAGGTTGGTGTGGATTGACAAATTTAACAAATATCATTGATTGTTAGATTTTGCAATGGATTTCTATTTGACATAGTATTTTAAATGCAAAGTTCTTTACTATTGCACTGATGTTTGTATTGGAAATGGTGATTTCAAATGTAAGTTTATTTATTTGCATTTGATCAATGTGGTGAAATTGATTTTTAAAAATATTGATTTCAATAGGCATATTTTATGAAATGTAAACAGTTTCAAAAAGAGTTTTAATGCAAATTGATTTTCAAAATGAACAAGATTAGGTGGAGGATGGTGTTTGGTCCTAGTGAGTGTGGTAGAGTCTGAGTTAGCTATTTTAACTGCTCGTTATATTTGCTGGGCCAATGGTTCATTCGTGGATTATTTATATTTTTCAGATACTGGGGACGTTCACCGATAAAGATAAATAAAGTCAAAGGTAAAGAATGTACAATGAGACATAGGATCGATAACGATTTATGATTTTATTGTCAGAGTTAAAAAGTCACATGTCGTGACTCATTTTTATTTTATTGTTTCCTCTGTACTCTGGTGTTTGATGTAAAATGTTGGACGAGTATAAATGTCGATGGTTCATTGGTTTGTTCTTTAGATCTTAATTAATGATGCCACGTAGGATAAATGTGTGAAAGTCGTTGTGTTGAATTGTCTTAAGTGTTTCATTGAATAATTCCCACCTCGGGAACCCTATCCGTTAAGATCCGATCGGGGGCTGGGTCGGGTCCTGACAGTTTGGTATCAGAGCTATACATAATAGTTCTAATTGGTTATGAGAGTTAGAAATTATGTTTAGAATGCCTCTTGTACTTTGGTGGTGAACTTTTATCTTATTAATATATGGTTATTGTAGATGGACAGAGAAGGATCTACAAGTGGAAAAGATAATCAAGATGATGAGATTTCAAAAATGAGGAAAGCTATTACAGTTTTAGCTGCAAAAATGAGGAAAGTTATTATAGTTTTAGCTGATATAGTGAGTAGAAGTGTTACTCAGCAGAGTAGTGAGAAAATGTAAAGTTCCGATTCGAGGGAAATGAGGTTGTTAGAAAGGTTTAATAAGGCTAAGCCTCCAGTGTACAGAGGAGAGAGTAATCCAGACATAGCTGAGATGTGGCTGAGACAGTTAAAGAAGGTATTTGACATGGTAGGAATTCTGGATAAATTCAAAGTCAAGTTCGCCGTAAATCAACTAGATTACATGGCGGATAGGTGATGGGACCAGATTAAAGTATCTCTAGGTGGTCAATGTGATTGGGAGCGTTTCGAGGATGTCTTCTCTAGGAGATTCTTTCCTAGGCATGTTAGACAAGCCAAAGCCAAAGAGTTCTTAGAATTTAAACAACGAGACATGAGTGTATTGGATTACCAAGCCATATTTGATGAGTTGTCGAGGTATGCAGAGCAGTTTATTCCAACTGAAGCTACTAAATCTCAAAGCTTCAAGCAAGGTCTTAAATCGAGTATTTCTAGTAGGCTAATATGTTTAAAAGTAGAGTCGTACTTGGATATGGTTGAGTTTGCTAGATTAATTGAGCAAAGATGTGTAGAGAGAAATGAATAATGAGAATATTACAATGACATTTGAGGAGAGTATTCTCAATTTTTTTATTTTGAAAATGGGTTAAGAAGGAAATTTCGGGACGAAATTTTTTTAAAGGGGGAAAAATATAATGGTTCAGATTTTTTTCAAAAATACAAACGGATCAAATTTTAATTTTCAAAAATCTATAGTTGTGTATATTTATATTTAAGGAATATATATATATACATTTGTAACGCCCCAAATGCCCGGGCTCCTGGTGCGCACAGGGACTGCTCTGATACCATAACTGTAACTTCCCGAGTCTCCACTACCCGGTTCGCTACAGGGACTACTCTGACTAACACGACTTACTCAACCATCTCATTCGCTTAAACTTCCTACACACAAAGTACATTCCAATAAAACTCACGCAGTGGAATTTAAACCTAACTTCCCGGAGTTCTCTTATGTCTTACCTAGCTGCCTAAACTCATTAATTTCCCTTAATCCTAATCGTTAAGCACCACGGCGTCCTCCCCAAAAATTTCGGCAGAGTAACGCCTGAAAATAGCGCCTCCAAATTGCTAAATACCTGCAAACAAATCAAATTCTCAACCAATCCAGAATATTTCTAACCATCTGACCAACATACGAAATCTCTAGACAATCAACATCATATCAGTAGAGATTGTACTATCAACCCAAAATGAAAAAAATTCACAGTATAGGATGACACATCACCCTTAACTATGACTATATACAACAAATACAAATACTCCCACAAGAGACAAAAAGTACTACTCCCTATCAACACTGTGTCACGGCTCCTCCTAACACTATCATCAATCGGGGCTCTGGTCACACGTCACCAACTGCCACCTACTCCTGGTCAGGCTTTCAGTACTCACCCTCCCGCTCAGCAGTACCTACACCACAGAACACACTATAAGCTCAAAGCTTAGCAAGTAGAATGCTAAAAATAAACTTGAAGCATGAAAACTGGTTATGTAATCCTAACACATGCACGTCTCTACACACGTTGTAATCACCTCACCGCATCGCATCTCACCAAGGTTTAGGATGTAACCGCACCGGGCAGTCAGTCCGTACGCCGCACTGTTTACCGGCACGTCACCGCCGTCCCGGTTCCTCCAGGAACGGATCCATAAGTCACAACCAAAACTTCCCCTGTCGCCTGTCCACACCGTACCTAACATTTGTAATGGTCCCCGGGGCGTTTCGTATCGCCGTCCCCCGATTTTAAGCTCGACCATGTGGCATTACGAATTTCCATCCCACGTGGCCAGGTGGCACCGTTCCACACATTTGTATCATTCCCCGGGGCATCTCGTATCGCCGTCCCCCAGTTTTAACCTCGACCCCGTGGCGTTACGAATCGCCATCCCACGTGGCCAGGTGGCACCGTTCCTCACATTTGTATCAGTCCCCGGGGCATCTCGTATCGCCGTCCCTAGGTTTTAACCTCGACCAAGTGGCGTTACGAATCACCGTCCCACGTGGCCAGGTGGCACCGTTCCTCATCTCCTCTACTCTTCAGTGCTTAAAACATGCTGCATACTAACCATACCAACTAACAACGACTTCACATCCACATCTCATCACACACGTACCTACGACTCATAACCAGCATACCATGACCAACTAACGAGGACTTCCCATCCACATCCCATCACACACGCACTGTAACGCCCCCGAACCCGCCCCGGCTGGATGCGCTACTTTGCTAACCCAAACCACGTTTAAAACGACGTTTAAAATAATTTTTGATAAATTTTCGACTCGATTTTTGGGTTTTTTGAACACTAAAAAAATGTTGGAAAACGTGCGTAAAATACGCTTAAATCACGTCTGAAAAGGTCGGGTCAAAACATTTTTGGAATAGAAAAAAATAAAAAAAAAAATTTTATTTTTGTGTGCTGGCGGGCGCACGCGCTCCGTGCTCCAGCTGCTCGCGCAGCAGCGCACTGCGCAAGCTTCCTGCGCGCGCTCGGCACCCTCTCGGGTGCCAGCGCGCCTGCATGCCCATTTTTGACTTTTTTTCCTTCTTTTCTTACTTTTCTTCATTTTTCATCAAGCCAAACACCTCCAAAAATTCTAAAATTTTTACCGCACGATCCCGACACCCTTAACTCCGTGTCTCGTAAAAATCTTGAAAAACCAACTTAAAACAGTAATAAAGAAAAATAGCGAAATTAAACCTGACGTCGTTTGTTTTAAAACCAAAACGAGCGGCATAACGCCTAAAATTCTATAAACCAAAACCGGAAAATATATAGTTTCAAACTACCAATATTTATACACAAACCAGTCCTCAAAACACTGATCACAAGTATCCAAAAATACTTACAAAACTATCTACATCAAACTCCCACAAACTACCCAAGGAAGTGGTCGTGACGCCTGGACAATAGCCCGCACCAGCATACTCCATGCATCTCCAACTATACCCTAGTCCTGGGCTGTCTCATCTACCTCACCTTAGTAAATCTCGTCACGTACACCATAGAACACAAAACATAAGCCTAATGCTTAGCAAGTAGGGAAATAATGCACAGTACATAAACGCATGCTCGACTCAACCCTAACATGCAGTTTCTACACACTCTGTTGTATTCATTTCATTCTAGTTGCATTTATCTTTCACTTGCACGTGAATCAAGTAGGCACACATCCCAACACAATCCAGGACGGCCACGCCTTGACCCACAGAGCAAGATCGAAGGCACACATCCTAAACAATCCGGGACGGCCATATCGAATCTCCTCCTTCGTCGATCGTAGAATCCTCAGTGTGCCTTCTGGCACGAGTAGGTCAAGGTACTCAGAATCTCTAGTGTGCTTTCCAGCACGAACAGGTTGAGGCATTCAAAATTCCTCAGTGTGTTTTTCAACACGAGCAGGTCGAGACATTCATACGCACGACACATTACGTAATTTAGCATAGCATCTCTCGTAGGATCCCTCTCGGGGTGCTACAACGAGCCACTTGTAACACTCCATTTTACGGGACTTTGTAATTCCAAAATATAATGGCATTTTTGTAAATATGTCAAATTAAGTCTGTTTTGCAAGCAAAGAGCGTTACTACGATCCTAATAATTAATATGGATTTTAAGAAAATTTTTGAAATTTTAGGAGTTTAACGCTAATTTTACAAGAATTACGTTTCTCGTAATATAAAGGACGTTGTGGTAAAAATAGTAAACGAGGTCCGAATTGCGAACGGGCAGTTTTGATAGAACCCTAGTAATAAGTTGGAATAATTGGTGAAATAAGAAAATTTTGGAGAAACCGAATCGTTAGCTAAATAACGAAATGAAGGACGAAACAAATAGAAAATCAAAGGAAGGGCAAAATGGTTATTTGACAAGTAAATTTTTATTAAAAATCACAATATCTTCCTCCCCCCCCCCTATCATTTCCTCTCTGTCTCACGAAAGCCAGAAGGCTATGGCAATTTCCTCCCGTGGCTCCTCCCTCTTCCGACGACGATTCGTCCTCCGACAGCTCGGTGCTCTTCACGTTTTCTCCTCCGATCAACAGTTCTAGGTAAGATTCTATAGTTTTCGGACGTTAGATTTCGATTTCTAGAGTTTAGATGATTAGGGTTCGTTTAGGGTTTTTTTTTTTTAAAACGTGATTTAGAGTTTGAAACAGATAGGTTTACCGTAGTTGTGAATATAATGGAAGTATCGAGCGTTATTGGACGAGGTTAAATTGATTTGTGAGAAATATTAGGGTTTGTGGATTTTCGAAGTTTTTGAAAAAACTCGTTAATGGAGATTTTGAGGTGTCAAGTGTGAATTGCTCGATGAAATGCCCGAGAGGGGTTATTTAGAATCTTAGGAAATTTCCTTTAGCTAAGAGTTCTCATTAGCTTTTGAAGTTTCATTGTTTGGGCTCGATTTTAATAAATGACTTCGTTAAATGCTCTAGGAAGCAAAGTTCGGGACAAGGTGCTCGGTGGGCTAAGGACGACAGGTAAGTTCTCGTGACTTACTATGGTCGATTGGTCTACACCGTACGTCATAGTTGTGTCGAGGATCATTGGTGAATTGCTTGTTTAAACGCTTTTGTTGGGTAGCTAGGATTAGTTCTTTTATAGATTATACTTTTTATTATCTTGATGGTATATATGTTATATGTTTATGTTATGCACGTGTTCATGCATCATTGTTTTCAAATAAGCATAGATTTCAAGAAAAGGGGTGTGGCCCGAAAGGGGGCTATCAATCTATTGTGAAGGCACGAAGGGGCTTGTCACAGTACCACATCGTTTTTAAGAAAATGAATTTCCACATTTCGTTTTCATGAAAGGAGGTGTGGCCCGAAAAGGGGCTATCGATCTGTTGTGAAGGCACGAAGGGGCTTGTCACAGTACCACATCATTTTTAAGAAAGTCATGAAAAGAGGTGTGGCCCGAAGGGGGACTATCGATCTATTGTGAAGGCACGAAGGGGCTTGTCGCAATACCACACCGTTTAAAAGAAAAATGTTGCATGATTTCTAAACTTCATATGCACAACATACATCTGCATTTACGAAACTTGCTGAGCCTTTAGCTCATAGATTGTCTATATGGTGTAGGTGATCTTGCCACAGGTGAGGACGAGATCCCTCCACCCGAGGAATGATGCAGTTGAAGGAGGATGGCTCGTGGGAGTGTGCTGGGCAGTCGAGGCGCCTTTTGACCCTTGGGGAAGTAAAATGTAAGTATTTTGGGGATACGATAGTTAGATCGTGGGAGAAATTGTATAGATTGAACATATTAGGATGCTTGGAATCTGGTTAGTTGATAGGTTTATGTTTTATGTTTTGGAAACCTGTTTTATAAACTTCTTTCGGAAAGTTTTTATTGAAAATGTACTGGAAACTGTTGGTGATTTAAAACAGAGCGATTTGTTTAGTTTTTAAATGGATCCACGCAGTTGGATTTCGTTGAGTTTATTTCTAGTTAATTGGGTTTTAAGATACGTTGTGAGTCCTTATTTTGGGTGATTGATGAAGTGAGAAATGGATGAGATTACGGGTGAGTTTATGTGGAAATGTATGGTTGTGATGTAGGTGGAATTGTGTTGATGAAATTGTGAAGTGTGTGTTGGGTGTATAGGTATGCAGGGAAAAGAGAGAAAGAAATGGAAGAAAAGAAAAAGAAGAAGAGGCAGAGGACTTGCCGATCGATCGCCGTCGATCGGCAGGATGATCGCCGCTCTCTGAAATTTTTCCAGAGAGCCTGCCGATCGATTGCGCAAAGGGGGCGATCGGTCGCCTGGCGTTCGATCGCAAGGGCGATCGATCGCCACGGTGGAGGGCGATCATTCGCCCCCCACATTTTGTATGTTGGCGATTGATCGCCCCTATAGATTTTGGGACAAATGTCCCTTCTGCCCCTGTTTTTGTCTGTTTCGCTGGTGGTTTGTTTTATATGTTTAATTGTTTATTTAATTGGTTTTAAGATTTGTTTAGATGGTTTTCAAAATAGTTTTCAAATGAATTTAACAATTTAGTCCACAAATTAAATTCCGCTCAATTGTTACAAAGTTTATAAGGATAAAAAAAAATAAAAAAAATAATAATACAGGAAAATAAAGGTACAGTGTTAGGGTCGTTACACCACTTGCCCGACGAGGCTATTCTACTCGAGACCAAGTTGCATATCCATTTTCTTATCTTACATTTCATTCTCATCACTCAAACATGCAATCACGTGGTTTCGTAGTTAGAAAACAATGATGCATGACACACAATGCTCGACTCAAACAAAACACAACAAATAAGCAAACAATCCCTACCGTTCCATGGTGTAGGCCCGAAGGCAGCAAAACACGCATCCACTACTTACCTGATTGCTCGACTTTCAATTGATCACTTCGTCCAATAATTCACTCGTTCGATCACCTAAAATAACAAAAACTTAACTTAGTAAGTCACTAATAAATCTCTAAAGAATTCTTAAACCTAAACTAACCAAAACTACACCACAATTTAGACAAACCAAACCCTAAGCCTTAAAACCCGATTTTATGCATAAATTTTACCATCCAACCTCAAACAGCCATAACTTTCTCATTGTTCAACGGATTTCGACATGCCACCCCAATCTGTAAACCTCTACACGTCTACTATCTATTGAATCACTTAAATTAACCAACCAAACACATTGGCCAAGTCGGAAATGCATTAACAGAACCGGCCCACTTTGCTCTAAAAACCGGTTTTTCACAACTTCCACCAAATCACCATTCTAACTCCATAAACCAACTAAACTAATCCATTCAACAACTAAAACATAAAAGTTGGAAAGAAATCTAACATGTGAACCCAAAAATTTGGACCTCATGGTTAGGGTTTTCCAAACCCTAGCCAAACTCTCCAAAAACACCCTAAAAACCTTAAAAATCTACCATAACAAGCATTAAACTAAAACCCCACATGATTTTACCTTGAAAACTCTTACAAAATTAAAGGAAATGAGAGAATGTGATGACCCGTATATGCACGTATGGGTACGATGGCTGCACAAACCGGAAGGTGACAAGTCGTAAAAAGGGGGTCGTCACAATCCCATATCGCTTGGGGAAGTATGTGGAAATGAAACATATGTAAAGAGACCCTTACAACATAGCAAGACGCGTTTTGGAGAACAATTGGCAACGGAGTCCCATAAGAACTCCGAAGTTAAAAGTGCTTCAGCGAGAGTATTCCAGGTTGGGTGACTTCCGGAAGGGCTTCTCGCCAAACAAAGAAAGCCGTGAGGGGAGGATATTGGGCTGCGGCCCATCCCGGAGCGGACAATATCGTGCTGGGATGAGGGGTCGTAACAAATGGTATCAGAGCCTGTACCCAACCGGAAATGTGGCCAACGAGGACGTTGGGCCCCCGAGGGGGGTGATTGTGATGACCCGTATATGTACGTATGGGTACGATGGCTGCACGAACCGAACTCGGATGGCGGGAACGGTCCGCGCGGGCGAACCGGAAGGTGACCAGGTCGTAAAAAGGGGGGTCGTCACAATCCCACATCTCTTGGGGAAGTATGTGGAAATGAAACATATGTAAAGAGACCCTTCCAACATAGCAAGACGCGTTTTGAAGCACAATTGGCAACGGATCCCATAAGAACTCCGAAGTTAAAAAGTTCTTCGGAAACATATGTAAAGAGACCCTTCCAACATAGCAAGACGCGTTTTGAAGCACAATTGGCAACGGATCCCATAAGAACTCCGAAGTTAAAAAGTTCTTCGGCGAGAGTAATTCCAGGTTGGGTGACCTTCCGGGAAGTGCTCTCGCCAAACAAAGCCGTGAGGGGAGGATATTGGGCTGTGGCCCAATCCCCGGAGCAGACAATATCTTACTGGGATGAGGGGTCGTAACAGAGAAGATGGAGGCCTTCAATGGCTGTCAAGACTGTGGGAAGAAAAGAGAAAAGGATGAAGAATTTCTCACATTTTACCTTTTTAACCTAAACTTTCATTCCACTTTTAACTTTCCTCCACCAAGGTTTTTAATTTTGCAATTAAACCCTCTCTTTTTCTTTATGAATCCCAACGTGAAAAGTATCCCATTTCTCCCCCATCTCCATCAAATCTTCTTCTTTTCTATTGGTCCAATTATGCTTTGAATTTTCAACCTATACTTTTGACTATTCAACACCTTTGTTTTGACAATTCAACTTCTTTTCTTTCTTCTAACTAATAACCAATAACCAATAACATTTAACTTTAAACACCCTAACCATTAATCCTAGGCCTATACACGTTATAGGAAATTCCTGGGTGTTACATGTACCTACGACTCACAACCTGCATACCACGACACACTAACGAGGACTTCACATCCATATCCGTACCTACGACCCACCACGTACGCAAGACTCACAACCTACATACCATGACCCACAACCTCACCAGACTCACAACCTACGCACGATTGACTCACCACCTACGCACAACTTGTAATAACCCCATTAGGGCCGAGACCGATTCATAACTTTCTTAGGTCATTTATACTAAACTTACTCTCTATATTTTTTTTTTTTGTACTCAAAGACATTGTCATATCTAACAAAAAATTAACCCTTCAAAAACTCGACTCCTTCATAAGACTGTCGACATAATCAGTCACAGAGTCGAGCGACATAACTCAGACATCAGTTCCATAACGTATTCGGGCAGAAGGAAAGTGCCCTCAGACCACTCGACTTCATCGTTCGCGGGCTGCATGGATTTGCAGACATCTACCAATAGAAACACATTCCCAAACGTCACGTGCACTCCACGTGACACAATAGACGTCATCCAGTAGTAGACATCTACCGATGGACACGAGCATTTCACGTGACTCATGGACGTCGCCCGGTAGAAGACCTCTACCGATTACTAAACGACGAAGCATATTCGCCCACATCATCCGATCACAAGGCGACAAATTATCTTCACTCACATCATCCGATTACAAAACGACAAGGCTTAATACTCACTTCTACCGATAGCGAAAAAAATCTACCTCTATCGATTTACATGTGAATCACACGTGACATATTAAGTATCATCCGATAGAAGACTTCTATCAGTTAATCAGAAATTCCTAGCATCTGCCTATTGTAATAATAAGCATCTACCGATTGACATGTGCATCGCACGTGACATATAAGCATCATCCGATAGAAGACCTCTACCGGTGAATAAGAAATTTCTAGCATCTGCCGATAGTAATAATCAGCATCTACCGATTGACATGTGCATCGCACGTGACATATAAGCATCATTCGATAGAAGGCCTTTACCGGTGAATAAGAAATTCCTAGCATCTGCCGATAGTAATAATCAACATCTACCGATGACAACATCTACAAAACGAGACATCCTGACTTTCACAGAATTCAACTTGACTAAAATAAGATTTGCACAGATATAAATCATAGACTCATCCAGAATACGTGGAGCGGAAGACTTAAATAAAATATAAATCATTCTATCTCCTCGTGATCATTCTTAAACTTAGAAATCGAGTCAGACAAATCCCAAAATCCATCGTGTTAAGAAAATCCCTTCCTACTTAATTTCAGTATGTATAATTCTTACTAACATCATAAGAGCAGTAACTAGGGATCATAATCGCCTTCCAGCCACTCACTGTCACCCTGAGCTCCATCCAGCAACCAGTCTTAGACATCCTCACTGAATTTGGAATCCTCACCTGATAGTTCTTCACCTACATCATAAGGTTTAAACTATAAGTCTAATGCTTAGTAAGGAGTGCAACGCTAACATGTATGCATGAATGCACAGTTTAAGGAAAACACATGTTCATGATCTTTTCTTGTAGTTGTTCTTGTTCATTGTTTTCATCTTGCGGATTAAGGGAGGATTTGTGCCGTAAAAGGGGGTTGACAGTGCTAGTGTACATGGTCCCTTGCGGGTCGTATTCATGGTCCCTCTTTTGGCCAGTGACATACGCCAAACCTCCCCCAACCCTCTCTTAATCCATGTTGCATACGTTTCATATTCGTAATCTTAATCATGATGCAAAACATGCATTAAAAACACTTTCATACACTTAAAAAAATGATCATAAAGCATGAGCATGAGTATTCTTATTTCATCAACAAAAGGACAGATCATTCATTCATCAAAAGTTCATACTAACAACTCAAGTATCATAACCAAACAAACAATAGCACAGATAACCTTTAAACATTATAGACAACTTCTACCTAGTACCCTTGTGATGTAGGGCCTTAATGGCTGGGAATCTTACTCACTCACTTACCTGGTTTCCTTAGCAAACTTGAGCACTTCTCTTCAGACTTCTTCACCTAAAACATTTCACATTACAGAGTTAAACAAAATCCTAAAATTTCCAACCAAAAGTCATCCTAGAATCTAACATCTATGTTTCTAAATCCTCTTAGTCGAGCACCTTGAGTGCGTAGATTAAACTTCCTGAACCTAAAATATCCAGATTGAACCTAGTAACTAACCACATATTACAAATGCCACTACTATTGCTTGGCCAATGATGAATCCGAAACTACGAGTCTTAGCTAAAAACAGATCTCTAAGTTACTAACCAGCAACTAAATTGTCTAAGTCTTACCTAGAGCGTGGATTGTCGGGGTGGAGACTGAAGAATCGATCGTCGATGGAGAGTAGCTGGCAAAGAGAGGGAGAGAGAGGAAGAGCTCTGGAGAAGAGGGAAATCGTCGAGAGAGGAAATGTCGGCTACAGTGGGGTTTTAATGAGGTTTAAGGATTTCCATTTCCTATTTATACTAATTAAAAATCCATCTTAATTGCAATTGTGCCACCCAATCTAGTTTCACACTACTTGGAATTCAATAAATCAGGGATTAATTTAAATTCAAAAAGGTTGATAAAAGGTGGCAGTTAAATCTGTTAAGAAAATTACCTGGCCGAAATTGTCGGGTGTTACATCCACCCCTCCTTAAACAAAATTTTCGTCCTCGAAAATTGATCAAACAAAGAGCTCCAGATATTTAACAATCATGTCCTGCTGTCGCTCCCATGTGGCTTCTTCAACACCATGATTCGTCCACAGAACCTTCACTAGTGGGATCTCTTTATTCCGCAGAGTCCTAATTGCAGATTCCAAAATTCGAACAGGTTTCTCTTCATACATTAATGTCGGCTCGATTTCGATTTCTGTTGGCTTAACAACCTGCGTCGGATCACGTATGCATTTTCTTAACATTGACACATGAAAGACATTATGAACCTTTTCCAGTGATGGAGGCAACTACAATTTGTAAGCTGTACTGCCAATCCTTGCCAAGACAGGGAATTGACCAATGAATCGCGGACTAAGCTTTCCCTTCTTGCCGAATCTTAAAACTCCCTTAAACGGTGAAATCTTAAGGAAAACTTCATCACCGACTACAAACTCAAGATCTCTCCTTCTTTGGTCAGCATAACTCTTCTGTCAGCTTTGTGCTGTCATCATTCTTTTCCTAATAATGTCGATCTTGTCTGACATCTGCTGCAAAATATCAGGGCCTAGAAGTTTTGCTTCGCTAACTTCGTCCCAATATAAGGGTGATCTGCATTTTCTGCCATACAATGCTTCGTATGGTGCCATACCAATGGTGGACTGGAAACTATTGTTGTAGGAGAATTCAATTAATGGCAGGCATCGACTTCAAGATGCCTGGAAATCCAGCACACACGCCCTTAACATATCCTCGAGTGTCTGAATTGTCCGTTGGGATTGTCCATCAGTCTGAGGGTGAAAAGTAGTGCTGAGGGTCAACTTTGTTCCCAACGTGCCTTGAAGACTTTGCCAAAACCTCGAGGTGAACCTGGGATCTCAATCTGAGACAATGGATATCGGAATCCCATGCAATCTGATAATTTCTTGAACGTACAGATTAGCAAGCTGATCCATCGTGAAAGTTGTCTTTACAGGTAGGAAGTGAGCTGATTTCGTCAATCTGTCAATTACAATCCAAATGCTATCATGACCTTTAGTTGTCTTAGGTAATCCTACAACAAAATCCATGGCAATGTTTTCCCACTTCCACTCGGGGATCGGTAAGGGTTGAAGGGTACCTCCTGGACGCTGATGCTCTGCCTTAACTTGTTGGCATACCAAACACGACTGCACATACTTGGCAACATCCTTCTTCAAATTTGGCCACCAGTAAAGTAACTTTAAATCCCGATACATCTTGGTATTGCCAGGGTGTACAGAAAAATGAAGCGAGTGCGCTTCGACCAAGATCAACATGCGTAGTTCTTCATCACTTAGAACATACCATTGATTCCTAAATCTCAAAATACCATCCTTGGAGAGACTGAACTCGGAGGAGGCGTCCTTCAACTTACTCATCACGCTATAATTCTCATGTGATTCCTTTTGAGTAAAAAGGTACTTCAGGCTCTTATGGTCAGAAAACACTTCGCACTGATGACCATAAAAATAGTGTCTCCAAATCTTTAGTGCAAAGACAACCACGACTAATTCCAAATCATGAGTGGGGTAATTATGTCCATAACTCTTTAGCTGTCTGGAAGCATATGCCACAACTTTGCCTTCTTGCATCAGAACACATCCCAGACCAACTTTGGATGTCGTCAACTTTAGCTTTAGTGCCTGGAAGCTATCTTCACAAGCTCCATTTCAAGAGTACTTCGTATCCTTCTTTGTTAAACTAGTTAAAGGCTTGATAATCATAGAGAATCCCTTGATGAACTTTCTGTAATAGCCTGCCAAACCAAGGAAACTACGAACTTCACTGGCGTTCATCAGTTGGGGCCAATCTTTTACTGCCTGAATTTTGGTTGGATCTACAGATATACCTTCAGCAGAAATGACATGGCCTAGAAAGTTGCCCTTATCCAACCAAAACTCACACTTGGACAACTTGGCATAGAGTTGCTGCTGTTCTATTATCGTCAAAACTACTCTTAAGTGTTTTTCATGGTCAGCTTTGGTCCGTGAATAAATTAGGATATCATCTATAAACACAATCACAAACTTGTCCAAATACTCACGAAACACACAGTTCATCAAGTCCATAAAAGCTGCGGTTCATTTGTCAATCCAAACGACATCACAAGAAATTCTTAGTGTCCATATCGGGTTCTGAATGCTGTCTTTGGTACATCACCCTCCTTAACCTTCAGTTGGTAATAACCCGAACGTAAGTCAATTTTTGAAAATACCTTAGCTCCTTGTAGTTGGTCAAGCAAGTCGTCAATTTGTGGTAAGGGATATTTATTCTTGATCGTTAACTTGTTCAGTTCTCTGTAATCTATGCACATTCTAAGAGAACCATCTTTCTTCTTAACAAATAGGACATGTGCACCCCAGGGAGAACAACTAGGGCGTATAAATCCCTTGTCAACTAGTTCCTGGAGTTGGACTTTTAACTCCTTCAACTCAACAGGTGCCATGCGGTAAGGGTTCTTAGAAACAGGTGATGCCTCGGGATATGTATCGATTACAAACTCAAGTTTTCTATCAGGTGGTAACCCGGGCAAGTCATCAAAAAATGCTTTTGGAAACTCTCGGACTATAGGAATATCTTGGAGTTCTACCTTATCCTTTACCCGGACATCAATTATGCTAGCTAGAAAACTCTCACAACCACCCTTCAATAACCGTTGAGTCTCTAGTGAGGATATAATTAGAATTTTACTTATTTTTGGAATAGCTTGGAAAGAATACCGATCTCCGTTCGGGGGTCAGAACTCAAATCAATCCAGACCTACAACTTATCGTGGCATAATGTATGAATAGCCAATCCATTCCTAATATGACTTCATATCCCTTCATATCAATTACGATTAGCTCTACATATAACTTCTTTTCACCTAAAGATAGAATATCACCTTTCACTATCTGTTCTGAGTGTAAAGACTTCCCGACGGTAACATAACACTATATGACTTCCCGGCTGGCAAGAGTTCTAACCTATGCTTACATACAAACAGGGTTGATACAAATGAGTGTGTGGCTCCCGTATCTATAAGTGTATAAACAAAAATACCACAGATCATAATTGTACCTGTTATGACTGTATGCTGCACTGCATCCTCATCTTCCATTAAAGCATAGACTCTAGGCGCTACTCTTGCTCGATTCGGGTCGGGGCAATCTCTGACTATGTGTCCAACCTTGTCACATCTATAACAACGGCCAGAATATAGTTTGCATTCGCCATGGTGGTTCTTCTGGCAAGTGGAACATAGAGGAGCTAGAGGTCGCTTCCTTTTTCTTGGTCATCATTTGGATTGAAGGGTCTCTTCACACCTTTCTGCTGTTGTTGCGGTTCTCTATTCGGTTGTGGTTGCCAACCTCTGCCCTGGCGCGGTGGTGGCCGAGTCTCCTTGATGAACTTCCTTGGCGGTTCACATTGTCCTTGTACTGTTAACTCAACTTCTTCCAATTCCAAAGCCTTAGCAGCCACTTCGGAATAGGGTATGTTATGGATCCCCGCAAGTCTTCACTCCCTGGAAGAGGCTCGGCTTCAGTCAATGGACAAACTGGTGAATCTTTTCTTCCTCATCATCAACCAGACGGGGTGCAAACCTGAACAAAGCCTCAAACTTACAGATGTAATCAGCCACAGAACCAGTTTGGCATAGCTGCATAAACTCCATCTTTTTGCTGGCCCGAACAGCTCGCCTAAAATACTTGTCATAGAAGGCCGTCTTAAACCACCCCCAAGTCATAGTTTCCACATTCGCAGTGCTCTGAATTGAGTCCAACCAATGCCTTGCACCCAATGCAAGATGAAAAACAGCACATGTGACCTTGTCCCCTTCATCGACCCTGGCATACTTGAACATGTCTTCAATTGTTCGAATCCACTCTTCATCATAAATAGGATACGAAACTTGACCATTGAATATTGGAGGTCGAAGGCGGTGAAAACGCTCGCTCCCATGGTCGTGAGTCGTGTTCGAGCTCGAATTCCCTTGCTCTTCTCTAGTAGCCACCCATTGCTCAATTTGATGGGACTGGCGAATAACTAACTCGGTTAGCTGAGCGATGGTGTTACTATCCTCATTGCTCTTTCTTTGTTGACCTCTTACCATTTTGAGATTCCTAAACAAATAAATCATAAACACATCTTAACGTAATGACATTACTAAAATCATAGACACTTACAGTTGTTGGAGTGTGCTCATGTGACAATCTGTGCTGGAAGGCAGTCTGCAGAATTGATTTTAGAACCCGGTTTCGCTCTGATACCATAATTGTAACAACCCCTATTAGGGCCGAGACCGATTCATAACTTTCTTAGGTCATTTATACTAAGTTTACTCTCTATATTTTTTTTTTGTACTCAAAGACATTGCCATATCTGACAAAAACTTAACCCTTCAAAAACTCGACTCCTTCATAAGACTGTCGACATAATCAGTCACAGATTCGAGCGACATAACTCAGACATCAGTTCCATAACGTATTCAGGCAGAAGGAAAGTGTCCTCAGACCACTCGACTTCATCGTTCGCGGGCTGCATGGATTTGTAGACATCTACCATAGAAACACATTCCCAAACGTCACGTGCACTCTGCGTGACACAATAGACGTCGCCCAGTAATAGACATCTACCGATGGACACGAGCGTTTCACGTGACTCATGGACGTCGCCCGGTAGAAGACCTCTACCGATTACTAAACGACGAAGCATATTCGCCTATATCATCCGATCACATGGCAACAAATTATCTTCACTCACATCATCCGATTACAAAACGACAAGGCTTAATACTCACTTCTACCGATAGCAAAGAAAATCTACCTCTACCGATTTACATGTGAATCACACGTGACATATTAAGCATCATCTGATAAAAGACTTTTATCGGTGAATCAGAAATTCCTAGCATCTGCCGATCGTAATATTTACCATTTACCGATTGACATGTGCATCGCACGTGACATATAAGCATCATTTGATAGAAGACCTCTACCGATGAATAAGAAATTCTGAGCATCTGCCGATAGTAATAATCAGCATCTACCGATTGACATGTGCATCGCACGTGACATATAAGCATCATTCGATAGAAGGCCTCTACCGGTGAATAAAAAATTCCTAGCATCTGCCGATAGTAATAATCAGCATCTACCGATGACAACATCTACGAAACGAGACATCCTGACTTTCACAGAATTCAACTTGACTAAAATAAGATTTACACAGGTATAAATCATAGACTCATCCAGAATACGTGTAGCGGAAGACTTAAATAAAATATAAATCATTCTATCTCCTCGTGATCATTCTTAAACTTAGAAATCCAGTCAGACAAATTCCAAAATCCATTGTGTTAAGAAAATCCCTTCCTACTTAATTTCAGTATGTATAATTCTTACTAACATCATAAGAGCAGTAACCAGGGGTCATAATCGCCTTCCAGCCACTCACTATCACCCTGAGCTCCATCCAGCAACCAGTCTTAGACATCCTCACTGAATTTGGAATCCTCACCTGATAGTTCTTCACCTACATCATAAGGTTTAAACTATAAGCCTAATGCTTAGTAAGGAGTGCAACGCTAACATGTATGCATGAATGCACAGTTTAAGGAAAACACATGTTCATGATCTTTCCTTGTACTTGTTCTTGTTCATCGTTTTCATCTTGCGGATTAAGGGAGGATTTGTGCCGTAAAAGGGGGGTTGACAGTGCTAGTGTACATGGTCCTTTGCGGGTCGTATTCATGGTCCCTCTTTTGGCCAGTGACATACGCCAAACCTCCCCCAACCCTCTCTTAATCCAGGTTGCATAAGTTTTATATTTGTAATCTTAATCATGATGCAAAACATGCATTAAAAACACTTTCATACACAAAAAAAATGATCATAAAGCATGAGCATGAGTATTCTTATTTCATCAGACAAAAGGACAGATCATTCATTCATCAAAAGATCATACTAACAACTCGAGTATCATAACCAAATAGACAATAGCACAGATAACCTTTAAACATTATAGACAACTTCTACCTAGTACCCTTGTGATGTAGGGCCTTAATGGCTGGGAATCTTACTCACTCACTTACCTGCTTTCCTTAGCAAACTTGAGCACTTCTCTTCAGACTTCTTCACCTAAAACATTTCACATTACAGAGTTAAACAAAATCCTAAAAGTTCCAACCAAAAGTCATCATAGAATCTAACATCTATGTTTCTAAATCCTCTTAGTCGAGCACCTTGAGTGCGTAGATTAAACTTCCCAAACCTAAAATATCCAGATTCAACCTAGTAACTAACCACAGATTACAAATGCCACTACTATTACTCGGCCAATGATGAATCCAAAACTATGAGTCTTAGCTGAAAACAGAGCTCTAAGTAACTAACCAGCAACTACATTGTCTAAGTCTTACCTAGAGCAGTGGATTGTCGGGGTGGAGACTGAAGAATCGATAATTGATGGAGGAGTAGCTGGTCGAGAGAGGGAGAGAGAGGAAGAGCTCTGGAGAAGAGGGAAATCGCCGAGAGAGGAAATGTCGGCTACAGTGGAGTTTTAATGAGGTTTAAGGATTTCCATTTCATATTTATACTAATTAAAAATCCATCTTAATTGCAATTGTGCCACCCAACCTAGTTTCACACTACTTGGAATTCAGTAAATCAGACATTAATTTAAAAGCAAAAAGGTCTATAAAATGTGGCAATTAAATCGGTTAAGAAAATCACCTAGCCGAAATTGTCAGTTGTTACACAACTGACCCACAACCTCACCAGACTCACCACCTACGCACGACTGAGCCACAACCTTGCCAGACTCACCATCTATGCACGACTGACCCACAACCTCACCAGACTCACCACCTATGAACGACTGACCCACAACCTCACCAGATCACTACTACGCACGACTGACTCACCACCTACGCACAACTCACCACTTACGCACGACTGACTCACCACCTATGCACAACTGACCCCAACCTCACCAACTCACCACCTACGCACGACTGACTCACCACCTACGCACAACTGACCCCAACCTCACCAGACTCACCACTTATGCACGACTGACCCACAACCTCACCAGACTCACCACCTATGAACGACTGACCCACAACCTCACCAGACTCACTACCTACGCACGACTGACTCACCACCTACGCACAACTGACCCACAACCTCACCAAACTCACCACCTACGCACGACTGACCCACAACCTCACCAGACTCACCACTTACGCACGACTGACCCACAACCTCACCAGACTCACCACTTACGCACGACTGACTCACCACCTATGCACAACTGACCCCAACCTCACCAACTCACCACCTACGCACGACTGACTCACCACCTACGCACGACTGACTCACCACCTACGCACGACTGACTCACCACCTACGCACGACTGACTCACCACCTACGCACGACTGACTCACCACCTACGCACGACTGACTCACCACCTACGCACGACTGACTCACCACCTACGCACGACTGACTCACCACCTATGCACAACTGACCCCAACCTCACCAGACTCACCACTTACGCACGACTGACTCACCACCTACGCACGACTGACTCACCACCTACGCACGACTGACTCACCACCTACGCACGACTGACCCACAACCTCACCAGACTCACCACTTACGCACGACTGACTCACCACCTACGCACAACTGACCACAACCTCACCAACTCACCACCTACGCACGACTGACTCACCACCTACGCACAACTGACCCACAACCTCACCAGACTCACCACTTACGCACGACTGACTCACCACCTACGCACGACTGACTCACCACCTACGCACGACTGACTCACCACCTACGCACAACTGACCCACAACCTCACCAACTCACCACCTACGCACAACTGACCCACAACCTCACCAGACTCACCACTTACGCACGACTGACCCACAACCTCACCAGACTCACCACTTACGCACGACTGACCCACAACCTCACCAGACTCACCACTTACGCACGACTGACTCACCACCTACGCACGACTGACTCACCACCTACGCACAACTGACCCACAACCTCACCAACTCACCACCTACGCACGACTGACTCACCACCTACGCACGACTGACTCACCACCTACGCACAACTGACCCACAACCTCACCAGACTCACCACTTACGCACGACTGACTCACCACCTACGCACGACTGACTCACCACCTACGCACAACTGACCCACAACCTCACCAGACTCACCACTTACGCACGACTGACTCACCACCTACGCACGACTGACTCACCACCTATGCACAACTGACCCACAACCTCACCAGACTCACCACTTACGCACGACTGACTCACCACCTACGCACGACTGACTCACCACCTATGCACAACTGACCCACAACCTCACCAGACTCACCACTTACGCACGACTGACTCACCACCTATGCACAACTGACCCACAACCTCACCAGACTCACCACTTACGCACGACTGACCACAACCTCACCAGACTCACCACTTACGCACGACTGACTCACCACCTACGCACGACTGACTCACCACCTACGCACGACTGACCACAACCTCACCAGACTCACCACTTACGCACGACTGACTCACCACCTATGCACAACTGACCCACAACCTCACCAGACTAACCACTTACGCACGACTGACTCACCACCTATGCACAACTGACCCACAACCTCACCAGACTCACCACTTACGCACGACTGACTCACCACCTACGCACGACTGACTCACCACCTATGCACAACTGACCCACAACCTCACCAGACTCACCACCTACGCACGACTGACTCACCACCTACGCACAACTGACCCACAACCTCACCAGACTCACCACCTACGCACGACTGACTCACCACCTACGCACAACTGACCCACAACCTCAACAGACTCACCACCTACGCACGACTGACTCACCACCTACGCACGACTGACTCACCACCTACGCACAACTGACCCACAACCTCACCAGACTCACCACCTACGCACGACTGACTCACCACCTACGCACAACTGACCCACAACCTCACCAGACTCACCACCTACGCACGACTGACCCACAACCTCACCAGACTCACCACCTACGCACAACTGACCCACAACCTCACCAGACTCACCACCTACGCACAACTGACCCACAACCTCACCAGACTCACCACCTACGCACAACTGACCCACAACCTCACCAGACTCACCACCTACGCACAACTGACCCACAACCTCACCAGACTCACCACCTACGCACAACTGACCCACAACCTCACCAGACTCACCACCTACGCACAACTGACCCACAACCTCACCAGACTCACCACCTACGCACAACTGACCCACAACCTCACCAGACTCACCACCTACGCACAACTGACCCACAACCTCACCAGACTCACCACCTACGCACGACTGACTCACCACTATTGACAACTTCACGTCCACATCCGTACCTACAACCCACCACGTATGCAAGACTCACAACATACGACTAACGATGACTACACATCACACACGTACCTACGACTGATAACCTACATACCATGACCAACCAATGACGACTTCACATACACGTCACATCACATACGTACCTACGACTCACAACCTGTAAACAACTGTGGTGTAGGCCCTTTTGGGTGACTCTCAAATGTTCTCAACCACACTACTACTTACCTGGCATCCTAGATCGCTGAGGATGCTCGGTTCCCTGTCCACCTACGGCTCGACCTGCGACAAACATTCAAACTTCATTAAAATTAAGCTTACATTCACCAATTTACTCTCAAACTACTATTTCTAGCCTAATCCAACTAAAACTTAACTAAACAGGCCACTAATTTGGTAAAAACCGTCCCAAAACTTCGGACGAGTGTAACTTTCGCGTCAGCTAATGGAATCGAACGATTCTAGCAGCCACGTACTCCCCTAACAACCTAGTTTAACCTGCCAAAATAAAATTTAAAACAAACGGTCGCAGCTAGGTCAAAAATGGCAAAACCCGATTCTGCCCCTTAACTGGAAATTTCCCTCATCACAATTTTTCATCGATTCTTACTCGTTTCCTCACCAATATACCACTTTTACCCTCAATTAGCATAATCTAATAAATCCCTAAGGCTTCACACAGAAAAACCAAAGCACCAAAATATGGAGTTCTCTGTTTTTCACTCAAATTGAGATCCTCATAGCTCGGCGACCATTGCTGGTCCAAGGGTCGGCAAACCCATGCCGAGAACTCCCAAAATCAACTGGTGATCGGAACAAAATCTGGCTCGTCACTCACGGCCTCTAACCAAACCAAAAACAGGGCAAAAATCTAGCATACCCGTCGGTTTGTGTGCGGAGACAGTCCGGATGTAACACCCGAGGATTTCCTGTAACGCACGTATGTGTTTGAAAAGTGAAAATTTTGAAAAGTCAAAATATAAATTAACCAATGAAAAACTAGGTAATTGAGTAAATACTATATGGTAAAGTTGAATGGAAGAAGATATTAAAGGAGGTATTCACGTTGGAAGGAAAGAAGAAGAGAAAAGTGTTGAAAATTCAAACTTTAATATGGTTGAAAAGTAAAACCAACAAATGAACCAATAGGAATTGTTTTTAAAAAATCAAAGGGAGAATTAAATGAAGCAATTGAATGAATGGAAGGGAAAGTGGAGTGGAAGAGTTTGACAAGTCAAACTAGTAAGTGATTGGTTGAGAAAATTGTTGGTTGAAAAGTCAAAGGTATTGTAACCAATAGAAAAATTGTCAACTAATGAAATAAAAATTGAGAAAAATAATGATGGAGAAGAGAAATTATGTGGCTTTGGCGTTGGATTTAAAGAGTGAATAGGAGTGATTAAAAGGTAATTTTAAAGGAAAAAGAAAAAGAAGAAAAAGGTGTAATAAAAGAGTGGGTTTTTTTCATTTTTCTTCATCTTCATCGACTTCTCTCCCTCTCCTCCATAGCCGACGCCTCTCCTCCCCATTTCTTCAATTTCTCAAGAGATTTCAAGGTAAAACTTTATGGGTTTTGATTTTTATAAGTTTAGGGGAAGTTTGATAGTGTTTTAGGGAGTTTTAGTTGGAATTTGTGAATGTTTGAAACCCCTAGGTTAGGGATTCAGAATTTTGACTTTCAATTGGTTGCTTTCCTTCCTAATTGGTTGGTTTAGTTGTTGAATGGATAGATTAGGTTGTTTGAGTGGATAGATTTAAAATTAGAGGAGTGTTACACAAAATCGGTTTAAGAACACTAGGGTGGCTGAATCTTTCCTATGGTTTTCGGATTGGCTAAGTGTTTTGTTTGGTTAATTTAAGCATTTCAATGGATAGTAGACATGTAGAGGTTTACGGATTGGGGTGGGACGTCAAATTTCGTTGAAAAACGAGGAAGTTATGACTGTTTGAAGTTCGATGGTTAAAATTGTGCAAAAACCGGGTTTAAGTGCTCTAGTGTGAAATGAGCTTTTAAGGATTGGTTAGTTTTAGGTTTAATAATTTCTTAGAATTTATTAGTGACTTATCAAACTAAGTTTTATATTTTTCTTATCAAGCTAAGTTATATATTTTTAGGTCGTCGAACGAGTGAATTTACCAGTAGAAGTGAGCAAGTGGAAGCCGAGCAATCAGGTAAGTAGAGGATTGTGTGTTTTGTTGCCTTCGGGCCTACACCACGGAACGGTAAGGATGTTTGTTTGTTTGGTTGTTTGCTTGTTGTGTTTTATTATATGTTGTGCATTGTGTGGCATGCGTTAGGATTTTTGCACCATGAAAAATGAGTGGTGAGCACGGGTTTAAGCAGTGAGCATTAAATGTATAGAAATAATGAGAGATGCATCGTGATTCTGAGTAGAGTTGCCTTGCCGGGGAGTAGTGCTTGTGGAGCACCTCAGGAGGGTCTCTACAAGTCGAGTTGCCTCGCCGGGGAGTAGTGCTCATGGAGCACCTCGGGAGGGTCTCTACAAGAGTTGTGTTGTGATAATAATAGACTGAACAGTGATATCGAATAGAGCTGCCTCGTCGGGGAGTAGTGCTCGTGGAGCACCTCGGGAGGGTCTCTATGAGATCGATCCGTAATATCGAATAGAGCTGCCTCGCCGGGGAGTAGTGCTCGTGGAGCACCTCGGGAGGGTCTCTATGAGATTGAACCATGATATCAAATAGAGTTGCCTCGCTGGGGAGTAGTGCTCATGGAGCACCTCGGGAGGGTCTCTACGAGAGATGCACGGGCAAAAGATTAATAACATGAGAAATGAATCGAAACAACAGAAAGTGTAGTGACTGAATGTGTTAAGGTTACGTATGTGAGTTGTGGTGAATTGTGCATGTTTTTATTTGTTATCCTCTACTTGCTAAGCGTAAGCTTACGTGTGTGTGTGTGTGTTCTGTGGTGTAGGTGACAATAGGAGTACAGGTTAGAGCTACGAGGAAAGCTAGGATTGTGACACAGTTGTTGATGTACATTGTATGCTGGTGCGAGCAGTTATCGAGGCGTCTCAACCATGGTCTTCAAGGGATGTGGGCTTTGTCTTTTGGTAGTTTATTGTAAATGTCTGTTTGTAGAAATGATGGGAATGCGTAACTTTCTTTTGGTTGATGTTTTGAGAGTTATGGGCTAGGCTATTTGTAATTGTTGTATATAGTCATAGTTAAGGGTGATGTGTCGCCCTATACTGTGGACTTTCTTCACTTAGGGATGTTAGTATTTTAGTTTCCTGATTCCCTCTTTACTGCTATTTGGTGATTTCGTATGCTGGATAAGTTGATGAGGAGTATTCTGGATTGGTTGGGATTTATTCCTTTGCAGGTACCTAGCATTTTGGAGGCGCCATTTTCAGGTGTTACTTTGCCGAAATTTTCGGGAAGGACGCCGTGGTGCTTAAAGGTTAGGATTAAGGGAAATTAGTGAATCTAGGCAGCTAGGTAAGACATAATAGAGCTTCGAGAGATTTAGTTTTAAATTCTGTGGTGTTCGATTTTATTTAAAATATAGAGGGTTAAAGTGAGCCAAGTAGCGCTACAAGCTAGGGTGGGTTCGGGGGCATTACACCGGACCTACTCGCCTCCGTCGTCTGGCCGGAGAACGTCTGAAGTCGCTGGTGGTTTCGCTCTGCCGATCGTCGTCCTCTCCCTCATCCCGTTCTGCCTTTCACCAGCGCGAACAACTGCATGGCTTTGTTGAAGCCATTCGGTTATTTTAAAAGAAAATAAAAATGTTTTCTTTTAAAACATTAAATAAAAATATAATATTTTACCATTTTGCCCTCCCATGAATCCGGCCCTCCGAAACTCCGTTAAATCTCGTTCTTCAACTGTCAAATTTCTATAAATTGACTCTCACCTCACCCTCGGTTTAACTCCTCCACCAAAACTCCCGAGAAATAATTTAATTAACCTAATAGCTAACCTAACTTAAATTAAATAAATTAACACAAAAAATCTGGGATATTACAACGTTGGAGAAGTCGGATTGAGGAAAGAATACCTTTAGAGGATTAAACGTTATATATATATAAAGTTAAATATATATATATATATGAATTGAAGAAGCTTCTTAAAACAGAAGCTGTGCTGATCGATCGACACTGTTCATTTCAGGTAAAAAAAAAAGAAATTTACATAATGAAGTGGCTGATTTTCAGCCACTTCACTTCACGTAAAAAAAAGCAAGATCAGAGAGAAACAGGGACAGAGAGAGACGACAGAGGAGAGAAATCTGGCAAAATGTCGGGAAAAAAATAGGGGAAAGGGAAAGAAAATCGAAGGATTTGTCATTCCATCCTTTAGTGCAAAGTGATTAGCGCGTCGAGAGGAGTGTTTTGGCATAGGAATCGTTAAGTTCGGTGGAGGTTTTTGTTAAAGTGGTGGAACTGACAACCACGTCAGTAAACCACGTAAGTGAGATAGATTAATGATGTTGGGATTGTTTAAATTTTGGATATGTTGATGATTTTGTTGGATATTTAGAGATGGAGGTGTGTAAACTGTGACTCGACTATTTAGTTTTAGTTAAATTGATGGATTTTAAATGAAATTGAGGAAGTTCTGTGGAGATTGAAATGTGTTGGAAGTAATGATTGAATGGTGTTTGGTGGAATTGAAAGTGTTTTGTTCGAATAAAATATGTTTTATGAAAAACAATGCATTTCAAATTGATGTTTTATACTTATTGAATCAAATGCTTGCATTAAACGGTTCTACTTAAATTGTTTTCATGCATAAATGACATAAGAATTTTTACATGAATGTTGCATTGCTTTTTTAAATTTTAAAGCATATGTATTGAGAAAGAGGAAGTGGCAATTATTGATAAAATATAATGTGCCTCTAATTATGCACAATATGTATAACTATGATGGGAAAAAGTAGGAGCCTTACGCATAGTCGTCTCCTTTGAGTTGAAAATCCCTAAACCTCGCGAGGGTAGCAAACTCGGCGTACTATAGTCTGGCCAGTGAAAGCCCAAAAATCTGTAGGGATTTGTTATAGTTATACATGTTAGGTTAGTGTAGATTGGTAAATTTAACAAATATCAATTATTGTTAGATTTTGCAATGGATTTCTATTTGACATAATGTTTTAAATGCAATGTTCTTTACTATTGCACTGGTGTTTGTATTGGAAATGGTGATTTCAAATGTAAGTTTATTTATTTGCATTTGATCAATGTGGTGAAATTAATTTTTAAAAATATCAATTTCAATAGGCATATTTTATGAAATGTAAACAGTTCCAAAAAGAGTTTTAACACAAATTGATTTTGAAAATGATCAAGATTAGGTGGAGGACGGTGTTTGGTCCTAGTGAGTGTGGTAGAGTCTGAATGATCAAGATTAGGTGGAGGACGGTGTTTGGTCCTAGTGAGTGTGGTAGAGTCTGAGTTAGCTATTTTAACTACTAGATTTATTTGCTGGGCCAATAGCTCATTCGTGGATTATTTATATTTTTCAGATACTGGGAACGTTCGCCGATAAGGATAAATAAAGTCAAAGGTAAAGAATGTACAACGAGCCATTGGATCGATCGCGATTTATGATTTTATTATCAGAGTTGAAAAGTCACATGTCGTGACTCATTTTTATTTTATTGTTTCCGTTGTACTCTGGTGTTTGATGTAAAATGTTGGACGAGTATAAATGTCGATGGTTCATTGGTTTGTTCTTTATATCTTAATTAAGGATGCCGCAGGGTCGGGTTCTGACAACTATTGCCCTAGCTTGGGAAGGAAAGAGGTCGTTAGGGTGAGAAACTAACTCAGTAGAAAACTTTTACTAAATACAATTCATGTAAACTTTGTTTACTTTTCATCTCAAACATGATTAGAATGTCTTACATGGTTTACAAAATACTTTCAAAGGAAATCTATTTTCGTCATTTGAAGAAAACATGCTCCATGAGCCACCAATGAGGTAGTATTAAAACATTTTGTATACATAGACAACCATATTAAAATAAGTCATCATTGCACTTTTCATTTAGAAATCAATTCTCGTGAAAAAATGAGTGTCACTTAAGGATCTCTCCAACACACTATCAGAGAAAGAAGACGATCCGAAGACTAGGTAGCACCTCATTAGTCTGACTAAGAAATAAAAGGTAACTACGACTCGAAGACTTGGAAGCGTCACCAGAATGGCCGGTTGTAACACCCGGTTCATTGAACTGATTTTACCTTGTCAACTATTAGTGCACACTTTATGGATGAAATTTGAAGAATTATTGATTAGGTTAATGAGTGACTAAGTAAGGGTATAATGGTAATTTGAGATTTATAGTGGATAACGTATTTAAGGGAGGGTTTAATGAGGTTTAGCCGCCACTGTTTTCTCATTTTCCTTTCTCGGTATTCAGGTCAAGCTCAGCAGAGCTCTCCAGACGATTTTCTTCTCCGATTTCCATTCCTCAACCTAGGTGAGTTTTCTTGAGTTTTAGTGGCTAGATAGCATAGAGAATACAATGTGTGTTTTGGGAATGCTGTGAATGAGAGTAGGTTCGGGTTTAGGTGATAAATCGAGAATGTACGATTAATAGAGTTCCAAGTTAGCTTCCTTAGGTTTCTAAATGGTTTAGAATGAGTTATAGTGAAGATTGAATTAACACTATGTTTATGATTTTAGGTGAGCCAAAATCCCGAGATAGCCTGTAACCTAACTTTTCCCAGGAAGTCTGGTAAGTGGAGTATGTGTGTGCCTTCGGGTCTCACAAAACAGTAGGTTTATGCATATTTGAATGTTTTCTGTATGTCATGCATCATGTTTTTGGAAAGAATACGAAAATGAATTTACATGTAAAAGCATGGTAAGACATGAAACATATTGTAATATACCAGCTATTAAGGGAACTAATCCGCCCCTTAACTTATGAAGAGGATTATAACTTTGGGAAAATTGATCCAATTCCCAATAGAATTTAGGAACAGATCAGCTGTTAAGGGAACTAATCCGCCCCTTAATTTATGAAGAGGATGTATAACTTTGGGAAAATTGATCTAATTCCCAATGGAACCAAGGGATCAGATCAGTGAAAGAACATGAATGCAACTGAGATGTGAAAGTAACAATTGCATGACTAGGATTTATGTTTCAGCATATCATTTCATTATTGCTCTACTTACTTAGCATTAGGCTAATAGATGAGTTTTGTGATGTAGGTGAAGAAGCCTCAGAAGGTGCGTTCTCTGAGCATGTTAAGGACTAGGCTGGTTGGGGAGCACTTCAATGCCACGGTTTGGTGTTCTGATTAGGCGGTTTAACTATTGTCTATATATGAAGTTTCAGTGGTTAAGTGTTTTGCGGAAGTGTGTAGAGGGTTTTAATAACATTAGTAGTTTTGATATTTTTAACAACTTTATGGTTTTCTTGTTCTGAGTATGAAAAACATGATTTGGTTTAGAGGTAGTTGCTTTGCTGGATATTTTTAGAAAGTTGTGGACTTATGTTGTTTTGAACGATTTTCAGTAAAATGTACAAACTCTTTTGGTAGTCGGAGTTTTTCTTTGTTTAGAGTGAAAGTGGTTGATATGCTGTTATGTTGAGTGTTATTGTCGATCGGTTGATGTAGTCCACCGGTAGACGATGAGTATTATTATCTATCGGTGGATGAAATCTATCGGTGGATGTAGTCTATCGGTGGATGTAGTCTATCGGTGGATGACGGGTGGATAAGAGTAATAGATTTTGTCATTTTGTGATCAGTGGATGCTGAGGGTTACTGTCGTTCGAAGGATTCGATTGATGGACGTGAGCGGTGGTTGTGGGTAGTCAACATGTTGTTTAACTGTCACTGTTTAGTGGTAGAGGACTTTTGTTTCTTGAGCGGTGGATGTGGGTAGTCGACATGTCGTTCGACTGACACTGTTTAGCAGTGGATGCCTTCTATTTCCGCCACTACCACTGAGACTATTTTGTTTCTGCTTCTGCCCGCTGACACGGTTTAGCGGATGTAGTCTATCGGTGGATGTAGTCTATCGGTGGATGTAGTCTATCGGTGGATGTAGTCTATCGGTGGATGTAGTCTATCGGTGGATGTAGTCTATCGGTGGATGTAGTCTATCGGTGGATGTAGTCTATCGGTGGATGTAGTCTATCGGTGGATGTAGTCTATCGGTGGATGTAGTCTATCGGTGGATGTAGTCTATCGGTGGATGTAGTCTATCGGTGGATGTAGTCTATCGGTGGATGTAGTCTATCGGTGGATGTAGTCTATCGGTGGATGTAGTCTATCGGTGGATGTAGTCTATCGGTGGATGTAGTCTATCGGTGGATGTAGTCTATCGGTGGATGTAGTCTATCGGTGGATGTAGTCTATCGGTGGATGTAGTCTATCGGTGGATGTAGTCTATCGGTGGATGTAGTCTATCGGTGGATGTAGTCTATCGGTGGATGTAGTCTATCGGTGGATGTAGTCTATCGGTGGATGTAGTCTATCGGTGGATGTACCAACCGGTAGACGATGAGTATTATTATCTATCGTGGATGAAATCTATCGGTGGATGTAGTCTATCGGTGGATGTAGTCTATCGGTGGATGTAGAATAGATTTTTGTCACTTTGTGACGGGTGGATAAGAGTAATAGATTTTTGTCATTTTGTGATCAGTGGATGCTGAGGGTTACTGTCGTTCGAAGGATTCGATTGATGGACGTGAGCGGTGGTTGTGGGTAGTCCACATGCTGTTTAACTGTCACTGTTAGTGGGTGGATGGGTAGTCGACATGTCGTTCGACTGACACTGTTTAGCAGTGGATGCCTTCTATTTCCGCCACTACCGCTGAGACTATTTTGTTTCTGCTTCTGCCGCTGACACTGTTTAGCGGTGGATGCCTTTTGTTTCTATTACTATCGCTGGAACTGTTCAGCAGTGGACGTGTTTTGTTTTGTCTTGTTTTCTTTCAACCAATTGTTTTTAATATTTTCATTAATTGATAAATTTCGTTTATACAAATGAATTTCCGCTGCAAGTCTTAACGTTTTGAAGGTCAAATTTGATGGTGTGTGAAATTTTAAAATTTTTTCAAAGTCTCGTAGTTCGGTTCAGTATTATAAGTAACGAACCGGGTTTATATAATTCGGGGCGTTACAGTTTGGTATCAGAGACATTCGGTTAAGCCGTTCAAAAGATTACTCATCAGTGCCAATCGTTGTATGGAAGTACTTCAACAATTGTAAGTGTTTATGTTAACCTTAGCTATTAGATATTTATGAGAGTAATTAACTTTGTCTAGGAATATAGCAAATTGGCTAGATGACCACAAAGACCTAGATTACCGAGAGAGATGCAAAATTTTAGAAGTGAGGAGGACCCTAGTGTAATTAGGTAGCTGACAGACTTGGTGCGCCAACAGACAGATTTGGTTCGTCAGCAGTCCGATCAGTTGGGAGTATTGTTGAATCGAGAAGTACAAGGAAGTGCCAACTCGAGTTCCAGCTGTTAGCATTCAGGAGATTGATTCTAGAGGCTACAGCCACCCACACTTGATGGAAAATCGTCCAATCTGATTGTTGCTGAGGAGTGGCTTAGGAAGATAGAGAGCATGTTAAAATGTGCCAACATCGGAGAAGGAGACAAAGTCACTCTGGCAACGTTCCATTTGGCTGGGGACGCTTAACTTTGGTGGGAAACAATAGAGACCACCACTGATGTTCTGGCTATGTCCTGGTCTCAGTTCAAGGAGGTTTTCTATGAGAAATATTTTAACAGCACAGTCCAGGCTGCAAAGAAAGTAGAATTTCTGAACTCGAAACAAACGGGGTCTGTGGCTGAGTTCAGTAGACAGTTTGAGTTCCTCTCCAGGTTTGCTGGACATCTTGTCCACAGTAATGAGGATAAGGTGTTCCAATTTATGCAAGGACCGAAGTCTGAAATTTACAAAGGAGTAAAATTTTGTGGTATTAAGGGTTTGTCCTTCAGTGAAGTTGTGTCCACGGCGTTGGAGGTGGAAGAACTGGAGATGAAGTGTGCTGGGCCAAAGGAAGCCGCACAAAAGTTTATCCAGCCACACCAGCAGAGAGGAATGAAGAGGCCAAGTGAAGGCCAGAATAACCAGGGAATAGGAAAGAAGGTGCAGGACACCAGGAAGTTTCCCTAGTGCCCAAAGTGTTTGAAGGGTCACCTGGGCGAGTGCAAGTTTTGAACGGGAAAGTGTTTCAACTGTGAGGAAGTTGGACACACATACAGGGATTGCCTGAATCCCAGAATCACCCGATGCTTCAACTGTAACAAAGTCGGCCATATTAACAGAGACTGTCCAGCTCTGAAGAGTGGCCCTGCTAAGATAAAGCCGAGGATATTCTCCATGTTGGAGTCGGGCGATGAGGAACAACCCGCTGTAGTGTCAGGTACCATTTTGATCAACTCTATACCTGTTTTTACTTTAATAGATTCTGGTGCAACACACTCATTTATAGCGTCTGCGTTTGCTGTCATGTTAAATGTACAGTTTACCCCTACTGAGCATGTATTTAACGTCGCATTACCCTCTGGTGAACGCATGCACTCTAACCAAGTGATGTTTGATAGTGTTGTGTTAGTAGGAAACAAGAATTTACCTGGTGATATCATTATTATGGATATAATGGGATTTAATGTAATCTTAGAAATGGATTGGTTGTTCAAGCATTATGCCACAATTGATTGTAGGACTGGAGTAGTTAGTTTTCAACCCCCTGGTGGTTTGAAGCATACCTTTCAAGCCTCAAAGAAGAGTAAGGGAATGCGGTTATGACTTCTATGAATTGTAGACCCTCTTTCTGCAGAGAGTATTTATGCTTCTTGGCCAGTGTTCTAGACACGCAGCTAGTAGGAAAATCGAGCCCTCAAAATGTCTTAGTTGTCTAACACTTTCCAGAAGTATTTTTAGATGACCTTCTTGGCTTGCCGCCAGATAGGGACATTGAGTTTGTTATAGATGTTTACCCAGGCACTGAGCCTGTATCTAAGAATCCCTATAGTTTAGCACCTACGGAGCTTAAGGAATTAAAGAAACAGTTGGAGGAACTATTCGATAAAGGGTTTATACGGCCAAGCTTTTCACCGTGGGGTGCACCAGTTCTTTTTGTTAAGAAGAAGGATGGATCAATGCGTATGTGCGTTGATTAGCGGGAATTGAATAAGTTAACTATCAAGAACAAGTGTCCATTGCCAATGATTGACGATTTGTTCGACCAGCTTAAGGGTGCACGTGTTTTCTCTAAGATTGACCTAAGGTCCGGTTATTACCAATTGAAAGTCAAATCAGAAGATATTCCTAAGACTGCCTTTCGCACAAGGTATGGACATTATGAGTTTTTGGTTATGTCTTTTAGATTGACAAATGCACCGCAGGCATTCATGGATCTTATGAATAGGGTGTTTCATGAGTATTTGGATAAGTTTGTCATAATATTTATAGATGATATACTAATTTATTCACATACTAAGGAGGAGCATACAAGACATTTGAACCTGGTATTGGGAGTACTAAGGCAACATCAACTTTATGCTAAGTTTTCCAAGTGTGAGTTTTGGTTGGACAGAGTTCACTTTCTTGGTCATGTGATCTCGGGTGATGGAATATCTGTCGATCCAACCAAGGTTCAAGCAGTTAAGGAATGGCCCCAACTGAAGAATGCCACTGATATTCAGAGTCTCCTTGGATTAGCAGGATATTACAAGAAATTTATTGAAGGATTCTCGAAGATTGCAACACCCCTCACTCGGTTAACTAGGAAAAATATTAAGTATGCATGGACAGAGGAATGCGAATCCAGTTTTCAGACTTTGAAACAGAAGTTGACCAATGCTTCTATATTAACACTCCCTGTTGAAAATAGGAAAGTTCAGCATTTATTGTGACGCCTCCAAAGTTGGACTCGGTTGTGTGTTGATGCAAGATGGAAAATTAATAGCCTACGCTTTTAGACAGTTGAAAACACACGAGAAGAATTACCCTACACACGACTTAGAATTAGCTGCAGTGGTTTTTGCACTAAAGATTTGGAGGCATTACTTGTATGGGCAGTCTTGTGAAATATTTTTGGACCATAAAAGTCTGAAGTATATTTTCACACATAAAGAATTAAATATGAGGCAACGTAGATGGTTAGAGTTTGTCAAGGACTACGATTTTGAGATCAAATACCACCCCGACAAGGCGAATGTAGTAGCTGATGCTTTGAGTAGAGTGTCAACGTCAGTCTCAGCATTGATTCTTGACATACCGTTAGCCCTAGAGGCAGAGTTTCAAAGATTTAATTTGGAAGCTGTATCCAGTGTGTTAGCCATACTTTCTGCCATATCCTCGAGGCCTACTATTTTGGAGAAAATAAGGGAAGTTCAAGTGAATGATGTTGAATGCACCAAGTACAAGTCAAGCATGGATTCTTCTGATAAGTCAGATTTCAACTGTTCTGTTGATGGAATTCTCAAGTTTCAAAATTGTAACACCTGACAATTTCGGCCAGGTGATTCTTTTAACAAAATTAACTGTCACCTTTATTGTTGATCTTTAATTTAAATTTTAATGCGTAAGCTTATTTGGTTTCTATTTGTGTGGTGGCAGAACTGTAATTAAGAGGGATTTTATTTAGTATAAAAAGAAAATGGAAACCTTAAACCTCACTTAAACTCCACTGTAGCCGACATTTCCTCTGCGATTCCTCAACCTCTCGTGCTCTCCATCTCTCTGCCGGCGACTCCCTCATTGGCGATTGGTTTTTCCAGTTTCCACTTCGTCAAATCACGCTTTAGGTAAGACATTGACAATGTAGGTTTTGGTTCTTTGTTTAGAGTTCTGTTTTTCAGCAAAGCTTGTAGTCCAGGTTCTTCAATGGCAGAATAATATAGTAACATTTGTTAATCTATGTTTGGTAATGGCATTTCCGATTCGACTCTGGATATTTAGATAGCTGAATACGATTAGTTACTAGGTTGAATCTGGCATTTCTAAGTTCAGGAAATTCGATCTACGCACACAAGGTGCTCGGCTTAAGGAACATGGAAATATATGTACGATAGGTTCTAGGATAATATTTAGTTAAGGTTTTCTAGCTTTGATTTCAAAATATTTAGGTTTTATGTTAACTCTGAAATGTGAAATGATATCAGGTGAAGAAGTTTGAGGTGTAGTGCACGAATTTGCTAAAGAAGCCAGGTAAGTGAATGTATTAAGATTTCTGGCCATTAGGGCCCTACATCTTAAGGGTACTAAATTAGTTATGTATTTGATGTTTGTTTCAAGTTAGTAAGATGGTTTGTACTTGGATGATTTACGGATGTTTGAGAACTATGTTATGTGATGTTCTGATAGAGTCTATGAAGTTAACTGTCTAGTATGATATTTTCCATAGTCTGATGATTTAAGAACATTCATGTCATGCATCATGATTTACTTCTCAAGCATATGAAAATGATTTATGAGCATGTTTTTCCCTATGAACAAGATATGAGAATGAGTATGAAACTTATGCAACCGGATTAAGTGAAGGTTGGAGCGGTTTGGCGTATGTCACTGTCCAAAGAGAGGGACCATGAATACGGCCCGAAAAGGACTATGTACACTTGCACTGTCATCCCCCCTTTACGGCACAAATCCTCCCTTAATCCATATGATGAAAGTGATGAACAAGAACACGAATAAGAACAAGAAAAGAGCATGAAACGAACATGATCATGATTTTCTTGCAACTATGCATTCACGAATACATGTTAGTATCGCATTCCTTACTAAGGATTAGGCTTATAGTTTAAACCTTATGATGTAGGTGACGAAATATCAGGTGAGGATTCCAAAAGTTAATGAAGATGTCTAAGTTTGATTGCTAGAAGGTGTTCAGGGAGCAATTCTGTGGCTGGATGGCGAACAAGACCCCCTGGTAAATGTTCTTATGATTTTTAGTAACGATTATGAATATGGAAGTCTAAGTAGGATGAGATTATTTTAAAACATCGAGCTTTTGAAATTGTCTAGTTTAATTACGGAGTCTGAGAATGATTATAAGGATATAGAACGAGTTATTTTAACTAAGTCTTCCGCTATAAGAATTCTGGATGAGTCTCTGATTTTCATTTATAAGAGTGACGAGTCAATGAAGTTAGAAGTCTATGTATATTTATGTCCACCGATAGCTGTACTCTATCGGAAGATGTATGAGCTTGCATCCACCGATAGATGTTCTCTATCGGAAGATGTATGAGCTTGCATCTACCGATAAATGTTCTCTATCAAAAGATGTCTTAAAAGAACACGTGGATTGCACATGTATATCGGTAGATGTTGTGTATTTCAATTACCGGGTGATGTAAGTGTTGTTTTGTCGTCTAGTGATCGGGCGATGTAGTGTATTTCTAATGTCGGGCGATGTACGAATCGTTTTGTCGTCTAGCGATCGGTAGATGTAGTGTATTTCGATTACTGGATGTTGTAAGTGTCATTTTGTCGCCTAGCGACCGGTAGATATAGTGTATTTCAATTACCGGATGACATAGATGTTGTTGTCGTTTGTGACCGAGTGATGTTTAATGAGCCACGAGCGATGCATGTGCCCACCGGAAGATGTCTTCTATTGGGCAACAATAATTGAGTCATGCAGAGTACACGTGACAAATCGGAAGAGATACACTCTATTAGCCGACCCATGCAAACCCGAGCAGAATAACGTCATATAATCTGGGGGCATTTCTTTTCTGCCCGAATTAGTTATAGAGCTGATGACTGCGTATGATCGCTCGACTCTGTGAACGAATATGTTGTTAGTTTTAAGAGGAAGTCAAGTTCGATGAATCTAGTTTCTGTCTGTCATGTTAAAGTCCTTAAGTTCTGTTGAGGAAAGGTAAAAAAAATAATAATAATACAAAGGGGACCTTAGTGTAAAGTGGTCGAAGGGTGAAAGATCCTAATGGAGATCAGGGTAAATATAAAATTAAGAGGTTAAGTTATGAACTACGTGGCGACTCCAACTGGGGTCGTTACAGGAACAGGTGGTTTATTCCGGCTAATGTTGAACTTAGAAATGAAATTCTTTCGGAGGCGCATTCTTCTAGACTCTCTGTCCATCCTGGAAGTACAAAAATGTATAGAGACCTTAAACAACATTATTGGTGGCCAAATATGAAAAGAAGTGTGGCCGAGTTCGTAGGATTGTGTTTAGTTTGCCATCAAGTTAAAGCTGAACATTAGAGGCCTACAGGAGCATTACAACCATTACCAGTTCCCGAATAGAAATGGGAACAAATAACGATGGACTTTGTGGTAAGATTGCCTAGGACAGCAAAGGGACATCATGCAATTTGGATGATAGTAGATCGTCTAACCAAATCCGCCCATTTTTTGCACATAAAGATAATATTTGTATTGGGACGAAGTTGGGGAAGCACGTTTGATTGGTTCTGATGTTGTGCAGCAAACAGTGGAGAAGATTGACATCACCCGACAGAGAATCTTAACAGTTCAAAGCCGATAGAAAAGCTATGCTGATAAGAGACGTAGAGAATTAGAGTTCAAAGTTGGTCATGAAATTTTTCTTAAGGTATCACCACTCAAGGGAGTTGTGAGATTTGGAAAGAGAGGCAAGTTGAACCCCAGATTTATTGGACCATTCATCGTCTTGAAGAGGATTTATGTTTCAGCATATCATTTCATTATTGCTCTACTTACTTAGCATTAGGCTAATAGATGAGTTTTGTGATGTAGGTGAAGAAGCTTCAGAAGGTGCATTCTCTGAGCATGTTGAGGACTAGGCTGGTTGGGGGAGCACTTCAATGCCACGGTTTGGTGTTCTAATTAGGCGGTTTAACTATTGTCTATATATGAAGTTTCAGTGGTTAAGTGTTTTGTGGAAGTGTGTAGAGGGTTTTAATAACATTAGTAGTTTTGATGTTTTTAACAACTTTATGGTTTTCTTGTTCTGAGTATAAAAACATAATTTGGTTTAGAGGTAGTTGCTTTGCTGGATATTTATAGAAAGTTGTGGACTTATGTTGTTTTGAACGATTTTTAGTAAAATGTACAAGCTCTTTTGGTAGTCAGAGTTTTTCTTTATTTAGAGTGAAAATGGTTGATATGCTGTTATGTTGAGTGTTATTGTCGATCGATGGATGTAGTCCACTGGTGGACGTTGAGTATTATTATCTATCGTGGATGAAATCTATCGGTGGATGTAGTCTATCGGTAGATGTAGTCTATCGGTGGATGTAGAATAGATTTTTGTCGTTTTGTGACCGGTGGATAAGAGTAATAGATTTTTGTCGTTTTGTGATCGGTGGATGTAGTCTATCGGTGGATGTAGAATCAATTTTGTCGTTTTGGATAAGAGTAATAGATTTTTGTCGTTTTGTGACCGGTGGATAAGAGTAATAGATTTTTGTCGTTTTGTGACCGGTGGATAAGAGTAATAGATTTTTGTCGTTTTGTGACCGGTGGATAAGAGTAATAGATTTTTGTCGTTTTGTGACCGGTGGATAAGAGTAATAGATTTTTGTCGTTTTGTGACCGGTGGATAAGAGTAATAGATTTTTGTCGTTTTGTGACCGGTGGATAAGAGTAATAGATTTTTGTCGTTTTGTGACCGGTGGATAAGAGTAATAGATTTTTGTCGTTTTGTGACCGGTGGATAAGAGTAATAGATTTTTGTCGTTTTGTGACCGGTGGATAAGAGTAATAGATTTTTGTCGTTTTGTGACCGGTGGATAAGAGTAATAGATTTTTGTCGTTTTGTGACCGGTGGATAAGAGTAATAGATTTTTGTCGTTTTGTGACCGGTGGATAAGAGTAATAGATTTTTGTCGTTTTGTGACCGGTGGATAAGAGTAATAGATTTTTGTCGTTTTGTGACCGGTGGATAAGAGTAATAGATTTTTGTCGTTTTGTGACCGGTGGATAAGAGTAATAGATTTTTGTCGTTTTGTGACCGGTGGATAAGAGTAATAGATTTTTGTCGTTTTGTGACCGGTGGATAAGAGTAATAGATTTTTGTCGTTTTGTGACCGGTGGATAAGAGTAATAGATTTTTGTCGTTTTGTGACCGGTGGATAAGAGTAATAGATTTTTGTCGTTTTGTGACCGGTGGATAAGAGTAATAGATTTTTGTCGTTTTGTGACCGGTGGATAAGAGTAATAGATTTTTGTCGTTTTGTGACCGGTGGATAAGAGTAATAGATTTTTGTCGTTTTGTGACCGGTGGATAAGAGTAATAGATTTTTGTCGTTTTGTGACCGGTGGATAAGAGTAATAGATTTTTGTCGTTTTGTGACCGGTGGATAAGAGTAATAGATTTTTGTCGTTTTGTGACCGGTGGATGCTGAGGGTTACTGTCGTTTGAAGGATGCGATCGGTGGACGTGAGCGGTGGTTGTGGGTAGTCAACATGTCGTTCAACTGTCACTGTTTAGTGGTAGAGGACTTTTGTTTCTTGAGCGGTGGATGGTAGTCGACAGGTAGCGACATGTCGTTCGACTGACATTGTTTAGTGGTGGATGCCTTCTATTTCTGCCTCTACCGCTGAGACTATTTTGTTTCTGCTTTCTGCCGCTGACACTGTTAAGCAGTGGATGCCTTTTGTTTCTATTACTATCGCTGGAACTGTTCAGCGGTGGATGTGTTCTGTTTTGTCTTGTTTTCTTTCAACCAATTGTTTTTAATATTTTAATTAATTGATAAATGTTGTTTATACAAATGAATTTCCACTGTAAGTCTTAATGTTTTGAAGGTCAAATTTGATGGTTGTGTGAAATTTTAAAATTTTTGCAAAGTCTCGTAATTCGGTTCAGTATTATGAGTAGCGAACCGAGTTTATATAATTCGAGGCGTTACACCGGCGATCCGAGACCAGGCAGCAACACCACTTGTAAAATCGTAATCCAACAATTAAACATTTATCAGGTTTAGAGATTCGAAACTCAAAGAACGTATTATCATCGTCCTATTACCCATTTTCATAATGTGCATATAAGATGACAAACAAGTCGACCGAGCTGTCACGACCTGGATCATGATGCCCTCAAAGACCGAAATAGCAATGTGGATTCTCCACTTACATAATACTAAATAAACCATCAACACAGTGAAAATAATAGATTACATGCAACTAGGCCGCAATAAATAGTAAAAAAAACTCACAGTTTAATACACAAGTCTCATTATATACAAGACTTTATCCACATTTTATTTTGCAGACATTGACCATACTAAACTAATACATGAAAATAGAAAATCCAAAGTAAAATTCTATTGGACCTAAGTTGTGGTGAACCATTCAATCCATTATGTTTTTACATTTATCTTGTGAGATGCCACAACTTATTCCTGAAAAATTAGAGAAAATAATAGAATGAATTTTATATAGCTTAGTACGGATCATAATCTAAGGATTCGCAAAATTAAGTTGAAATCACATTTAATAATGAACTAATTTTCCAACAAGATTAGTCATCACAACTATCGCTTCCATTTATCAACATTGATCAATTCTCCTGTTCACACATCCTAAGTTATTTGTGTTGATGCTTTAAACATTTCTTACTAATGTTTTAACAATGTGTCACACTTCTTTTTTTAAGAAGTGTATAGTGCATATATGTTAATGACTAGACAGATGATTTAGGTAATTATAGTCTAACTAAATTCTCTCCTCATTCTCTTGTAAAACTAATCTTTATGTACAACTTAACTCCATGTGTAACTTATACCTTACACTTAAATCTCAATTTGTAATTTAATTATTAAATGTCCATTTCCTTATGTACAAATTTTATTATTATTTATATTTCATCAAGGCTATCTAGACATTCTATTTAATGTCTAATTTTATTTTACACTCATATAATAGTTTATATTTAACTAAAACTATTAAACATATTTTATAATCTCTAAACTCAATTACATAATCTTTACACAACTCACTAGACATACTCAATTAATGTCTACTCTTTTACTTTTATCCACAAAACTTACTAGATATAACTTAATGAATATCTAACTCATGTCTTTTACATGACTTACTAGACATTTATTATTAATATTTAATTTAATTTATATTTATCATATTCCTCTATATGTAGGAATTATTTAATGCATATAAGTGAATATGCCTAGACACATGATATATAGATCATTGTCTAGATACCTCAACTTACCAATTGACCATTCTATACTCAACTATATGTAATGAGTATGAAATGTAACACTCACATACCACTTGTGACATGATAATTGAATCAATCCATATGTGTGCACAATATTATATACTTGATCTTTTATTTATCTAGCATTATATTAATATGTTATATGAATATCAATATGTATGATTCATATCGACATATAATGTGAATGTCAATATGCATTATCAACAATTACCATATGTAAACTCACACACATACGTATATTCTACTGACTATTTCACAGTATCGTATGTATGTCACAATATATCTCCAGAGGATTAAAGATTTACAACCCAAGGGGGACTCAAAGTCTCTCCTATTTTTTGACTTTACACACTTCACACAATATATAACCGGCGAAATATATTGGATTAGAATGTTACCAATCATACATTATGTAATACCATTTTCATATATACATAATTTTATTATGTGTGATTTTAAGCATCCTCACTATGCATGCATTGAATGAATAATACGTACTAATGATGAATATGCAAATATTGTTTATATGACAAGCAAAATGATGCAAAAATAATGATTATGCAACAATCTACACAACCTATGATGATGTCCCGAAACTTGTGAAAACATGACACTTCAATCATTTAAAATCACATTTTAAACTTACATTTCATTTCAAATCATCTCAATACCCATATAAAATATTAATCATTATTTATAATCCTCAAATGAACATTTTATTCTATTTCACACCATCACCAAGTATATTATTCATTAATACTCACAATTTATAAAATATGTGATATATTTAAACAATCACCAAAATTGATATTCTATTAATCAAATTAGGGTAATTTATGCCTTCAATAATTCAATACTAACACCTTCATCATCAAAACACATTTAAGTTCATGCTTTCTATCATTATGACAGCAATATTACCAATGGATATAAATTATCCAATATCATAATATTTCTTCCAATCAATTCTCCAAAGAGTTCCAATATCTCTTATTTATTAAAACTCATTCTCATAATCTTTATCCAACCAATCTCATTAAATTCATCAGTCAATTCTTTAACCATTTTATCTCAAATTTATCAACATCATTTGTAAATGCAATAATATATATATATATATATAAATTTTTTGCCAAAATTTGCAACTATCATAGCATGTTAATTCATAATTCTTTCGTTCTTTTTAAAGCCAATCATTTCAACTTCAGCAAAGATTATTAACATGTAACCTAAGAATCCATCATTTAATCCCAAAAATTACCATTTTTTCCACGTAAATTATGTAATTTTCAACATAGTTTAGAAAATGCTACGATTATATATTCTAACCTCTTGAAGTCTTTATTTCTTCAACTTCTCTTTTTGTTTCTTACCTGAAAAGACCTTGGTGAGAGAAACAATTCTTCTCAAGGGGTTGAAAGCAATCTTACTCCTTCCCCATTAATTTTCACTTTTTCTTTCTAATTTCTCTCTCTCTCCATCTCTCTCTTTTCTCTTCCTTTCTCATATGGTTCAGCACGAAATGACTGATCATTCAGCCTCTCAACCTTTTCTAGAAAGATCTTAATATGAATTTACCATTTTATCCTTTTTGTCCATGTAAAAATGTCACGACCCTAGTGGGCAGAGGCAGGTTCTCATAATCACTTAGTCATTTAAATCTTAGAACAACTACTTGTAATTTTTTTTGAAATAAAACTCGTGGACGTTTAAAAGAACAACCAATTAAAAACCTTAAATTCTCAGAACTCGACGCTTTAATATATGTAACATCTGGCTTGTACGGATTTTTGATTTAATATATGATATTCATATTTTATTATATAATGACATTTCCATAAATATGTCAGATCAAATCAGTTTCGCAAACGGAGAGCGTCATTACGATACTAATGATTAATAGGAATTTTAAAGAAATTATGAGAATTTTTTGAGATTAAACGCTATATTCCGAGTAATTACCTCTATCGTAATGTAAAGGACGTTTTAGTAAAAATAGTAAACGGAGTCCGTTTTGCGAACGGATAGTTTGGTTAAATCCCAAATAGTAAGTTAGACTTGTTGGTGAAATAAGGAAGTTTGATGACCCTGAATAGTTGGACAATTAACGAACCGAAGGACGAAACAAAATAGAAATAAGAGCTAAGGGCATTTTGGTAATTTGTCAAATCAAATTATATTAAAAATCAACTTTTCTTTCTTCTCCCTCACTTCTTCTCCTTCTCTGTTTCACGAAAACGACAGAGAGCTTTCTCTCTCGGCCGCGAGCGATTCTCCTCCGTTCCGACCTCCGATCGACTTCCGTTCTTCGTGATTCTTCCTCCAATCGCAATCCTAGGTATGGATCTATGATTCTATAGCGTTAGTTTTCAATTCTCGGATCGTTTTAAAGTTAGGGTTTCGTTAGGGTTTTATTAGAAATCGAGATTTAGGGTTCGTAATTAATAGGTTAGCTGTAATAAAGTATATATTGGACGTATTTGATGTTATCGGATGAAGTTAAATTAATTTGTGAAAATGTTAAAAAGTTAGAGATTTTTGGGTTTTTGAGGAAAAACTCGTTAATTGAAGTTTTGGATCATCGAGCATGAATTATTCGTTTGAATGTCTCAATTAGATGAGTTAGAAGTTTTAAGGAATCCTTTAGTTAAGGTTTGTGATTTGGACGTCAATAGCTTAAATTGGTTTTAACGACAAGTATCGTGTTTTGCCTCAGACACACGACTCCCGTGGACGAAGCTTGAGATTCAGCGCGCTCAAGGTAAGTTCTCGTGACTTACTCTGACCGATTGGTCTACACCGTACTTCGATTTAGCGTCGAGGATCTTGGAGGATTGATTGTTTTAACTGCTTTGGTTGGGTAGTTAGGTTTAAACGTTTTGTAGGTTATTTCATTTACAGTCTTGATGGTACGCATGCTTGTTTGTTTACTTTTATATTGAACTGTTCATGCATCACGTATTTTAACTTGGCATGAAAACGAATTTCCGCACTGCACGATGTTTTCTAAAAACCATGTGGCCCAGAAATTGGGGGCTCTTGATCTATCGTGCGGGCCGATTAAGGGTCTGGCCGATACCACGTCTCATGTACTGTAATTAATGAATGTAATCTGTTATCTGTTCACGCGAGGTGGAGCTCAGGCACGGCTGTACGTGTTGTAAGCGTGTACCCCCCTCCTCTAACCGCACGGGGTAGCCCGACCGCTGGATGGGCCCCCTTCGGTTAGGGGGATGAGATCTCGGTGATATACTGTCTGTGACGCTCTGTTATGCATGATTTCTGAACTCCATATGCACTGCACGCATCTGCATTTACGTAGAATTTACTGAGCCTGTTAGCTCATAGGTGTCTGTATGGTGTAGGTGACATTGTAGGTGACATCGAGCCAGGTGAGGACGAGGTTCCTCCTCCCGGAGTCTGATGCAGTTGACGGAGAATGGCCCGTGGGAGTGTGCTGAGCAGTCGGCGCGTTTTGACCCATGGGGATGTCGGTATAAGTATTTTGTGGGATTTAATGGATGACACGTATGTATAGACGAACATGTTTGGATATGGTTAGATGTTAGGTTCATATTTGATGTTTTAAACGTTTTTGGAATCTGTTTATAATCGGTGTTTTGATAAACGTTTTTGGAAATCTGTTATTAATCGGTGTTTCGATAATTTTTACTGGAACTGCTTGGAATTTGAAACAGGAGGATTAGACAACTTTTAAACGTATCCATGCAGTTCGTTTTTAAGAAGTTTTATCGCGTTTAAAATATTGTGTTATTTGAGGAGTTGTTGCTCTCTGGAATCGGATTCCAGAGAGGAGATCAGATTGTGGTTTTGCTCTCCGGAGTTTCCAGAGAGCACTTGGATCAAATGGCATAAGAGAAGTGATGAAGAGAAGTGATGAAGGTGGCCATCGAAGGCAATGGTGGATCGCTGCACAGAGTGTGCAGCGATCGATCTCTGCAAGCTGCAGAGATCGATCGCTGCATGCTGCACAGCATGCAGCGATCAGGCGCTGCATGCTGCACAGCATGCAGCGATCAGGCGCTGCATGCTGCAGCGTCTGGTCGCTGCCCTCTGTTTTCTTGGCTGGACAGTTTTGCCCTCCTGATTGTTTTAATTAAAATTAGTTTTTAATTAAATAGTTTTAATTGTTTTATTAAACAATTTTATGTATGTTTTAAATGGTTTTCCAAACAACACTAACGACTTCAATTCCGATTCAGTTTCCGCTTAAAGTGTAAAATAAAATGAAAAATTTATACGGGTATAAATGGGTACAGTATTAGGGGTGTTACAATATATCTGACAGCATACTCATCCACAGAGTTGGACGACTTAAATCGGGTAACAATATTGTCCACAAGATCGATCGACTTAATTGTCCACAGATTACTTTGACATTTTCGTCCACTGACTGATAAACGTTATTGCTCTCTATTCAAGTAATTTCATCATCCACAGACAAACGTCCATAGACTTACTTAAATTTATCGTCCACGTACCAAGTGACTTTATTGTCACAGTCCACGTGACTTCATCACTCACGGGTTACATAGACTCATCGTCCACATACCAACATCCATGGACTTACTAAAAATTGTCATCCACGGACCACGTGACTTTATCGTCACAGTCCACGTCACTTCATCACTCACGGGTTACATAGACTTATCGTTCACAGACCAACGTCCATGGACTTACTTAAATTTTTTTCGTCCACAGACCACGTGACTTTGCCGTCACAGTCCACGTGACTTCATCACTCACAGGTTACATAGACTCATCGTCCACATACTAACGTTCACGGACTTACTAAAATTTGTCGTCCACGGACCACGTGACTTTGTCGTCCACAGTCCACGTGACTACTTACTTTAGACGACGACTCAACATCGTTCTCTGACCTTGGACTCGCCCCTAACTTTGGACGATGACTCATTCACTTATTCTGGACGACGATTTACTCACGACTCCGGACGACTGTTTTTACTTACAAGTCTGGACGACTGTTTTTACTTACAAAATAGAACACATAGACAACTGATCAATCGCCTCCCCTGGCGAACGTTCGGCTAGCTCTCTGGAACTGACTCTATAAGAAATTTCACATCTCATTTTGCAAAAATCATATTTTTATCATAAAAATTAAACATGCGTAGTGGAAGACTTAAAGAAAACAGATGAACTTTTAGTCTTAAATCCTCTTAAAACATGAAATTGTACTAGACAACCTCAGCATTCATCAACATAGGAAAAACCTTATCTTACTTATACTTCAGTATCTTAGATCTTACTTATGCTATGAGCAACACTCCACGGGTCAAAATCGCTTCCTAGCCACAAAATCCATGCCATGAGCATCATCCAGCAACTCGACTTATGCCTCATCATTTGATTTGAAGTTCTCACCTTCCAAATTGTCACCTACATCATAAGGTTTAACTATAAGACTAATACTTAGTAAGGAGTGAAATACACTGAAAAATACTCATAATTGCATGTTTTGAAAGAAAACATATTCATGCTCTTATTTCGTACATCACATAACATTTACATGTTCTTACTTCTTACATCACTTAACATGGATTAAGGGAGGGGGAGGGGGCAGGCAGGGAAATGGCGAGGGAATCATATCTGTGTGTAACACCCCGTAAATTTACCCTCGTACTATTCCTAAAAAAATCCCATGAAATTTAAACTTTTATTCGTATTTTGATCATGCATGCATAAGGGTGCTCAACCCCGTTCAACAGAAGACTATTCACGTGTGAAAATTCCTCTCGGGTTCTATCACTTAATTTCTCGAAATAAATAATCACTTAGTTCTTCTCAGGTTTCTCTTCTCGGGTTTCATCAATTTAAGTAGTGGAGGAGGATGTTTCTCTCTATTTGTAACACCTAGTTCCGTTGAATCAAAATTATTCTATCAACTTATGATGTGCATTTAGGGATGAAATTGGGAGAAACTAGTGATTAGGTTAATGAGTGACTAAATAAGGGTAGAAATTTAATTTGGAAATTTAGTAGTGGATAACGTATTTAAGGAAGGGTTTTGTGGGGTTTAGCTGCCATTGTTTCTCATTTCCACTTTCGGTATTCAGCTCAAGCTCAGCAGAGCTCTCCAGGCAGTTTTCTCTCCGATTTCTGTTCCCCAATCTAGGTGAGTTTTCCTTCGTTTTCCTTGAGTTTTAGTGACTAGATAGTAGGGAGAGTGCAATGTGTGTGTTTTGGGGACGCTGTGAATGAGAATAGGTTCAGGTTTTTATGATAAACCAGGAATGCACGATTACTAGAGTTCCAAGTTAGCTACCTTAGGTTTCCGAATGGTTTAGAATGAGGTATAGTGAAGATTGAATTAATGCTCTGTTTATGATTTTAGGTGAGCAAACTGCCGAAGTAGCTTACAACCAAACAATCCCCAGGAAACCAGGTAAGTGGAGTATGCATGTGCCTTCAGGCCTACATCACAAAACAGTAGGATTATGTATGCTTGAATTTGTCTGTATGTCATGCATCATATTTTGAAAGAGTACGAAAATGAATTTACATGTATTGGTATTGTAAGAAATGAACAAATTGCAACAGATAAACTATTAAGGGAACTAATCCGTCCCTTAACTTATGAAGAGGATGTATGACTTTGGGAAAATTGATCCGCTTCCCAATAGAATTTAGGATCAGATCAGCTGTTAAGGGAACTAATCCGCCCCTTAATTTATGAAGAGGATGTATGACTTTGGGAAAAATGATCCAACTTCCAATGGAACCGAGGGATCAAATCAGAGAAAGAACGTGAATGCAACTGAGATGTGAAAGTAGAAACTACATGACTAGGATTTATGTTTCAGCATATCATTTCATTATTGCTTTACTTCCTTAGCATTAGGCTAATAGATGAGCTTTGTGATGTAGGTGAAGAAGCCTCAGAAGGTGTGTTCTCTGAGCATGTTGAGGACTAGGCTAGGTTGGGGGAGCACTTCAATGCCACGGTTTGGTGTTCTGATGAGGCGGTTTAACTATTGTCTATTTATAAAGTTTCAGTGGTTAAGTGTCTTATAGAAGTATGCAGAGAATTTTAATAACATTAATAGTTTTGATGTTTTTTAACAACTTTATGGTTTTCTTGTTCTGAGCATGAAAAACATGATTTGGTTTAGAGGTAGTTGCTTTGCTGGATATTTTTTTAGAAAGTTGTGGACTTATGTTGTTTTGAACGATTTTTAGTAAAATGCTCAAGCTCTTTTTGTAGTCGGAGTTTTCTTTGTTTAGAGTGAAAATGATTGTTATGCTGTTATGTTGAGTGTTTTGTCTATCGGTGGATGTAGTCTATCGGTGGAGGTAATCTATCGGTGGATGTAATCTATTGGTGGATGTAGTCTATCGGTGGATGTGTGTAATAGATTTTGTCGTTTTGTGATCGGTGGATGTGTGTAATAGGTTTTGTCATTTTGTGATTGGTGGATGCGTGTAATAGGTTTTGTCATTTGTGATCGGTGGATGTGAGTAATAGGTTTGTCGTTTTATGATTGATGGATTTGAGTATTAGGCTTTTGTCATTTTATGATCGGTGGATGTGAGTATTAGGCTTTTGTTGTTTGATGACCGATGGATGTGAGCGTAGATGTGAGAAATAGAGTTTGTCGTTTTGTGACCGGTGGACGTGTGTAGTCGACACATCATTCGACTGACGTGACCGGTGGACGTGTGTCAAGTCGACGTGTCGTTCGGCTGACGTGAGCGGTGGACGTTGGTAGCAGAAGGAGCCTTTTGTTTCTGCTTCTACCGCTGACACTGTTTAGCTGTGGATGTCTTCTATTCCTGCTTCTACCATCGAGACTATTCTGTCTCTAATAATATCGCTAGAACTATTCGGCGGTAGATGCTTTTATGTTTTCTTTTGTCTTCTTTCAACCAACAGTTTTTATTGTTCTAAATATTTAATGAATGTCGTTTTATACAAAAATTTTCTGCTGTAAGTTTTTACGTTTAAGGATCAAATTTTGACCGTCGAGTGAAATTTTAAATTTTTCTCAGAATGTTATAGTGTGGTTATGTATTATGAGTAACGAATCGGGTTTATATAATTTGGGGCGTTACAGTATGGTATCAGAGACATTCAGTTAAACCGTTCAAAAGATTACTCATCAGTACCAATCGTTGCATGGAAGTACTTCAACAACTGTAAGTGTTTATGTTAACCTTAGCTATTAGATATTTATGAGAGCAATTAACCTTGTTCAAGAATACAGAAAAATGGCTAGACGACCAGGAAGACCAAGGGTACCGAGAGAGATGCCAAATTTGAGAAGTGAGGAGGACCCTAGTGTAATTAGGTAGCTGACAGACTTGGTGCGCCAACAGACAGATTTGGTTCGTCAACAATCCGATCAGTTAGGAGTATTGCTGAACCGAGAAGTACAAGGAAGTGCCAACTCGAGTTCCAGCAGTGAGCATTCAGGAGACCGATTTCGGAGGCTACAGCCACCCACATTTGATGGAAAGTCGTCCAATCCTATTGTTGCTGAGGAGTGGCTTAGGAAGATTGAGAGCATGTTCAGATATGCCAACATCGGAGAAGGGGACAAAGTCACTCTGGCAGCGTTCCATTTGGCTGGGGACGCTCAAATTTGGTGGGAAACAATAGAGACCACCACTGATGTTCTGGCTATGTCATGGTCACGGTTCAAGGAGATTTTCTATGAGAAATATTTTAACAGCACAGTCCAGGCCGCAAAGAAGGTAGAGTTTCTGAACTTGAAGCAGACAGGGTCTGTGGCAGAGTACAGTAGGCAATTCGAATCCCTGTCCAGGTTTGCTGGACATTTTGTTCACAAGAATGAGGATAAGGTGTTTCCGTTTATGCATGGGCTGAAGTCCGAAATCTACAGAGGAGTCAAATTTTTTGGTATTAAAGGTTTGTCCTTCAGTGAAGTTGTGTCCACGGCGTTGGAGGTGGAAGAAGCAGAGATGAAGTGTGCTGGGCCAAAGGAAGCCACACGAAAGTTTATACAGCCACACCGAGAATGGTGAAATTCCCGGTTTAGGGCAGTTTGGGTTTTATCAGTTTTGACCTAGATAGGGTTATTTGTTTTACAATTCCTTTTGACAGGTTAAAATAGGTTATTAGAGGAGTATGTGGCCACTGGAATCGTTCGATTCCGATATCCGACGCGAAAGTTATGCGCGTTCGAAGTTTTAGGGTCAGTTTTTACCGAACACAAATTAGTGGCCCGTTTAGTTAGGTTTTAGTTGGATTAGGCTAGAAATAGTAGTGTGAGAGTAATTGGTGAGTGTAGCCTTGATTTTAATAAAGTTTGAATATTTGTCGTAGGTCGAGCTGTAGGTGGACAGTTAACCGAATATCCTCAACGAGCTAGGATGCCAGGTAAGTAGTGGAGTGCTTGTTTGTTGCCTTCGGGCCTACACCATAGAACGGTAGGGATTGTTTGTTTGTTTGTTGTGTTTTAATTTGTCTCAAGCATCGTGTGTCATGCATCATCGTTTTCTAACTACGAAACCACATGTTTTGCATGCTTGAGTGGTGAGAATGAATTGAAAGATAAGAAAATTGCTATGCAACCTGGTCTCGAGTAGAATAGCCTCGTCGGGTACGTGGCTCACTGAGCACCCCGCGGGGGATTTAGTTGAGATGCTATGCTAATGTACGTAATGTGTCGTGAGTATGAATGCCTTGATATGTTCTTGCTTGAAGGCACAATGAGGATTCTACGATTGATTAGGGGAGATTTTGGTTGGCCGTCCAGGATTGTGTTATGGCGTGTGTCTCCGATCTTGCTCCGTGGGTCAAGGCGTGGCCGTCTAGGATTGTGTTAGGACGTGTGCCTACTTGATTTACATGAAAGTGAAAGATAAATGCAACCTGAATGAAAAGAAAGCAACTGAATGTGTAGAAACTGCATGTTAGGGTTGAGTCGAGCATTTAGTGTGTTGTTGTGCATTATTTCCATACTTGCTAAGCGTTAGGCTTACTTTTGTGTTCTATGGTGTAGGTAGCGAGTATTATCCAGGTGAGGTAGAGGGGACAACCGAGGACTAGGCTGCAGTCGGAGGAGTTCGGGCCATGCCGGTGTAGGCAGTTGTCGGGGCGTCTCGACCATGGTCTTCTGGGGATGTGGAGCTTTATATTTTGATAGTTTATTTTAGATGTCTGTTTGTAGAAATGATGGGAATGCGTAACTAATTGTATTTGTTGTATATAGTCATAGTTAGGGGTGATGTGTCGCCCTATACTGTGGACTTTCTTCACTTAGGGATGTTGTATTTTAGTTTCCCTCCTTACTGTTATTTGGAGATTTCGTTTGCTGATTATTTAAGTAAGAGGATTCTGGATTGGTTGGGATTTGATTTTATGCAGGTATTTAGCATTTTGGAGGTGCCATTTTCAGGCGTTACTTTGTCAAAATTTTCAGGGAAGACGCCGTGGTATTTAACGGTTAGAATTAAGGGAAATTAATAAGTCTAGGCAGCTAGGTATGACGTAAGAGAGTTTTGAGAGACTTAGCTTTAAATTCTGCTGTGTCAATTTTATTTTAAATTATGTTTTAACGTGGGATTGGTTAGCAAAGTAGCGCACCGAGACAGGGTGGGTTCGGGGGCGTTACAAGATGATATCAGAGCATAAATGGTCGAGTCGTTCAAAAGATTACCCGACAATGTCGGCCGCCATGCAACGTGCTTCACCGACTGTAAGTATTTCTTTACTTTTAATTAGTTTATATCTAAGATTAATTGGTTTAATCCCTGTTTGTTTGGTTTAACCCTGTTGTTTTGTGATTGTAGTGGAGATAGTGGACTAGAAAATCTCGAGTGTACCGAGACAACCTTGGTGGACCCTTAAGTCAATTCATAGACGTAGTAATCGATAGTTCGAATAGCTATGAATTTTATTGGAGAAAGTGAAACAAATATTAGAGAATCAAAGTGTTAGTTGTTAATGGTGTAAATCACGGTGAAAAATAGGATGAGAGTAAATCTGATACCCTAGAAATGTGGGGAAAAGGGTAGGGTAGATCCGAGTTAAGTGTAAATATAAGTTCGGGTAGAAGTTATAGTTGTTAGAAACGGTGTGAGTTGTGTCCTAGTGTTAAATGGGTGAGGATATGGTGGGTACGAGATAGACTTTAGAATGAGGAAATAGATAACCTAGGGTGATTGTAAGAATGATATACGTATGATGGTTTTCCCTTAGAGAGTTACATTTTTTTTGTGAAATAAGGAATTAGACAAATTGAGCTCAAGAAAAAGCTAGAGTGAAGAATTAAGTTAGAAGAGTTTAAGAATGGTACGCCTAAGATCTTACTCTTAAGGAGATATCTTAGGAGAGATAAAATTGTGATAGATAGATTTAGGACCCAGGTTAACAAATTCTTGGGGAGTATTTAGATGTTGACTATGTTTGGGTGTCTAGCTTAAGTAATTGTTAAGTTTGATTGATTGTCAAATTAAGTGAGGTTAACAATGGTAGGGACTGTTGAGTGTTAAGAGGTATAGTTAGGGTGACCCAAACTAGAGGCATAGAGAGAGTAGAATTATAGAAGTAAGAGTCGAGTCGTGAATGTGGCAATGTGGGTGTTACTCGACCTAGGATTGTGGAGCCGAATGTATAAAAGTTGGAATAACCTAGAAACCTAGATGTTTTGAGTAAGTAGAGAAAAGTCTAGCCTCTTGAATTAAGATAATATTCTGAGGTTGAGATTAATATGCGATGTAGAAAGGTAATAGGTAGGAGAGTACAAGGAGGTTGTTGGGCGACTTGCTGTAATGAGAGTTAGGGGAATATTTAAAACGAATTGGAGGACTATAGAAAATAGTCGTTAGTAAATTTTGAAGAGAATCCTGAGAGAAATTAGATAATTGTATTAGAAGTCGTATACTATAGAAAGAAGAAGGTTAGACTTTGAGGTCTGAACCTTAAGTAATTAGTAGTGTAAGATCTGAGGACTTAGAATTTCGAATTAGAGGAACGGGATATTGCACGAAAAGTAGATTTAGGGATAATGTTAAGTTAGAAAGTTTATAGGTTCGACTCGTATGTAACAAAGTCAAAACTGCTGAAACTGCTGATGTCGTAAATAGATTAGAAGAGTGGATAAGCTTAAGAGTTGGCGAGCTTAAGAGTGAGATGTGAATGAGAACTCGAGTATTAGTAGAGGTTGGGAGATGTAAGCTAGAAGAACGATTAGATTATATTCTAGATTTTGGACGGACATAGGAAAGAAAGAAGTGATGAGATTAGTTAACTATGAGAGAGAGCCAGTAGAAATTGAGTATTTCGTATGAAGTTGAAGAGCTTAGAGGAAGTTTGAAAGGATAGGTGAGGAGTGATTAAGTTAAAGTTAATAAAATGCGTACGAGTACATAGTTATGACAGTCAGACTAAGTTATGCGTTTGAACTATGTTAGTGGGTGAAGAGTGAGGTAAGTGAGGAGATTAGTAAATTCTAATGGAGAATAGTGGATAGGAAGACACGAAGTGCGTAAATATTATGGAAGTTTTGAGGTCGATAGAAAGGGCGTAAATATCATTTCGGGTGTCGCATGTAAAGTCGGGAAAGAGTTAGTTTAGACTTAAGAATTTGAGTGTTTGGTAATGACTGAAATTAGAAGTTAGACAAATTGAGCATAGTGAATGTAAGTACGAAGAGTCAGAATATACTTTGAGGAAGAGTTGATAGGTTTAAGAGATGAGAGCTTTGAGTATGAGGGTTGTGTTGGAATAACAATGAAATGTCATGTTTGTCGAGGTATAAATTGTCTTGATTGGCTGATATAAGTAAGTGTAAGAGATAGAAATGATCAGTTAGGCGTGAGATGGTAGAGTAGAAAGGAAGTTAAAACTTATGGATTTAGGGTAAGATGTTTATGTACTGAGTTCTTAGTGTATAGTGCATTAATTTAGGTAGTGAGAATTCGGAATATGCGAATGATGTTAGAATGAGGAATAGGGGTAAGATGCGATAGTAAGATCGAAGAGAATTTGAAATCTAGAACTAAAGGTAAGAAGTTTACTCCGTAGGTTCTAGTATTACGCTATTGAGATGGCTTTGGAGGTTTGAGATTGTTTGATGGATACGTGTCTGAATTAGAAAAGGAAGTGACTAGGTGAACTTAGTAGGAAGATTTAGGGCTGTGGATTACACGATAGGTATTTCAGCCAAACGATGTTCACTAATAGGATTTAAGTTGAGAGTCTTCAAGGGGTTGAGGTAAAAATTGTACTTATTAGTATCTTAGGATTACTCGATTGTGGTAGCATAGAGAGTCGTACTGGTTGTGCTTGTTTAGTAGACACAAAAGTAGAAAAAGATGAACTTAGCTAGAGAAAAAGATCAGGTGGAGAAGTCAGTTAGAAGGGTTTGAGGGTATGGATTAGATTATAGTTAGTGAACGTGTGAGTATTCGGGTTAGAGCGTACATTGTGGTATGTTGTAACCGATAGATGAGTAAGGGTATTGGGTAGGTGAGATGAGTACATTGAGGAATAACAAGGCCACAAATTTTGAGGACAAAATTTTTATAAGGAGAGTGGATTGTAACACCCGGGCATTTTTTTTTTTTAAGGAAAAATTGGATTTTAAAGGAAAAATTGGAGAGAAAATAAAAGAATAATAAAATATGTTGTTTTAATTAATTAAAAAAAAGTGAATAAATTTGGTTAAACTAATTGGTTAATTCATTTGTGTTCGGATATTCTAATTGGAGAACTTAAGCCGTGTATAGTGTGAGGGTCAGTTTATGAAAATTTATAATTTAAGAACGGGATTTAACAGAATTTTTGGAAGAGCATAATAGTAATGTTAGTTTTTTATTATTATTATTATTTAATAAAACATAAAAATAGAACAACAGAATGGCCGAAGCCATTCTGTCGTTCGAGTCGAGCGAGGAACAGGGGAGAGACGAGGGAGAGGCGAGCAACGATCGACGGCCATTCACCGCCGTGGTTTCCGACGTTCTCTGGCCAGACGACGGCTGCAAACCATGGGCTAGTGTCTCCGACTGACTCCGCGCACGAACCAACCTGGTAAGTTGGTTTTGCCCTGTTTTCGGTTTGACTTAGGGCTGTGATGGACAAGCTCATTTGAGCTCTGATTGCTGGCTGCTTTTGGCCGTTCTTGGCGTCAATTAACCGAGCTTAACGCCGGCGATGGTTGTCGTGCAATGGTGAGCTCGGATTGAGCTAAAAACTGAGGGCTCCACTGTGGGGAATTCGGGTTTTCCTATGTAAAGTATTAGAATCTCGTTAGTTTATGCTAATTGAGGGTTAGGGTGATCGATTGGTGAGGAATTTGATGAAAATTGATGGAAAACCGAGAATGGTGAAATTCTCGATTTAGGGCAGTTTGGGTTTTACCAGTTTTGACCTAGCTAGGGTTATTTGTTTTACAATTCCTTTTGGCAGGTTAAAATAGGTTATTAGAGGAGTATGTGGCTGCTGGAATCGTTCGATTCCGATATCCGACACGAAAGTTATGCACGTTCGAAGTTTTGGGTCGATTTTTACCAAACCCAAATTAGTGGCCCGTTTAGTTAGGTTTTAGTTGGATTAGGCTAGAAATAGTAGTTTGAGAGTAATTGGTGAGTGTAGCCTTGATTTTAATAAAGTTTAAATATTTGTCGTAGGTCGAGCCGTAGGTGGACAGGTAACCGAATATCCTCAGCGAGCTAGGATGCCAGGTAAGTAGTGGAGTGCTTATTTGTTGCTTCGGGCCTACACCATAGAACGGTAGGGTTTGTTTGTTTGTTTGTTGTGTTTTAATTTGTGTCATGCATCGTGTGTCATGCATCATCGTTTTCTAACTACGAAACCACGTGTTTTGCATGCTTGAGTGGTGAGAATGAATTGAAAGATAAGAAAATTGATATGCAATCTGGTCTCGAGTAGAATAGCCTCGTCGGGCATGTGGCTCGCTGAGCACCCCGCGGGGGATTTACTTGAGATGCTATGCTAATGTACGTACTGTGTCAAGAGTATGAATGCCTCGATATGTTCGTGCTTGAAGGCACAATGAGGATTCTACGATCGATTAGGGGAGATTTGGTTGGCCGTCCAGGATTGTGTTAGGGCGTGTGCCTCCGGTCTTGCTCCGTGGGTCAAGGCGTGGCTGACCAGGATTGTGTTGGGACGTGTGCCTACTTGATTCACATAAAAGTGAAAGATAGATGCAACCTGAATGAAAAGAAAGCAAGTGAGTGTGTAGAAACTGCATGTTAGGGTTGAGTCGAGCATTTAGTGTGTTGTTGTGCATTATTTCCCTACTTGCTAAGCGTTAGGCTTACTTTTGTGTTCTATGGTGTAGGTAGCGAGTATTATCCAGGTGAGGTAGAGGGGACAGCCGAGGACTAGCCCGTAGTCGGAGGAGTTCGGGGCATGCCGGTGCAGGCAGTTGTCGGGGTGCCTCGACCATGGTCTTTGGGGGATATGGGGCTTTATATTTTGATAGTTTATTTTAGATGTCTGTTTGTAGAAATGATGGGAATGCGTAACTAATTGTATTTGTTGTATATAGTCATAGTTAGGGGTTATAAGTCACCATATACTGTGGACTTTCTTCACTTAGGGATGTTTGTATTTTAGTTTCCCTCCTTACTGTTATTTGGAGATTTCGTGTGCTGGTTATTTTAGTAAGAGTATTCTGGATTGGTTGGGATTGGATTTTATGCAGTTATTTAGCATTTTGGACGCGCCATTTTCAGGCGTTACTTTGTCAAAATTTTCGGGGAAGACGTCGTGGTATTTAACGGTTAGAATTAAGGAAAATTAATAAGTCTAGGCAGCTAGGTATGACGTAAGAGAGTTTTGAGAGACTTAGCTTTAAATTCTGCTGTGTCAATTTTATTTTAAATTATGTTTTAATGTGGGATTGGTTAGCAAAGTAGCTCACCGAGCCAGGGTGGGTTCGGGGGCGTTACAGCCTTAAGGGCCAAAAACCTAGCACACACTTACCTGGTATCCTTAGCAAGCCGAGCACCGTCCAAAAGCTTGGTTCACCTAATACATTTCACAAATAAGGGCATTAAAACCGATCCTAAATAAACGATCTCCAAAGCTAAACGTAACACCTAACTAAGGCAATTTTCTTAAAACTATAGTTTACGTCATTCAGACATTTCATCGAGCACATTGCGCTCACAAATTCTATAACCTAGCATTAATGGAATTTTACCTTAAATCACTCAAATCAAACCTAACAATCCATTAATAACCATCAATGCATCATCAATAGACATAAATACGGTAAACCTATTGATTTTTAATATAAACCGGTAATTTCTCTCAAAACCTAATCCAAACCTTAATCGTTAACAACCCTAAAAATCGGCAACTAGACCCTTAGAATGCTTAGAATCTTACCTAGGATTTGATTGTTAGTAGAAGGTCGGAAGAAAGTTGCCGGAGAAGAGCCGAATCACCAGCCGATTGAAGAAACCACCATGGAAGATGAAGAATCGCCAAAGTGGGGGAGGGAAAATGCTCCCTGGAGAAAAACGTGAAAGTGCTTGTGTATTTATAATGTAATACCCGGCTTTTCGGGATATTAATATTATAATATACGATGGCATTTCTATAAATATGTCAAATCAAGTCTGTTTTGTGAACGGAGAGCTTTATTACGATCCTAGAGATTAATGGGAATTTTAAGAAATTTTCGAAAATTTCAGGAATAATAACGCTATATTTCGAGTAATTACGTTTCTCGTAATATAAAGGACGTTTTAGTAAAAATAGTAAACGAGGTCCGATTTGCGAACGGACAGTTTTAATAGAACCCAAATAATAAGTTGGATTTATAGGTGAAATAAGGAGATTTGGTGAAACTGAATAGCTAGTTAATTAACGAAACAAAGGATGAAACTAATATAAAAACAATGAAAGGGCAAAACGGTCTTTTGCCAAGTCAATTTTTAATTTAAAAACACAACCTCTTCTTCTCCAGCAGCACTTCACAAAATTTTGATTTTTCTCTCCTCTCCCTCTCGGCTTCCTCTCTGCCCGCGGCGTTTTCTCCACGCCGACCTCCGATTCGTCCTCCAATCGTCTCGATTCTTCGCGATTTTTTCCCCAATCCCGTTCCTAGGTACGATTCTAAGGTTTTAGGAAAGTTTATTTTGATTTTTACGGAGTTTAGAACTATTAGGTTTCGTTTAGGTTTTGTTAAAAATAGAGATTTAAGGTTCGAAATTTATATGTTTATCGTGATTAAGGATATAAAGGACGTATTGAACGTTATTGGACGAAGTTAGAGTGATTTGTGAGAAATGTTAAAATTTGAGAATTTTTGGGTTTTTAGGAAAAACTCGTTAAATTGTAGTTTTAAACTATCGAGCATTAATCGTTGTATAAATGCCTCGATTAGTTAAGTTAAGATCTTAGGAATTTCCTTAGTTAAGGATGTTGTTAGTTTGGACGATTAATAGCTTAAACTCGTTTTAACGCCGATGTTGTATTTTGCCTCAGATAAACAACGCTCGTGGACGGAGTTTGAGCTGCAACAGACACGAGGTAAGTTCTCGTGACTTACTCTGGCCGATTGGCCTACACCGTGCGTCGAAGTCGTCTCGAGGAACCTTGAGGATTTGTTTGTTTAAATCGTTTTGGGTTTGGGTAGTTAGGATTAGTTGTTTTTATATGTTGTTTGTTTATCGTCTTGATGGTACATATGTGTTTGTTTATCGTCTTGATGGTACACATGTGATTGTTTACTTATGTTATATTGAATTGTTCATGCATCATGGTTTTAAAACATCATGAAAATGAATTTATGCACGGCTTTCATGCAAAGAACATGCATGTAAAGGCAAGTAAAGTATCATAGTAAACAACCATGACATGGGGTATCGGGGATGAGGTTCAGACCTGGCGTTCCGTGGTGAGCGGGTTTCCCTCCCTTCAGATGGTGTGGGCTGTCTAACCGCTGGACGTGCCCTATCTATCTGTCGAGCGTTTTCGATAACCATAGACTGACACGTACCGATATATGAACTGACATGAACTGTTTTCATAGCATCGAGCATACATGATCATGCATAGGCATTTACGTAGAGCTTACTGAGATTTTTATCTCAAAGTGTGTCTTTATGGTGTAGGTGACCTCGATATAGGTGAGAACGAGATCCCTCCACCCGAGGAGTGATGCGGTTGAAGAAGGATGGCTCGTGGGAGTGCGCTGGGCAGTTGATGCGCCTTTTGACCCGTGGGGAAGTGAATGTGTGTTTTGGGAACATGGTAATCTGAAAGAATGATAGTTTAAATGTATAGATGGAACATTCTAGGATGATTGGTTCTGGTTAATAGTTAAAAGATGTTTTAATGTTTTGATAAGTTAGTTTTATAAAAAGATTGTTAAGGTTTTAAATTCGATTTTTATAAACTACATGGTGATTTAAACAGAAGGAAAAGTTAAGTTTTTAAACGTATCCACGTGGTTCATTTTTAGGAAAACTGGTTATGTTTAAAATGTGTTGGAAGGTACGGAAGTGTAGGAGAATATGTGAAATGACGAAGTATAGAAATGTGTAAATTTTGAAGTTTTGCTCTCTGGAATGTCAATTTCCAGAGAGTTACAAAGAAGTGGTACCTCTCTGGAAAAATCCAGAGAGGGGAATGATTGATCGCCCAAGGGGCGATCGGTCGCCGGCACAGGGGGGCGACCAATCGCCCCCCCCCTTATTTTGATGCTTCAGCGATCGATCTCCTGAAAGTGGAGATCGATCGCCGCTCTTCCTTCTCGGCAGAATGACAATTCTGCCCTCCCTTTTGTTTATTTTTAAATTGTTTTAATTATAGTTTTATATAATAGTTTTAATTGTTATAAATGTTTTATTCAATTGATTTTAAATTGTTTTCAAATTGTTTTCCGCATAAATGCTAAGTATAAAAAGAAAATGAAAAATATGTACGGGAAATTGGGTACAGTAAATAGGGTCGTCACATATAATATTTACCTCAAAATTTACAAGTTTGCCCCTAGCCCATTTCTTTGCTCGTTTCGTTATTCGCCTATCGATTTGGATTCTCCGAAATTTTCTTATTCCTCCAAATATTCTACTTTATTCCTAGGGTTCTAACAAAACTTTCCGTTCGCAAAACGGGTTTAATTTACTATATTTACAAAAATACCCTTTATAGTGGAAAACCCAGAAATCCGAATGTAACGACCCATTTTCCCAGCAAGATATTGTCCGCTCTGGGGATTGGGCTGTAACCCAATATCCTCCCCTCACGGCTTTGTTTGGCGAGAACTTCCCAGAATGTCACCCAACCTGGAAATGCTCTTGCCGAAGCACTTTTAACTTCGGAGTTCTTATGGGATCCGTTGCCAATCGTGCTCCAAAACGCGTCTTACTATATTGGGAGGGTCTCTTTACATATGTTTCATTTCCACATACTTCCCCAAGCGATGTGGGATTGTGATGACCCCCTTTTTACGACCTGTCACCTTCCGGTTCACCCGCGCGGACGTACCGCCATCCGGGTTCCGGTTCGTGCAGCCATCGTACCATACTTACACATACGAGTCATCACAATCACCCCCCCCCCCCTCGGGGGCCCAACGTCCTCGTTGGCCACATTTCTGGTTGGGTACAAGGCTCTGATACCATTTGTAACGACCCCATATCCCAGCAAGATATTGTCTGCTCTGGGGATTGGACCGTAACCCAATATCCTCCCCTCACGGCTTTGTTTGGCGAGAACTTCCCAGAAGGTCACCCAACCTGGAATTGCTCTCGCCGAAGCACTTTTAACTTCGGAGTTCTTATGGGATCCGTTGTCAATTGTGCTCCAAAACGCGTCTTGATATGTTGGGAGGGTCTCTTTACATATGTTTCATTTCCATATACTTCCCCAAGCGATGTGGGATTGTGACGACCCCCTCTTTACGACCTGTCACCTTCCGGTTCGCCCGCGCAGACGTACCGCCATCTGGGTTCCGGTTCGTGCAGCCATCGTACCATACATACACATCCGGGTCATCACAATCACCCCCCCTCGGGGCCCAACGTCCTCATTGGCCACATTTCCGGTTGAGTACAGGTTTTGATACCATTTGTAACGACCCATTTTCCCAGCAAGATATTGTCCGCTCTGGGGATTGGGCCGTAACCCAATATCCTCCCCTCACGGCTTTGTTTGGCGAGAACTTCCCAGAAGGTCACCCAACCTGGAAATGCTCTCGCCGAAGCACTTTTAACATCGGAGTTCTTATGGGATCCGTTGCCAATCGTGCTCCAAAACGCGTCTTACTATATTGGGAGGGTCTCTTTAAATATGTTTCATTTCCACATACTTCCCCAAGCGATGTGGGATTGTGACGACCCCCTTTTTACGACCTGTCACCTTCCGGTTCACCCGCGCGGACGTACCACCATCCGGGTTCCGGTTCGTGCAGCCATCGTACCATACTTACACATACGGGTCATCATAATTACCCCCCCCCCCCGGGGGCGCAACGTCCTCGTTGGCCACATTTCCAGTTGGGTACAGGGTTGGAGGATATTGGGCTACGGTCCAATCCCCAGAACGGACAATATCTTGCTGGGAAAAGGGGTCGTTACAAATGGTATCAGAGCCTGTACCCAACCGGAAATGTGGCCAACGAGGACGTTGGGCCCAAAAGGGGGGGTGATTGTGATGACTCGACTTGACACGTATGTGGTGGAACCACCTATGCTCCGCGGATCCTCAGAGGACGTATGTGCCTGGTTGGGGCCGGATTATGGTTTAAAACTCCGCGGATCCAAGAGGGTTGGGCCAGAGGGTTCAACGAAAACTCCGCGGATCCTAGAGGGTTGGGCCGGAGGATTCGGTCGTTGAAAGTGGGGTCGTCACAATACCACATCGCTTGGGGAAGTACATGGAAATGAAACATATGTAAGAGATCCCTCCCAAGATAGTAAGACGCGTTTTGGAGCACGATTGGCAACAGATCCCATAAGAACTCCGAAGTTAAAAGTGCTTCGGCGAGAGCAATCCCAGGTTGGGTGACCTTCCGGGAAGTTCTCTTTAAACAAAGCCGTGAGGGGAGGCTATTGGGCTACGGTCCAATCCCCAGAGCGGACAATATCTTGCTGGGAAAAGGGGTCGTTACACCGAAAAACCCAGGTGTTACATCATACCCTCCTTAATTGAATTTTTGTCCTCAAAATTGGCTTAGCTTATAGTTCTTAACATTAACGCCTTATGCCTTGCTGCCTTATTCCTTAACTTATAATCGCTCTATTCTCTTCGGTCCTTTATCTCCCAAAAATTCGAATTTCCTATTTAAGAGCTTTGATTTTATCTATACTTAGGACCAATCTTTATGGTTTTAAACTAAAACTCCTGAAACCATACAATTCAACATTAGTCTCCAAATTGCATTTCCTACTTTTAATTTGACCAACAATGTCCTAGATTATTCATCGAGTCCTACCAATTTCATAAGTCCAAAATCACATAATCCCTATCCGTGTATTTGACACTTGACGACTCGCACACGCCTTAGTCTATACTTAATCATCCTGACGTTAACTTTAGAACTCTTCTAATTGGACTTATGTTTAGGTTTCCTCAATCAAAGTTTAATTCAAAGTTCAAACCCTCACCTTCTAAATAAAACTAACTTCACTGTCTTCCTTGATCAATGTTTCCTCTAGTTATACCCTTAGGCAGTAGCCATACCTAAGCTTCTTATCACCAATTGGATTGACTACCATCTAAAGGTTTCTACTAACTCCTGGGTTGTGAGCCAGCATCTACGTAAATTCATTAACTTGCTCTAATTTATTCATTCTAACCTTAAGCCACTCGTGTATTCATTGGTCTCGACTTGCAAATTAAGTTGAACCTATGAAATCTTCTAACTTAGCCTCATTTCCAAGGTTATTTAAATACTTTCCATGCAATTCCTCATTCTCCTCATCCGAAGACCCATGAATTTCACCAATCGCACTACCTTAAGTATTGAGATAAACTTCCAATTTTAACCCTTCATTAAATCTAACAATCCCCTTCACTCATCCCTAATATTCCACAAGGATTTCTTCAAGGTTTACAATATAGTCTACCCTCTTTCATTCCTCCTAGTCAGGTTCTGAATATTCTACTTGGCTTCTTTGCAACAATCCTTCCTACGATCCCTTTTTTTTTTTTACAAACATGCTATAGATAAACTTACACCCTTAATCCAAATCTCCTACTTTGTTACTGTTCTATACTTGATACTCACTCTCACTGATTCACTATACCTCCTAACATCATGCGCGTTACTCTAAATCTCTAAACGTGCTTTTAAATTTAAGGTGCTAGACTTTTCTCTAATTAGTCAATGCCTTTAGGTTTCTAAGTTAGTCCAAACCTTCATGTGTTTGCTCCATATTCCTTGGTCGAGTAACACCAAAAACTCGACATGTCAATTACTTGTTGACCAACCTTAACTTCACTAAGTCTTCTCCTATACCGTGTTGGTCATAATCTTTTCACGTATCAACAATCGTCCTTCATTGAGTAGTCCCCTAATACGGTACCCGTTCACTAGAGATCCACCAACTTATAACTTAAGTATCACCTTGCCTATGACTTTGACTCCCTAGTGCCTTAAAACTTATTGGCTTCCCAACTCTAAGTAGATCTACTTATATCCTTCCTCGTTATTGATTAATACGAATACTCCTACGCTATCACTTAGATCTTACGTTCACAACTTTGCACTGATCAATCACATGCCTTAAGATTACCATAGCAATAACTACCTCCCATACCCTCTCAACCATTCACTTAAGCTGAACACCTGAATATCGTCTTCATCTAGATACTTCCAACCCTACATGAATCTAAAGTATACTACTTTCTGCTATATTCTCTTATCCACGTAAACATACTACTAGTATCTTCACGGTCTAGAGTAACTCTTGATAATTTCGTCTCTAAACTTTGAACTCCACTCTGATTTATTGTATTCAAAAACTCTAAGGGTTTGTTAACTAGAGCCCAAATTCTACCTATTCCAATCTTAAACACCTCATAAGTTGTATCTCTCTAATGGTTACAAAATCCTAGGTGTACCATTCTCTTCTCACAGTCACACCGGTAATCTATTTCGGTGCATAGCTCCCTCCTTCTAAGGTCTACATCTCCCAGTATTTAACCTACCGTATTCTCACCCTTATCGCACCAGAATGTAACACAAGCACCTTCCCTAACAGATACTACCTCGGCCCAACTTCACGCTTATACGCAAGATTGTCAACCCTTCTTCGGTCGACCATACACCTCTTTAGTTATACACTCTTAATGGCCAACACTATTAAATTTCGCAAGCCAAAATTCGTTAATTGCTCTCCTTCATCCATTTGTTTATCAGTAAACAACTCATTCCCTTAATTCTTTTTTTTCTTTATATCATAATCCTTTAAATAATACTCTAAATTTCTAAATTCTCAAGACTAATAGAATCCCCTACTAACTAAGATCATCTGTTTCTTAAACTTAAACCACCCTCAAAGTACGCAACTACACTTATACGCCATAAATTTTAACAAATAAAATAAACCAATTAAAAGTAGCTAAGGCTACAACGTGACGCACTGTATCCCCTGCCTCGATGGGGGTGAAGACTGTCACACGATTAAATTCTTGCCGGAATTTTCACCGAGTGATGGCGCCAAGTCCTCGACTAGGCCAGCCCCTCCTCTCAATAATGCGGAATATAAAAGAGATAAAGTGTTTACGGGAAAACCCTCCCAACCCTCCTTGATTTCCGAAAACAAGAACTAGGAACAATTTCTCTCCAAGGCAAACCACAATGCTCAAGACACTCTTCCACTCGAAGTTGATGTCTTGGCTTGGTTGCTCATGGCCTATTTATACACAAATGGCCAAGGCCATGTACATGAATCTTCATAAGTGCAAGCACTAACATAAATAAGCACTAACATGAATGTGAGCACTAACATGAATGTGAGCACTAACATGAATGTGAGCACTAACATAAATAAGCACTAACATAAATGAAGCACTAACATAAATGTCATACTACCTTCTCGCATGGGCCTGCCCCATCGGCCCAGCACTCAGCGCTCGGCCCAGCGCCATATGCGCCTGGGCCAGCGCACAGCGCCCAGATTTGGACTACCCAACTCCAAGTGATCCAGCCCGCGTGCTTCAACTGCCCACCAACACTTAGAATATTTTAGCACGCCTAAGGAGGATGCCGCGCCCCTCCTTCCTTGGGCCCTTGGCCCATGTTTTTATGCATCATGAGAAATGGGGCGTAACAATCTCCCCCACTTATCATGGTTGACGTCCTCGTCAACCCCCAACTAGGTCAACCTCTTGAAATGCCATAGACCCACGTCCTCCCACGTAGCTTCCATAGGCCCACTTCAAGTTGTCTTCAAACAATTGTAGCACCCACTTGATTTTGGATGTTCCACATCTATGCACGGTAATTGGCTTTCCTCCAAAGACCCGCGCCCTCCCATCACTCGACTCCCACGCCCAAAAGCTTCAACAAACCCTCCTCGGCTAGCTTTTGTTGATGATGATACCTTTGACAAAACTCGTCAAATGCCGTAGTCCTTGCCTTCCTCATGTCCGTTTGAGTTGCTTAGCGACCACTTTTGCCTCCCCTTTGCATTCACTTCGCCCACCTTGGCTCGGTCAAATGCACCATGGATTCCGAAGGCCTTTACGGAACCCGAAAGTCTCCTCATCACTTCCTTGCAAGGGGACCACCCGCCCCGTTTTGTTGCTCCACAACGGTGTCTAGTAGTTGAAGTGAATTCACCCGATACACCTCCTCATCACCACTAGAAATGGTATTGACAAGTTGCATGGAGTTAGCTCGAGGCACCTCCTCTCCGTCGGAGTCCTCTCCTCTAACCCGCAATGTGGACACCTTGCCTTTGCTTGGGCACTCTCTTGCAAAGTGAGATCCTCCACAAATGAAGCACCCCGAAGTCTTCCTCGGTTGTGATTGATCACCTCCCACCGACTTGAAAGCACCTTGAGATGTTTTCCCCTTCTCTTTGCTCTCACCATGTGCCTTACCCAAATGTTTGTCCTCCTTCCCTTTCTTCTCGGATGAGGACATGGCTTTGTAGTCCACCAAACTCTCGGCAATAGAAATGGCCGATTGAACGTCCTTTACCCCATGCCGCCTCAACTCCACTTGAGCCCATGGTTGAAGACCCGCCACAAAGTTAAATAACTTGTCACTCTCGTGCATCTCCCGAATATCAAGTAGAATAGAGCTAAATTCCCTTACATATTCGCGCACCGAACCCGTTTGTTTAAGCCCCCTCAAAGCTTCCTTAGCCGTCCATTCCGAATTAAGAGGTAAGAACCGATCTTTCAACTCTCTTTTGAAAAGCTCGAAAGTGTCAATTCGTGGCTCCATGTGTTGGATTTGCCGCCACCATAACTTGGCATCCCCCACCAAGTACATGCTTGTGATCGTGACTTGATTCTCCTCCTCAATTCCAGCCACCATGAAGTATTGCTCCATGTCCCAAAGAAAGTTCTCAACCTCCTTTGCATTGCGGTCTCCATTATAAGGTTTTGGCTCCGGAACCTTATATTGTGTGGCCGAGGTTCCCAACCTCCGACTTGAACCACCAACCACCTCCTTGCCTATCCGAGCCAACCCTTTGTCTATCCTTTCGATAGAGCCCTCCATGCGTTGCTCGATAGCAAGAATATCCGCCCCCACCGATGCTTGGAATTCATCCAACTCCAATCTCATCGTTCGGTGACCCACGATCAATGGCTTGTCCTCCGATGTCACCATTGAAACGCCCATTAGGCTCTCCAACACTTCGAGCCTCGCAAGAATAGCCTCCAAGGTTCCTTGCGGAAGAGAATCCATCTATTTGTGGTCGGCTTGTTCCCAACGAAACCTGGCTCTGATACCAAGTTGTCACACGATTAAATTCTTGCCGGAATTTTCACCGAGTGATGGCGCCAAGTCCTCGACTAGGCCAGCCCCTCCTCTCAATAATGCGGAATATAAAAGAGACAAAGTGTTTACGGGAAAACCCTCCCAACCCTCCTTGATTTCCGAAAACAAGAACTAGGAACAATTTCTCTCCAAGGCAAACCACAATGCTCAAGACACTCTTCCACTCGAAGTTGATGTCTTGGCTTGGTTGCTCATGGCCTATTTATACACAAATGGCCAAGGCCATGTACATGAATTTTCATAAGTGCAAGCACTAACATAAATAAGCACTAACATAAATGAGAGCACTAACATGAATGTGAGCACTAACATGAATGTGAGCACTAACATAAATAAGCACTAACATAAATGAAGCACTAACATAAATGTCATACTACCTTCTCGCGTGGGCCTGCCCCATCGGCCCAGCACTCAGCGCTCGGCCCAGCGCCATATGCGCCTGGGCCAGCGCGCAGCGCCCAGATTTGGACTACCCCACTCCAAGTGATCCAGCCCGCGTGCTTCAAGTGCCCACCAACACTTAGAATATTTTAGCACGCCTAAGGAGGATGCCGCGCCCCTCCTTCCTTGGGCCCTTGGCCCATGTTTTTATGCATCATGAGAAATGGGGCGTAACAAAGACCCTCGGTGCTACCCTTGCAGGTCCCTCGTTCTGTGTCAGGCAGTCCCTGACGAGGTGGTCCATCTTGTTGCAATTAAAACAATGCCCTTTACCTTTCTTTGGACAGTTCCTAGAGAGATGGCCAATCTGCGAGCATTTGAAACACCTTACCAGGTTCTTCTCCAGACAGTTATAGGCAATGTGACCCAGTCCATTGCATCGATAATATCGGCCTGACCCTGCCTTACACTCACCGTAATGATCCTTCTTATACGTTGGGCATTGAGGGAACTGCACATATCCTTGTGCACACTTCTTATTTCCTTCACTAATTTCATCATCACATGTCTTTTTTACGCCCCTCTCTGGTTGTTGCCTTTCCTCTATAGGGTGTGATGGAAGTCAACTGAGGAACCTTTCAATGGACTTTTCTTGCTTTCTTTATATCATAATTCAACTGGGCCAATTTGGGTCAATTGAGCTGATTCAGGTCAAGTGGACTGGTTCAGGTCAACTGGATCGGTTCGGATCAACTAGATCGGTTCGATTCAGCTGGACTTAAGTGAACCAGTTTAGTTTTCATAAAACTGAACTTTCTTCTTCGCGTGGTTTCTATCGAGAGAGGGAGAGTGCATTAGAGAGAGAGAGAGAGATTCTGAACGTAAGAGTTGAATACAGAGCAATGGATAAGGAGCCTTACGCTAAAGGTGGCTGTCGATGGAAGCCAAGAGAGGGGAACTTTGTCGCCGGAGGAGATTCTGCCGAAGAACTCGACCTCGGAGTTCGTCACCAGTGACGGGAGAGGTAAGGGTTCTTTTCTGGTTTTCAAAGAACTTGATAGGGGGAGAGAGCCGTGGTGTGACTTTCCCTTCCACTGAAGCTCTCTATTATAAGAGAGTTTCACCGCCGCTCCTCTAATTTTTCTATAGGAGGGTGACTAATCTTTCCATAAGGGGAGGTATGAATATGCCCTTTTCCCATGGGCAGGTTCATTAGAGAAAGAAAAGGAATGTCTTCCCTTTCTTTAAATTGGAGGAAAAACACCCGATTAGGTACTGATCAACCTGCAATCAAGGAAATTAGATTAATTGGTTGCTGATTAAGATTTATTATGCAGAATTGGAAATTTGATTTGGGGAGATTGAATTAATTGACTGATAATTAAGGCTTATTTGTGGGAATTGAACCCTAATTTTAGATTGATTTTAGGGATATATTTTTAGAATGTTACACTAAGCAACCCTCCAGAAATTTTGTGGAAATTGTCACATTATCCAACACCCTTTAAGCTGACTGCCTCTTACGGCGTTAGGTCACAATCTCTTAAAGGCAACTGCCTCATACGGCAATCTGTCGAGCCTCTCAGGCCAGTTGTAAACCTCGGACATCCTAACGGCCCACAGAGGAAAGCTCTTTGCCACAAAACAAATCACTCAACGGTACAAGTGAATCCTAAGTGACTAACAAGATAATATATGATATGCTTTTGTTAAAAAAAAAAGTTGGACCTAAAGTTAACATAGTCCTAAGCAAAACAAGCAAACACTTAACATGATGCAATCAAACAAGAATTCAAAAAGAATTTTCAAGCAAGAAGAAATAGAATGGTCAGTTGCTGTTTAATTAAATGCAATTTGATTCATGCTTTTCAATCTAAAGTTTAACGTAACATCAATGACTAAAAGACTTGACACTAAACAAAACACGACTCAAATTAGATACATCATGTAGCAACCGGTACGTGGCTTTTATTTTATTGAATTAAGTGATTTTGATTGGTTGCTTAAATAGGTTAAAGTTTGTTAGTCAAGGGCATAAGTGTAATTTTTGTAGCATGTGTTATAAATGGAGGGTTTAGTGAGGGATAACCGCCACTGTTTCTTCACTTTCCTCTTTCAGCTCAGCTCAGCCGACTTCTCTAGCGATTTTTCTCTCCGAATCTCCTTCAACTTAGGTGAGTTCTTCCTTGATTTCTTCTTACTAATGATTTAGGATGAATATATGATATGCATTTGATGATTGGTTTACGGTAGAATGAGTGTTTTAGGAATGCTGTGAGTGAGAGCTGAGTTCGGATTTTGGTGATAAATCTGGAATGCTTGAGGAACAAAGCTTTCAACTAGTTTCCTTAGATTTCTGGATAGTTTATAATGAAGTTTAGCAAAGATCTAATTAATACTCTGTCTACGATTTTAGGTTTGAGCAAAACCCGAAGTAGTTTGAAACCAAGCTTTTCCAGGAAGCCAGGTAAGTAGAGTACGTGTGTACCTAGGGGTGCGCGTGGGCTGGTTCGGTCCGGTCCCAATGCCAAAGCGAACCGGCCCGAACAGGTTCGAGATTTTCATTCCGAAACCTGGACCGGTCTGGTGCGAGACCGGGACCGCACCTGAACCGCACCTGAAATTCCGGTTCGGTCCCGGTTCTGCCCGGCCCTCTTTTTTTTTTTTTGAAAAACTTAAGAATCGGTAGAAAATTAACAAACTGAAAAATAAAAATTAATACAATAATTTTCTAAAAAAGGAAAAAGCTCAAAAACACACCGTGAACACTCTTTCTTCCAAAAATTACAGGTTTATATTACATCTGAGACATGTCCATTAATGCAGAATCCAAGAAATATAAATCGAATCCTCCTTCTCTATGATTTGCAGCAAACCATAGTCACTTATTCAGGTAATTGTCAAAGATTCACTCCTCAAAGTATTAGTCGATCATTTCAAATAAAAAAGAATAAACACAAACCCTATTCGTAAGAGGAAATTTAAAAAACACAATCGTTCAAGTTTCCAGAAAATTTTCTCTCGCACAATCAAGTCCAAACTATGAAAGAACTAAGAAGAGTGACAGAGAGCTAAAACAGGAAGAAAAAAACTACCAAAATTTGGCACTTCACCGGTTTGGGGACACTTGACAGTGGACGCTGACGGAGTAGGGACTTTCAATGGGGATGAAAAATTCGGCCCTCAGAACAGCCGGACAGGGGGGAGAAAGAAACTTTGTGGTCGGAGTTTCGCGCAGGGGAGACCGACCCTTCGCCGTTCGCAATGAAACTTCGCCGCGCACTTCGCCGTTCGAGGCTCAGTTCAACTTCGCACTTCGCCGTTTTCACCAAAACTTCGACGTTAAATCTTCGCCGTTCGGGACTGGTAGCTCTCGACTTCGAGTTCGAGCAGAGAGAGGCAGAGAGCGAGCTCAGCTTGGTTGAGAGTCGGGACTGGGAGAGGGAGACTCAGGGCAGGGAGAAATCAGACTGTTTAATCTTTAAATTAGGGCTTCGGTCCGGTCCGGTTCTTCCGGATTCCAAGTGCTGGACTGAAGACAGGACCGAAGCTCCTCGGTTCCTATTGCTTTGGACCAAGGACCGGACCGAGTTCCAGCACCTATGGACCGAACCCGGATTGAACCCACCGGTCCGGTCCGGTTCCCGGTCCACGGTCCGGTCCTGCCCACCCCTATATGTACCTTCAGGCCTACATCACAAAACAGTAGGATCTATGCTTGTTTGTATGTTTTCAGTATGTCATGCATCATGTTTATGAAAGAACACGAAAAAGAATTTACATGTAATGGCATGGTAAGGCATGAGTAGTTTGAATCAGACAAACTATTAAGGGAACTAATCCGCCCCTTAATCGAGAAGAGGATGTTATGACTTTGGGAAAACTGATCCACTTCCCATCGAACAGAGGGATCAGATCAGCTATTAAGAAAACTAATCCAACCCTTAATCTAGTAGAGGATGTGATGACTTTGGGAAAACTGATCCACTTCCCATCGAACAGAAGGATCAGATCAGAGAACGAACACAAATGCAACTGAGATGTAAAAGTAGAAACTGTATGATTAGGATTTATGAATTTAGTATCTCATTCATATCTGCTCTACTTATTTAGCATTAGACTAATAGATGAGTTTTGTGATGTAGGTGTTGAGGTTTCAACAGGTGATTTCTCTGAGTTTACAAAGGGATAGGTGGAGTTGATGGAGCATATCTATGTCGTGGTTTGGTGCTCTGATGAAGCGGTTTGACTAATGTCTGTACGTGAAGTCTAAATGGATTGATGTTTGTCAAAGTGTGCTGAGAATTTTAATGATTGTAATAGTTTTTAGTATTTCTGATACAGTTTGAGATTTCTCGAATAATGATACATTGTTAGTTCTAACCATGATTCTTACTGGTTTTCAAGCATTTCACTGGGTCAGGTTGTTTTGAATGATTTCAGTAAAATTTACAAGTTCTTTTATCAGTCGGAGTTGTTCTTTGTTTAGACTGTAAATGGTTGATACGCTGTTTTGTTGTCTATCGATAGATGTTGCCTATCGGTAGATGTTGAGTGTTACTGTTTACCGGTAGATGTTGTCAATCGGTAGGACTTGTCTATCGGTAGATGTTGTCTATCGGTGGATGTTGAGTGTTACTGTTTACCGGTAAATGTTATCGATCGGTAGAAGTTGTCTATCGGTAGATGTTGTCTATCGGTGGAGGTTGAGTGTTACTGTTGAGCGGTAGATGAGAGTAGTCGACGTGTCGTTCGGCATATGCCGAAAGGCAGATGTCGTTCAGGTAGGTGCGAGCGGTAGATGTGAGCGGTGGATATCGGTAGTAGAAGATGTAGTCTGTTTCTACTTCTACCGCTGATACTCTTTGGCGGATGACACAGTCTGTTTCTGTTTCTACCGCTGAAATTATTTATCGGTAGATGTGCTCGGTAGCGGTGGACGTGTTCAAATTTAAGGCATTTAAATATTTAACACCCTCATGCCCTCGGTTTTTCTGGCCGATTGCTTCTGTTATTTAATAGTTATATAAATATTGTTTTAGTGATTTGTTTTAACCCTGTTTTACACAAATGATTTTTCCGCTGCAAGTTTTGATGTCTTTAAATAAGTGTCGAATTTTGACCGTTGAGTAAAGTTTTAAAAATCCCTCAAAATGTCTTTGTAACGACCCCAGAGGGATTGTCACATAATCCATATCTTTCTTAATCATTTAATTCTATTACTCACACTCTACTCATTTTTGGTAATATATTTTTTTTTTTGAAACATAACTTAGCTCCAGATGCCATGCACGATTCAATAGGCATCGCTCGGCAGAGGAGTACATTATACATCTGCCGACGGGCAGGGTAAAATGCTCCATCCGATAAAAGACTTCAGCTCTTAAGCTGCACCTACCGATTAAGAAATAAACTTACATCTGCCGATCATACCCCAACAGATTTCTATACTTAATTACTTACTCCTGCCGGTCGCTAAACGACAAGCAAGGAGTTTACATCTTCCGGTAGAGAAAGATTTCATCATCCGATTCGTCACGTGAAACTCGCGTGACTCACTTATCACCGCCTAATAGAGGACATCGTCCGGTGAGCACGAGCTTAACACGTGACCCTTTAAATTTTCACTAGGTAGGAGATATCATCCGATGGGCACATGCATCATTAGACGACAAAATAACATCTTTATGATCCGGTGACTTTAATACACTACATCTACCGGTCACTAGATGACAAAATAACACTCCCATCATCTGATAGCTTAAACGCACTACATCTACCGATCACTAGACGACAAAATAACACTCTCATCATCTGATAGCTTAAACGCACTACATCTACTGGTCACTAGATGACAAAATAACACTCTCATCATCCGATAGCTCAAAGGCACTACATCTACCGATCACTAGATGACAAAATAACACTCTCATCATCCGATAGCTTAACCTTCACTGACTTCAAACTTCAATGGCATAACATTCATATTAATGAAAATCAGTAACTCACCCAGAATTCATATAGCGGAAGACTTAAGCAAACAGACCAACCAATGCTCCTTAAAATTATTTCCAGATTCAGTGGTCAACAGACATCTTTAAAAGAGGACTCAATGTTATGAAATAGACTCATCCTACTTAAACTATCATATTCACTATCATAACTAAAATCATAAAAACATTAACCAGGGGTCTCATTTGCTATCCAGTCACAGATTTGCTCCCTGAACACCTTCCAGCAACCGAGCTTAGACATCCTCATTAACTTTGCGATCCTCACCTGAAAACTCGTCACCTACATCATAAGGTTTGAACTATAAGTCTAATGCTTAGTAAGGAATGCAGTACTAATAAGTATGCATGAATGCTCATTTTGAGAAAATAAATGCTCATGAATCTTTTCTTATTCATATTCATACTCAAGTCTTCATCCAGGTTCATCATTCATATTCATTGTTCATAATCATCATTCATATACATCATTCACATTCATCGTTCATATTCATTGTTCATAATCATCATTCATATACATCATTCATGTTCATCGTTCATATTCTTTGTTCACGTTGTGTGGATTAAGGGAGGATTTGTGCCGGTAAATGGGGTTTGACAGTGAGAGTGCACATAGTTCCCTTGCGGGTCGTATCATTGTCCTTCTTTTGGACAGTGACATACGCCAAACCGTCCCCAACCCTCACTTAATTCACGTTGCATAAGTTTTATATTCTTATCTTGTTCATGAGAAAGTATACTCTTAAAACATTTTCATATGCATAAAACATTCATGATACATGAACATGAAGATTCTTAAATCATCAAGCTACAGAACAGAGCACCATTCGACGTGAAACCTTACCATTGAGCTAATCATCAGCATAAACATTAGACAGTAACATAAGGGAAACTTCTAATCATCATATGGGTTTCTACTTAGCATCTTTTGATGTAGGGTCCTAATAACCGAGAAACCTACACATTCACTTACCTGGTCTCCTTGGCAATTTGAGCTCCTTTCTCTTCAAACTTCTTCACCTAAAACATTTACATTGCAGTAGTTAAAACAAAATCTTATTAGTTCTAATCACAAGTCATCCTAGGATCTAATAGCTATAGTCACTCCCGAATCCTTAGTATAGTTCTCTGTGCAGTTTGAAATCCAAAACCCAAAACAGACAGATTCGATTAGCAATAACTCAGGGTTGGTTGTTTAATGTCCAAAATCGATTCGGAATGACATTACCACTTTCAGATTTTAAAATACCCTTACTAATACTCGGCCATTGAAGAACCCAGAACTTCAACACATAGCAGAAAACAGAGCTTAACGACTAAAAGATAGCTACATTGCCAAACTCGTACCTCGAGCACAAAGTAGCCGAGAAGCAGCAAGGAAATCGATCGTCGAAAGATGAATTTCCAGCTGACAGAGAGCGAGAGCTCGGGAGGGAAAATCGCCGAGAGTAAGAGATGACGGCTACAGTGGTTTAAATGAGGTTTGAATCCTTTCCTTTTTCTTTAAATACTGGTCTCAATCCTCCATTATTACAACTTTGCCACTCAATCTAGTTTAAATCCACATGTAATTAATTAAGCTTGGCATAAAATTCTAAACCGTGAAGATTGAATAATCATGGCCGTTAATTCAGTTAGGAAGTCACCTGGTTGAAGTTGTCGGGTGTTACATCCACCCCTCCTTAAACAAAATTTTCGTCCCCGAAAATTGATCAAGCGAAAAGTTCTTGATATTTATCCATCATGTCCTGCCGTCTTTCCCGTGTGGCTTCCTCAATACCATGATTCATCCATAAAACTTTCACAAGGGGGATTTCCTTATTCCTCAGAGTTTTCACTGCAGATTCCAAAATTCGTACTGGCTTCTCTTCATACGTTAGTGTCGGCTCAATCTCAAAATCCACTGGTTTAACAACTTGAGTAGGGTTCCGTATGCATTTTCTTAACATTGACACATGGAAGACATTATGAATCCTTTCCAATTATGGAGGCAATTGCAATCTATAAGCCGTACTGCCAATCCTTTCTAAGATGGGGAATGGTCCAATAAATCGTGGGTTTAGCTTTCCTTTCTTACAAATCTTAAAACTCCTTTAAATGGTGAAATCCTCAGGAAAACTTCATCACCAACAGAAAACTCAAGGTCTCTTCTCCTCTGGTCTACATAACTCTTCTGTCGGCTCTGTGCAGTTATCATTCTTTTCCTAATAGTGGCAATCTTGTCCGACATCTGTTGCAAAATCTCGGGACCTAGGAGTTATGCTTCACCGACCTCATCCCAGTACAACGGTGACCTGCACTTCCTGCCATACAGTGCTTCATAAGGTGCGATACCTATGGTGGACCGGTAACTATTGTTGTAAGAGAATTCAACCAATGGCAGGTATCGACTCCACGACGTCTGGAACTCAAGCACACATGCCCTCAACATATCCTCAAGTATTTGAATTGTCCGTTCAGATTGTCCATCGGTTTATGGGTGGAAGGCAGTTCTGAAAGATAACTTTGATCCTAATGTGCCTTGCAAACTTTGCCAAAACCTTGAGGTGAATCTAAGATCACGATCGGATACAATAGATAAAGGAATTCCATGCAATCTGATGATTTCTTGGACATACAGATCAGCAAGCTGGTCCATTGTGAAAGTCATTCTTACAGGTATAAAGTGTGCCGACTTTGTCATTCTATCAACCACGACCCAAATACTATCATGTCCTTTAGTTGTCTTTGGCAAACCTACAACAAAATCCATGGCAATGTTTTCCCACTTCCACTCAGGGATTGGTAGGGGTTGAAGGGTACCTCCTGGGCGTTGGTGTTCTGCTTTAACCTGTTGGCATACCAAACATGACTCCACATACATAGCAACATCCCTCTTCATATTTGGCCACCAATAATGTAACCTTAAATCCCGATACATCTTGGTGCTACCAGGATGTACAGAAAAGGAAGAAGAATGGGCTTCAGCCAAGATCAACTCACACAATTCCTTGTCATTCGGAATGTACCATCGGTTCTTAAATTTCAAAATACCATCATTAGAGAGACTGAACTCCGAGGAGGCATCCTTTAACTTACTCATCATGCTACTATTCTCTTTCGAATCCTTTTGTTGTGCCTCTTTGATCCTGTCCAAAATAGTTGGTCGGATAGATAAACCAGCCAGTAAAGCTGACAGCTCGGGAACTATTTCCAATTCGAACCTCTGAACTTCCTTCCTCAAAGGTATAGATATGGTTGATAATGCAGGTTGCATTTTCGTTGACATTCTGCTTAAAGCATCGGCTACAGCATTAGCCTTGCCTGGATGATACTTAATTTCGAAGTCATAATCTTTAACAAATTCTAACCAACGTCTCTGTCTCATGTTTAATTCCTTTTGAGTAAAGAGGTACTTCAGGCTTTTATGATCAGAGAATACTTCACACTGTTGTCCATACAGATAATGTCTCCAAATCTTTAATGCAAAAGCAACTGCGGCTAATTCCAAATCGTGAGTGGGGTAGTTCTGTTCATAATTCTTTAACTGCCTGGAGGCATACGCTATAACCTTGCCTTCTTGCATTAAAACACACCCCAGTCCAACTTTGGATGCATCACAATAAACGCTAAACTTTCCTCCTTCAGTTGGGAGAGTCAAAAGTGGGGCTGTCGTTAACTTCAGCTTAAGTGTCTGGAAGCCATCTTCACAAGCTTCAGTCCAAGAGTACTTGGTGTCCTTATTTGTCAAACTAGTTAAAGGCTTAGCTATCATAGAAAATCCTTTAATAAACTTCCTATAATAGCTTGCCAAACCAAGAAAACTACGGACTTCACTGACATTCCTCGGCTGTGGCCAGTCCTTAACGGCCTGAATCTTAATTAGATCTACTGATATACCCTCAGCAGAAATGACATGGCCTAAAAAGTTAACCCTATACAACCAGAACTCACATTTGGATAACTTGGCATAAAGTTGTTGCTATCTCAGGGTGGTCAAAACTATCCTTAAGTGTTCTATATGGTCAGCTTCAGTCTGTGAGTATATGAGAATATCATCTAGAAATACAATCACAAACTTGTCCAAGTAATCACGAAACACTCGATTCATCAAATCCATAAAAGCTGCAGGTGCATTGGTTAACCCAAACGACATCACAAGGAATTCATAATGTCCATAACGGGTCCTAAAAGCTGTCTTAGGTATATCACTTTCCTTAACTTTCAGTTGGTAGTACCCCGAACGCAAGTCAATCTGTAACACCCGACAACTTCAGCCAGGTGACTTCCTAACTGTATTAACGGTCATAAATATTCAATCTTCACGGTTTAGGATTTTATACCAAGAATGATTAATTTCATGTGGATTTAAACTAAATTGGGTGGCAAAGTTGTAATAATGGAGGGTGATGACCAATATATAAAGAAAAAGGAAATGTTTTAAACCTCACTTGAACCACTGTAGCCGACACCTTCCTTTTCGGCGATTTCTTCCCTCCCAAGCTCTTGCTCTCTGCTTTCAGCACACTCTCTTCGACGATCGGTTTCTCTGCCACTACTCGACTACTCTGTGCCCGAGGTATGCAATAGACAACGTAGTTATCTGTTAGTTTGTTAGCCCTGTTTTCTACTCGGCATTGGAGTTTTGGATTTTTCCAATGGCCGACTAATAATAAGAACACTTGAAATCTGAGAGTGGGAATGCTTTTATCAAATCGAATCTGGACATTTAGAACAACCACCCCTGAGTAATCGATAATCGAATCTGTCTATTCTGGGATTTGGATTTCAAACTGCACAGGGTATTAGACTAAGGATTCGGGAATGACTTTAGCTATTAAATCTTAGGATAACTTGAGATTAGAACTATTAGGATTTTGTTTTAACTACTGCAATGTAAATGTTTTAGGTGAAGAAGTTTGAAGAGAAAGGAGCTCAAGTGCTAAGGAGACCAGGTAAGTGAATGTATTAAGATTTCCGGCTAATAGAGCCTTACATCGTGGGAGTACTAGGTTGTCTTAGATGTCTAATGTTTACCTTATGATGATGAGCTTGTCTGCACTTGAAGGATTGATGAATGATGTGAGTTATACTATTTGATGACCTGCTAGTGAATGTGAAGTTGTCTGCTCTGATATGATCCTTGTCATAGTCTGATGGGTTAAAAGTTCTCATGTTCATGCATCATGAATGTTTCTCAAGCATAAGAAAATGTTTTAATGCATGTTTTCCATGAATAAGATATGTATGTATATATGTATATATATATATAAGATTTATGCAACGTGGACTAAGTGAGGGTTGGGGGCGGTTCGGCGTATGTCACAGTCCAAAGAGGGACATATGAATACGACCTGCAGTAGGGAACAAGATCAAACTCACTGTCGAACCCCCTTTACCGGCACAAATCCTCTCTTAATCCACACAACCTAAACAAAGAATATGATCAAAGACTATGAACGATGAATATGATCCATGAATGTGAATGATGAATATGATCCATGACTATGAATGATGAATATGATCCATGACTATGAATGATGATTACGAGCAAAGATATGAACAAGAAAAGACTTATGAGCATGTGATTTTCCCAAATTATACATTTATGCATCCATGTTAGTGTTGCATTCCTTACTAAGCATTAGGCTTATAGTTAAATCTTATGATGTAGGTGAAGAGTTAGAAGGTGAGGATTTCCAGTCCAGAGATGATATTTAAAGTTGGTTGCCGGAGGATGCTCAGTGTGACAGTGAAGGCTGGATAGGCGATTAAGCTCCCTGGTTATGCTCATAGTAAGTCAGAAAAGTTTACAATGAACAGATGACTAAATAGAACAGAATTTCTCATAACAATGAGATTTGGATTTGAAGGGCTTGTCTTTAGAGTCTGAATACGATTTTAAGGATTAATGAATGGTTTGTTTTGCTTGAGTCTTCCGCTATGCGTATTTTAGATGAGTTTATGATTTTTACTCCTTAAGGTTTATGGTTACTAAGTTAAGATTCGAGTGAGTTGTGGTAATTTCCATCGGATGATGAAAGTGCTATTTTGTCGTCTAGCGATCGGCAGATGTAGAGTGTTTAAGCCATCGGATGATGAGAGTGTTATTTTATCGTCTAGCGATCGGCAGATGTAGTGTCTAAGCCATCGGATGATGAAAGTGCTATTTTGTCGTCTAGCGATCGGGAGATGTAGAGTGTTTAAGCCATCAGATGATGAGAGTGTTATTTTGTCGTCTAGCGATCGGCAGATGTAGTGTCTAAGCCATCGAATGATGAAAGTGCTATTTTGTCGTCCTAGCGATCGGAAGTTGTAGAGTGTTTAAGCCATCGGATGATGAGAGTGTTATTTTGTCGTCTAGCGATCGGCAGATGTAGTGTCTAAGCCATCGGATGATGAAAGTGCTATTTTGTTGTCTAGCGATCGGCAGATGTAGAGTGTTTAAGCCATCGGATGATGAGAGTGTTATTTTGTCGTCTAGTGATCGGCAGATGTAGTGTAATAAGTGCCCGGATGATGTGAGTATTCTCTTATTGTTTAATGTCCAGGCAATGTTTTAAGGCGGTCACGTGAGGCACACATGACCACCGGTCGATGTAAGTTATTTCTTTGTTGTCAGACCCAGTTTAAGAGATGTTCAAAAAAAAATATATATTACCGAAAATAGGTTGAGTGTGAGTAATAAGAATTAATTGATTAAGAAAGATATGGATTATGTGACGATCCTTCTGGGGTCGTTACACAATCTTTGAAAACACCTTAGCTCCTTGCAATTGGTCAAACAAGTCGTCAATTCGGGGCAAGGGGTATTTATTATTAATTGTCAACTTGTTCAGTTCTCGGTAATCTATGCACATCCTTAGGGAACCATCTTTCTTCTTAACGAATAACACAGGTGCACCCAAGGGAGAACTACTAGAGTGTATGAATCCCTTGTCTACTAATTCCTATAGTTGGACTTTTAACTCCTTTAGTTCAACAGGCGCCATGCGATAAGGATTCTTAGATACGGGTAATGCCTCGGGATACGTATCAATTACAAATTCTATTTCTCTATCGGGTGGTAATCCTGGCAAATCATCCATAAACACATCAGGAAACTCTTTAACTATAGAAATATCTTGCAGCTCTACTTTGTTCTTTACCTGAATATCGATTACACTAGCTAGATAACTCTCACAACCATCTTTCAATAACTACTGAGCCTCTAGCGAGGATATAATCGGTATTTTACTTATTTTTGGGATAGCTTGGAAAGTGTACTGATCTCCATTAGGGGGTCGAAACTCGACTAATCCAGACCTACAACTTATCGTGGCATAATGCCTGGATAACCAATCCATTCCTAATGTAACTTCATATCCTTTCATGTCAACTACAATCAGTTCTACATATAACTTCTTATCTCCTAGGGACACAATATCGCCTTTCAATATCTGCTCAGAATACGAGGACTTTCCTGATGGTAACATCACACTATATGGCCTATCAGCTGGTAAGTATTCTAACTTATGCTTACACGCAAACAAGGTTGCAATAAATGAGTGTGTGGCTCCCGTGTCTATAAGTGTATAAGCAGAAACACCACAGATCATAATTGTACCTGTTATGACCGTATGCTGCATGGTGTCTTCGTCTTCCATCATAGCAAAGACTCGGGGCATTACTCTTGCTCGGTTTGGATCGGGTGGCATGGGACAGTCTCTGACTACATGTCCGACCTTGTCACATCTAAAACAGCGGCCAGAAAGAAACTTGCATTCGCCGGGATGGTTCTTCTGACAGGTGGGGCATAGAGGGGCCATTGGTCGCTTTCCTTTTCCCTGATCATCATTTGGATTGAAGGGTCTCTTTATACCTTGTTGTTGTTGTGGTGGTCCCCTGTTCTGTTGCGGCTGCCATCCTTTGTTCTGACGTGGTGGCGGTTGAGTTTCCTTCGTGAGATTTCTTAGCTGCTCACGCTGTGCATATGCTGTCATTTCAGCCTCTTCCAGCTCCAAGGTCTTAGCCGTCACTTCACCGTAAGGTACATTGTGTATCCCAGCAGTCTTTACTTTCATGTACAAACTTGGCTTCAGTCCTTGAACAAATTGGTAAATCCTGTCTTTATCATCCTCAATCATTCGGGGAGCAAACCGTGATAAAGCATCAAATTTGCATATGTAATCCGTCATAGAGCCAGTTTGTCGCAGATTCATGAACTCCTTCTTCTTGTTGGCCCGAACAGTCCTATTGAAGTACTTGTCAAAGAAGGCAGTCTTAAACATTTCCCAGGTCATAGCTCCTGCATTAGCGGCGTTCTGGATTGAATCCCACCAATGCCTTGCACCCAATTCCAAATGAAAGACAGCATACGTGACCTTATCTCCTTCGTCAACCTTGGCATACTTAAACATGTCCTCTATCTTTCGAACCCATTCCTCAGCATAAATAGGATCTGAAACATGTCCATTAAATACCGGGGGTGGAAGCCGGTGGAAACGCTCACCCCCATGATCATGAGTTGCATTAGTACTGGAGTTGCCTTGTTCCTCTCTAGCAATCATCAGCTGTTCGATCTGGCGAGATTGGCGCATGACCAACTCTGTCAACTGAGCAATGGCATTGCAATCCTCATTGGTCTCTCTCTGCTAACCTCTAACCATTTTTGGGATTCCTAGACAAATAATTATAGATACATCTTAACTTAATGACATTTACTGAAATCATAAATACTTACAGTTGCTGGAGTGTACTCAGATGGCAATCTGTGCTTGGTGGCAGTCTACAGAATCGATTTTAGAACCCGGTTTTGCTCTGATACCATAATTGTAACGACCCCAGAGGGATCGTCACATAATCCGTATCTTTCTTAATCATTTAATTCTTATTACTCACACTCTACTCATTTTTGGTAATATTTTTTTTTTTTGAAACATAACTTAGCTTAAGATGTCATGCACGATTCAATAGGCATTGCTCGCAGAGGAGTACATTATACATCTGCCGACGGGCAGGGTAAAATGCTCCATCCGATAAAAGACTTCAGCTCTTAAGCTGCACCTACCGATTAAGAAATAAACTTACATCTGCCGATCATACCCCAACAGATTTCTATACTTAATTACTTACTCCTGCCGGTCGCTAAACGACAAGCAAGGAGTTTACATCTTCCGGTAGAGAAAGATTTCATCATCCGATTCGTCACGTGAAACTCGCGTGACTCACTTATCACAGCCTAATAGAGGACATCGTCCGGTGAGCACGAGCTTAACACGTGACCCTTTAAATTTTCACTAGGTAGGAGATATCATCCGATGGGCACGTGCATCACTAGACGACAAAATAATATCTTCATCATCCGGTGACTTTAATACACTACATCTACCAGTCACTAGATGACAAAATAACACTCCCATCATCCGATACCTTAAACGCACTACATCTACCGATCACTAGACGACAAAATAACACTCTCATCATCTGATAGCTTAAACGCACTACATCTACCGGTCACTAGATGACAAAATAACACTCTCATCATCCGATAGCTTAAACGCACTACATCTACCCATCACTAAATGACAAAATAACACTCTCATCATCCTATAGCTTAACCTTCACTGACTTCAAACTTCAATGGCATAACATTCATATTAATAAAAATCAGTAACTCACCCAGAATTCATATAGTGGAAGACTTAAGCAAACAGACCAACCAATGCTCCTTAAAATTATTTCCAGATTCAGTGGTCAACAGACATCTTTAAAAGAGGACTCAATATTATGAAATAGACTCATCCTACTTAAACTATCATATTCATTATCATAACTAAAATCATAAAAACATTAACCAGGGGTCTCATTTGCCATCCAGTCACAGATTTGCTCCCTGAACACCTTCCAGCAACCGAGCTTAGACAACCTCAATAACTTTGAGATCCTCACCTGAAAACTCGTCACCTACATCATAAGGTTTGAACTATAAGCCTAATGCTTAGTAAGGAATGCAGTACTAATAAGTATGCATGAATGCTCATTTTGAGAAAATAAATGCTCATGAATCTTTTCTTATTCATATTCATACTCAAGTCTTTATCCTGGTTCATCATTCATATTCATTGTTCATAATCATCATTCATATACATCATTCATATTCATCGTTCATATTCATTGTTCATAATCATCATTCATATACATCATTCATATTCATCGTTCATATTCATCGTTCATATTCATTGTTCATAATCATCATTCATATACATCATTCATGTTCATCGTTCATATTCTTTGTTCACGTTGTGTGGATTAAGGGAGGATTTGTGCCGGTAAAGGGGGTTTGACAGTGAGAGTGCACATAGTTCCCTTGCGGGTCGTATCATGGTCCTTCTTTTGAACAGTGACATACGCCAAACCGCCCACAACCCTCACTTAATTCACGTTGCATAAGTTTTATATTCTTATCTTGTTCATGAGAAAGTATACTCTTAAAACATTTTCATATGCATAAAACATTCATGATACATGAACATGAAGATTCTTAAATCATCAAGCTACAGAATAGAGCACCATTCGACGTGAAACCTTACCATTGAGCTAATCATCAGCATAAACATTAGACAGTAAGATAAGGAAAACTTCTAATCATCATATGGGTTTCTACTTAGCATCCTTTGATGTAGGGTCCTAATGACCGAGAAACCTACACATTCACTTACCTGGTCTCCTAAGCAATTTGAGCTCCTTTCTCTTCAAACTTCTTCACCTAAAACATTTACATTGCAATAGTTAAAACAAGATCCTATTAGTTCTAATCACAAGTCATCCTAGGATCTAAAGCTATAGTCACTCCCGAATCCTTAGTATAGTTCTCTGTGCAGTTTGAAATCCAAAACCCAAAACAGACAAATTCGATTAGCGATAACTCAGGGTTGGTTGTTTAATTTCCAAAATCGATTCGGAATGACATTACCACTTTCAGATTTTAAAATATCCTTACTAATACTCGGCCATTGAAGAACCCAGAACTTCAACACATAGCAGAAAACAGAGCTTAACGACTAAAAGATAGCTACATTGCCAAACTCGTACCTCGAGCACAAAGTAGCCGAGAAGCAGCAAGGAAACCGATCGTCGAAAGAGGGATTTCCAGTTGACAGAGAGCGAGAGCTCGGGAGGGGAAATCGCCGAGAGTAAGAGATGAAGGCTACAGTGGTTTAATCGAGGTTTGAATCCTTTCCTTTTTCTTTAAATACTGGTCTCAATCCTCCATTATTACAACTTTACCACTCAACCTAGTTTAAATCCACATGTAATTAATTAAACTTGGCATAAAATTCTAAAGCGTGAAGATTAATCATGGCCGTTAATTCAGTTAGGAAGTCACCTGGTTGAAGTTGTCGGGTGTTACAGTCTTAGTTCGGTTCAGCGTTATGAGTAACGAACCGTGTTTATAAAATTCGGGGCATTACAGTTTGGTATCAAAGGCATTTAGTTAAACCGTTCAAAAGATTACTCATCAGTGCCGATCGTCGCATAGGAGTACTCCAACAACTGTAAGTGTTTATGTTAATCCTAGTTGCTAGATATTTATGAGAGTAATTAACCTTGAACAGGAATATAGCGAAATGGCTAGACGACCAGGAAGACCAAGAGTACCGAGAAAGATGCCCAATTTGAGAAGTGAGGAGGATCGTAGTGTGATTAGAGAGTTGACAGCTTTGGTACGTCAGCAGTCTGAACAATTGGGACTGCTTCTGAACCGAGATGTGCAAGGGAGTGCCAAATCGTGTCCCAACAATGAGCAATCAGGAGACAGATTTCGGAGACTGCAACCGCCCACATTTGATGGACAGTCATATAATCCGGTTGTTGCTGACGGATGGCTTAGGAAGATTGAGAGTATATTCAGATGTGCCAACATTGGGGAAGGAGACAAAGTCACTTTGGCAACGTTCCATTTGGCTGGGGATGCTCAACTTTGGTGGGAAACAATGGAGACCACCACTGATGTTCTGGCTATGTCTTGGACACAATTCAAGGAGACTTTTTATGAGAAATACTTTAATAGCACCGTCCAGACTACAAAGAAGATGGAGTTTCTGAACTTGAAGCAGGCGGGATCCGTGTCTGAGTACAATAGACAGTTTGAGTCCCTGTCCAGGTTTGCTGGACATCTTGTTCACAGGAATGAGGATAAGGTGTTTCAATTTATGCATGGACTGAAGCCAAAGATTTATAGAGGAGTCAAGTTTTCGGGTATTAAAGGTTTGTCTTACGGTGAAGTTGTGTCCACGGCATTGGAAGTGGAAGAAGCATAAATGAAGTGTACTGGAGCAAGAGAAGCCCCACGAAAGTTTATTCAGTCACACCAACAGAGTGGGATGAAGAGGCCCAGTGAAGGCCAGGGTAGTCAGGGAGCAGGAAAGAAAGTACTGAATGCTAGGAAGTTTCCCCAATGCTTGATATGTTTGAAGAATCACTTGGGAGAGTGCAGATTTGGGTTGGAAAAGTGTTTCAACTGTGAAGAAGTTGGACACACGTTCAGAAATTGCTCGAAGCCTAGGGTCACCCAAATGCTACAACTGTAATAAGGTTGGTCATATTAACAGAGACTGCCCAACTTTAAAGAATGGTCCTGCTAAGATAAAGCTGAGGATATTCTCCATGATGGAGTCGGGTGATGATGATCAGCCTGCGGTAGTATCAGGTACTATATTGATCAACTCTATGTCTGCTTTCACTTTAATAGATTCTGGTGCACTACAGTCTTTTATAGCAGTCTGCATTTGCTGTTAAGTTAGATGTAACAGCCTACGCCAACTGGACATGTGTTTAATGTCACGTTACCCTCTGGTGAATGCATGCACTCTAGCCGAGTGATGCTAAATATTGTAGTGTCAGTGGGAAGCGTGAATCTGCCTGCTGATCTCATTATCATGGCGATAATGGGATTTGATGTAATCCTAGGAATGGACTGGTTGTTTAAACATTATGCCACAATCGATTGTAGGACTGGAATTATTAGTTTCCAACCCCCTGGTGGTTTGAAACATATCTTCCAAGCTTTTAAGAAGTATAAGGAAATGTCTGTTATTGCCCCTATTGATGTTAGACCTTCTCCATGCGGAGAGTATTTATGCTTTTTGGCCAATGCTATAGACACACAGGTTGTAGGAAAATCGAGTCCTCAAAATGTCTTAGTTGTCCAAGACTTCCCAGAAGTATTCCTAGATGACATTCCTGGCTTGCCGCCAGATAGAGAAATCGAGTTTGTTGTAGACGTCTACCCAGGCGCGGAGCCTGTATCTAAGAATCCTTACAGATTAGCACCAACAGAGCTTAGAGAGTTAAAGAAACAGTTAGAGGAACTGTTGGAAAAAGGATTCATACGCCCGAGTTATTCACCGTGGGGTGCACCTGTTTTTTTTTTAAGAAGAAGGATGGATCATTGCGCATGTGTGTTGATTATTGGGAATTGAACAAATTAACTATCAAGAACAAGTATCCATTACCAAGGATTGATGATCTATTCGACCAACTTAATGGTGCACGAGTCTTCTCTAAGATTGACCTTAGGTCCGGTTATTACCAATTGAAAGTCAAATCAGAAGATATCCCTAAGACAGCCTTTCGCACAAGGTATGGACATTATGAGTTTTTGGTTATGTCTTTTGGATTGACAAATACACCAGCAGCTTTCATGGATCTCATGAATAGAGTGTTTCACGAGTATCTAGATAAATTTGTCATAGTATTTATTGATGATATTTTAATCTATTCACGTACTGAGGATGAACATGCAAAACATTTGAACTTGGTATTAGGAGTACTTAAGCAGCACTTACTTTATGCCAAATTTTTCAAGTGTGAGTTTTGGTTGGACCAAATTCACTTTTTGGGTCACGTTATCTCGGGGGATGGGATATTTGTGGCCCCAACCGAAGAATGCTACAGATATTCGGAGTTTCCTTGGATTAGCAGGATATTACAGAAAGTTCATTGAAGGATTCTCAAAAATTTCTACACCCCTTACCCGATTAACAAGGAAAAATATGAAGTATATACGGACTGATGAATGTGAGTTTAGTGTTCAAACCTTGAAACAGAGACTGACCAATGCCCCAATACTAACACTCCCCGTTGAGAATGGAAAGTTTAGCATTTATTGTGATGCATCCAAAGTTGGTCTTGGTTGTGTCTTGATGCAGGATGGAAAGGTAATAGCTTATGCTTCTAGACAGTTGAAAACACATGAGAAGAATTATCCTACACATGATTTGGAATTAGCTGCGGTAGTTTTTGCGTTAAAGATTTGGAGGCATTATTTGTATGGACAATCTTGTGAAATATTCTCAGATCATAAGAGTCTGAAATATATTTTCACACAGAAAGAGCTAAACATGAGGCAGCGTCGGTGGTTGAAGTTTGTCAAGGATTACGATTTTGAGATCAAATACCACCACGGCAAGGCAAATGTAGTGGCTGACACATTGAGTAGAGTAACAACATCAGCCTCGACATTGATTATTGACATACCGATAGCCTTAGAGACAGAATTCCAAAGATTTGACCTGGAATTTGTGTCCAGAGTGTCAGCCATGCTTTCTGCCATATCCTTGAAGCCTACTATTTTGGAGAGAATAAAGGAAGTCCAGGTAAATGATGTTGAATGCAATAAGTACAAGTTAAGCATAGATTCTTCTGATAAATCAGATTTCAACTTTTCTACTGATGGAATTCTCAAGTTTCGGAATAGATGGTTTGTTCCAACAAATGAAGAACTTCGAAATGAAATCCTTTTGGAAGCTCAATCTTCTAGGTTATCTGTTCATCCTGGAAGTACAAAAATGTACAGAGACCTTAAACAACACTATTGGTGGCCAAATATGAAAAGAAGTGTGGCGGAGTACATTGGATCGTGTTTGATTTGCCAACAGATTAAAGCTAAACATCAGAGACCTGCGGGAACATTGCAACCCTTACCAGTTCCCGAATGGAAATGGGAACAAATAACGATGGGCTTTGTTGTGGGATTGCCTAGAACAGCAAGGGGACATGATGCAATTTGGGTGATAGTTGATCATCTAACCAAATCTGCCCACTTCCTGCCAATAAAGATAACTTACTCGATGGATCAGCTCGCTGAATTGTATGTGCATGAGATTGTTAGATTGCATGGAATTCCAATCACTATAGTTTCAGATCGAGATTCTAGATTTACATCTAAGTTTTGGCAGAGTTTACTTAAGGCTATGGGTACACAGCTCAACTTTAGTACAGCTTTTCACCCTCAAACAGATGGACAATCCGAGAGGACTATTCAAACGTTGGAGGATATGCTTCGTGCATGTGTATTAGAATTTCAAGGTTCTTGGACTAAGTATTTATCATTGGTGGAGTTCTCTTATAACAACAGTTTTCAGGCAACAATAGGCATGGCACCATACGAGGCATTATATGGACGAAGGTGCAGATCTCCATTGTACTGGGATGAACTTGGAGAAGCACGATTGATTGGTTCTGACATTGTGCAACAGATAGTGGAGAAGATTGCTCTTATCCGACAGCGGATCTTGACAGCTCAAAGCCGACAGAAAAGCTATGCCGATAGAAGACGTAGAGATTTAGAGTTTGAAGTTAGTGATGAAGTGTTTCTTAAAGTTTCATTGTTCAAAGGAGTTGTAAGGTTTGGGAAGAGAGGTAAGTTGAATCCCAGATACATAAGACCTTTCTCAATCTTGAAGAGGATTAGGAAGACAAGCTTATCAATTGCAGTTACCAGTCTTTATGGAGTGAATTCACAATGTGTTCCATGTTTCTATGCCGAAGAACTGTATGCGGAATCCAACTCAGGTTGTGGAACAGTAGAACATTGAAGTTCATCCTACCCTTACCAATGAAGAGAAACCAGTGGAAATTCTGGACTATGCAACAAAAGTGCTACGTAACAAGGAAGTTCAACTAGTGAAGGTGTTATGGCGTAATCAGAATGTAGAGAGGCAACTTGGGAAAGCCAGCAAGACATGATGAGCCGATATCCTGAGTTCTTTAAGCACAGAATTTTGAGGACAAAATTTTTTTAAGAAGGGTAGATTATAGCAACCGGTACGTGGCTTTTATTTTATTGAATTAAGTGATTTTGATTGGTTGCTTAAATAGGTTAAAGTTTGTTAATCAAGGGCATAAGTGTAATTTTTGTAGCACGTGTCATAAATGGAGGGTTAGTGAAGGATAGCCGCCACTGTTTCTTCACTTTCCTCTTTCAGCTCAGCTCAGCCGACTTCTCTAGCGATTTTTCTCTCCGAATCTTCTTCAACTTAGGTGAGTTCTTCCTTGATTTCTTCTTGCTAATGATTTATGATGAATATAGGATATGCATTTGATGATTGGTTTACGGTAGAATGAGTGTTTTAGGAATGCTATGAGTGAGAGCTGAGTTCGGGTTTTGGTGATAAATCGGGAATGCTCAAGGAACAAAGCTTTCAACTAGTTTCCTTAGATTTCTGGATAGTTTAGAATGAAGTTTAGCAAAGATCTATCTAATAATCTGTCTACGGTTTTAGGTTTGAGTAAAACTCAAAGTAGTTTGAAACCAAGCTTTTCCAAGAAGCCAGGTAAGTAGAGTACGTGTGTGCCTTCGGGCCTACATCACAAAACAGTAGGATTTATGCTTGTTTGTATGTTTTTAGTATGTCATGTATCATGCTTATGAAAGAACACGAAAAAGAATTTAAATGTAATGGCATGGTAAGGCATGAGTAGTTTGAATCAGACAAACTATTAAGGGAACAAATCCGCCCCTTAATCGAGAAGAGGATGTTATGACTTTGGAAAAACTGATCAACTTCCCATCGAACAGAGGGATCAGATTAGCTATTAAGGAAACTAATCCGCCCCTTAATCTAGTAGAGGATGTGATGACTTTGGGAAAACTGATCCACTTCCCATCAAACAGAATGATTAGATCAGAGAATAAACACAAATGCAACTGAGATGTGAAAGTAGAAACTGCATGATTAGGATTTATGAATTTAGTATCTCATTCATATTTGCTCTACTTATTTAGCATTAGGCTAATAGATGAGTTTTGTGATGTAGGTGCTGAGGTTTCAACAAGTGATTTCTCTGAGTTTACAGAGGGATAGGTGGAGTTGATGGAGCACATCTATGCCGCGGTTTGGTGCTCTGATGAGGCGGTTTGACTAATGTCTGTACGTGAAGTCTAACTGGATTGATGTTTGTCGAAGTGTTCTGAGAATTTTAATGATTGTGATAGTTTTTAGTATTTTTGATACATTATGAGATTTCTCGGATAATGATACATTGTTACTTCTAACTGTGATTCTTACTGGTTTTCAAGCATTTTACTGGCTCAGGTTGTTTTAAATGATTTCAGTAAAATTTACAAGTTCTTTTAGCAGTCGGAGTTGTTCTTTGTTTCGAGTGTAAATGGTTGATACGCTGTTCTATTGTCTATCGGTAGATGTTTTCTATCGGTAGATGTTGTCTATCGGTAGATGTTGTCTATCGGTAGATGTTGAGTGTTACTATTTACCGATAGATGTTGTCAATCGGTAGGAGTTGTCTATCGGTAGATGTTGTCTATCGGTAGATGTTGTCTATCGGTGGATGTTGAGTGTTACTATTTATCGGTAGATGTTGTCTATCGGTGGAGGTTAAGTGTTACTGTTGAGTGGTAGATGAGAGTAGTCGACGTGTCATTCGGCAGATATCGTATAGGTAGGTGCGAGCGGTAGATGTGAGCGATGGATGTCGGTAGCAGAAGATGTAGTCTGTTTCTACTTCTACCGCTGATACTGTTTGGCGGATGACGCAGTCTGTTTCTGTTTCTACCGCTGAGATTATTTAACGGTAGATGTGCTCGGTAGCAGTGGACGTGTTCAAATTTAAGACATTTAAATATTTAACACCCTTATGCCTTCGGTTCTTCTGGTCGATTGCTTCTATTATTTAATTGTTATATAAATATTTTTTTAGTGATTTGTTTTAACCCTGTTTTACACAAATGATTTTTCCACTGCAAGTTTTGATGTTTTTAAATAAGTGTCGAATTTTGACCGTTGAGTAAAGTTTTAAAAATCCCTCAAAATGTCTTAGTTCTATTCAGCGTTATGAGTAGCGAACCGGGTTTATAAAATTCGGGGCGTTACACATCAACATTAGGAAGCAAAACAAAATCATAAAACATGGCAAAATAGAATTTTCTAGTTCCAATTTTAACATTTAATTTGCTTCAAGTTTATCTTCCTAGCCATTTCAATCAAAACATCAACTAAGATCCTAAACACCGTTAAACAAAATGCAAAGCATAGTAAATATTTACATAATATTTTAGATACTTTAAAAGACACTTAATCAGAAAAATAAAATACCAAAACAACAACAACAAAAAAAAAACCATAGTTTGGGCATTTTTTTCGGAAAATAAACAGAACCACATTAATCTTAACCATTTCCAATTCATACTCAGCAGTCCAACAAAAGATTTCAATCATTAGGAGTTAACATAAGGTGGTGCTTTAATTCACAAGTAACTCAATAATGATCATCATCCAAACAGAACATACTTGCTGTCAAAGTTCATCAACTGAAACTCAGCTATTACTTGGTGTTGACTCTTAACAGAGCAGCAAAAGATGCTGCAGTATACACAACAAACAAGAACCAAAAAGAATACAGAAACCAGAGAAACAGTTTGGAACAAAACATAATCAAGCTGTAATCGATATTCTATGAAGTTCATGAGTCATGTTTAAAAGACACAACATGTTGCTATAAATAACAGATAGACATGCCAGAGCATTATGATGATTAAACATTAAACCAGCTTCGAATTATCAATCAGAAAATAAAATTCACAAACAAATAGAAAACAATTCACATACAACTGACTAACAAGAATAGGAGATGGATGTCAGCACAATATTCTCAATTTCAGCCAACAAAAATCAGAAAATAGTTTTAGATAACCAATAGAAAATGGGTTCTCGGTTAGGCTAGACAATTATCAATTGATCAACAAAGTGAGAGTTTAAATTTGACCCATAAGACTAAATCACATGAAGAGCAAACAATCTGGTCAACCCATCAGAATGATAATATGTTTAGACATTTAATTGCTATTGGTTAACAGAAAAGATTAACAAAACTAAGACACTAACTAAACAAAATTGAAAACATGATATACTAATGGGTAATTCTAGTAAGTGAAATAGAACTGAACGACAAAACACAAGGAACAGAATGACACGGGATCCCTAGGAAAGGATCCGTGTTCGAACCCACAAAATGATAGAAAATGTACTCGGGTGCAAGTGTTGTGCTAAATGAAAATAAAGAGAACAAAAATAGAAGAAAAGTGCAAATAAATAAAAGGTGGAGGTGTGTGATTATGAAGAGTGGTCGAGAATGAAGAGAATGGATATATGAATTGCAATAAAATGGGAGAAAATGGAGAAGTGAATATGTGTGGAAAAGTGTAGAGAGATGAGATGAAAATGAAAGAAAATGCAATAAAATAAAGGGTGGAGTGTGTGAGTTTGATGGCTGAAAATGAAAGGTGAGATTGTGTGAATGTGTTTGCAATAAAAGTAAAAGAAATACCCTTGGAGGTTCTATAGAGCGATCTTACGGGTTAAGCTCTCGGATAAATGTTTTTCGGGAGGAAAACGACCACCGTAGGCCAGGGATTTTCGTCCTCAATCCAACTCCCAATGGAGAGGGTGAGGGAATGAATAAGAGCTAACCTAGCAACCCAAGTTAGGCTAGCAATGGAGGCCAACTCCTCTTGGTTCAAAGAACCAAGGAAAAACTCTAAGGAAAACCTTGAGAGAATATGGAAATAGTAGTGTATTGATTTGGGCAAAAGTTGTTTACAAACACCAATCTTATGCTTAAATAGAAAATCCTAGGGTGGATGATTAGGGTTTCCATAAGGATGAATGAATGGTGGCCCTTGGATAAAAAAGGATGGATGGCCAAGATCAAGGCAAACAAGCACACATCCTAGGGAGGAGATGAATGCCATGCCTAAATGGATCAATGGAGGGAATCTTGCCACATCATCAATCCATGTTGCCACTAACTCTTGTACTTGCAAAATTATACCTTTTTTGTGGGCTCTTCTTTGGGCCAAGGCTTCCATTGGGCTCCATTTATTGTAGGGCCTTTTCCTTTGAATATTTTGTTGAACTTCCTCCAACCCAAATCCACCACCATACATCTAGTCCTAACCACACAATCTAATGCATGAAATGCAATTATAAAATCCTTACAATAAAGGCGAATGTATGCCAATGAGCTTTAAAATTAAAAATTACAAATTAAGGCCCAAGAAGACAAATTCCCATAGAGCTATCAGCAAGCTCCGTGCGAATGCTCCAATGAATGACATGGCAAGGCTTCTCCACATCCTCTGATGTCGGCTCCCAAGTGAAGTCCATGATGTGTTCCAAACCTGCAAAAAGAGACAATTCATTAGAATATTGATTAAGTAAATTTTGTGCCCGAGTTTGTGATCTCATGACGGGCCTCCGAGGCATGTCATCCCCTCCGGGTGGCTGAGGATTTGACCTCAAATCCGTTAGTTCAGCCTCCTCTTCATATCCCATTTCTCCAATATAAGGGGACAAATCTTGCACATTGAAGGTGGATGACACTCCATAATCGCCAGGTAACTCTACTTTGTACGCGTTAGTATTTATGCGTTCCAAAATTTTGAAAGGGCCTTCAGCCCTAGGCAACAATTTAAAGCGTCTTTTGGCGGGAAATCGTTCCTTCCTAAGATGTATCCACACCAAATCTCCGACATTAAAAATTACCTCTTTCCGTCCTTTATTAGCATGCTTAGCGTAATTGGCATTATTTTTCTCAATCGCTTGGCGAACCTTCTCATGTAACTTTTTCATTTGTTCGGCTATACTTGCTCCCGAAGGGTTGATTAGGTCTTGGGTTGGAATATGAATAAGTGTCAAGGGTGTATTCGGATTAAAACCATATACTACCTCAAATGGCGTTTGTTTGGTGGTGGAATGAAGGCTTCGGTTATAACCGAATTCAACTTGGGGTAGTAATATGTCCCAATTGGTTAGATTCTTACCTATGACACTTCGGAGAAGGGTTCCCAAAGTCCTATTGAACACTTCCGTTTGGCCGTCCGTTTGGGGATGGAAAGATGTACTAAAACATAATGTAGTCCTCAACTTCTTCCATAAAGTCTTCCAAAAAGTGCTCAAGAACTTAGTATCGCGATCTGACACAATAGATTGAGGCACTCCATGGAGTCTAACTATCTCCTTGAAGAATAGGTCGGCTAGAGCAGCAGAATCATCAGTCTTATTGCAGGCAATAAAATGCGCTATTTTAGAGAATCTATCCACAACCACAAGTATAGAATCCTTATTATGTCCAGTTCGTGGTAACCCTAAAACAAAATCCATACTAATTTCTACCCAAGGATGTGTAGGAACTGGTAAGGGAAGGTAAAGTCCTTGGGGTAGAACTTTTCTTTTGGCCTTTTTACAAATAATGCACTTTTCAACATAGTGGTGCACGTCCTTCATCATGTGAGGCCAATAAAATTTTTCTTTTAATAATTCTAGGGTCTTCTTTTCTCCAAAGTGTCCAGACAATCCTCCTCCATGAGCTTCTTTAATAAGGCATTGTCTTAGACTGCAATGTGGAATACATAATCTTCCATTTCTTAGTAAGAATCCATCTACAAGACTATATCCTCCTTCCGCCTTATTTTGGTAAACTTGATACGGCAATCCAAAATCTTTATCTGATGCATACAAAGTTTTAATCCATTCAAATCCGAAAAATCTAACACCTAATTCTGTCAAGAGGATACGTCTTCGACAGAGAGCGTCGGCAACGGTATTATCCGATCCTTTCAAATATTTTAAAATATAGGGAAATCTTTCCAAGAATTCCACCCATTTTGCGTAACGCTTGTTGAGTTTGTGTTGGCTCTTAATGTGCTTGAGAGATTGATGGTCAGAATGAATCACAAACTCTTTTGAAAGTAGATAATGTTGCCAATGTTCTAGAGCTCTAATTACAGCATAGAACTCTTTATCATAGGTCGAATAGTTCAAAGCAGCTCCTTTCAATTTTTCACTAAAATACGCAAGAGGCTTGCCATCTTGCATCAATACAGCTCTAATGCCAATATCGGAGGCATCACTCTTAATCTCAAAAACCTTATTAAAATCAGGAAGTGCTAAAACGGGTGATTGACAAGGTTTTTCTTTAATCAAATCGAAGCTACTTTGGCATGCCGGTGTCCAATTAAAGTCAACTCCTTTTTTGGTAAGGTTCGTAATAGGAGCGACTAAGGAACTGAAGTCTCTAATGAACCTCCTATAAAAAGAGGCTAATCCGTGGAAACTACGGACTTCAGTGATACTATTAGGAGTGGGCCACTCCTTGATGGATTTAACCTTATCTTCGTCCGCTTCCAAGCCATCCTTAGAAATTATGAAGCCCAAAAAGTAAACCTTTTCTTGTCCAAATGAACATTTACTCAAATTCCCAAACAATTTGGTTCGACGGAGAGTTTGAAATAATAGCCCGACATGGTTGACATGTTGTGAAAGGTCGCGACTATATACCAAAATGTCATCGAAATACACGACAACAAATTTTCCAAGGAACTCCTTAAGAACATGGTGCATTAACCGCATGAAGGTGCTCGGGGCATTTGTAAGACCGAATGGCATAACCATCCACTCAAACAATCCGTATTTTTTTTTAAGGCGGTTTTCCATTCATCACCTTCTTTCATTCGTATGGTGATATCCACTCTTCAAGTCTACTTTGGAAAATATCGATGCTCCACTCAATTCGTCCAACATGTCTTCAAGTCGAGGAATAGGATACCTATACTTAATGGTTATTTGGTTGATAGCTCTACTATCAACACACATCCCCATAGAACCATCCTTTTTAGGTACCAATAAGGTAGGTACGGCGCATGGGATAATTGATTCTCTTATGTATCCCTTTTCCAACAATTCTTGGACTTGCACTTGTAGTTCCTTTGCCTCTTCAGGCCTCATTCTATAGGTCGGTCGATTTGGTAACAAACTCCGGGTTGGAGGTCGATTTGATGTTCAATTCCTCTAATCGGTGGTAATCCGATTTGTAGTTCTTTGGGAAAAACATCTTGATAGCTCTTAAGTAGATTTTGGACCGCTAAGGGTATCTCGCCAAGCTCCATAATGCGGTCTCTAAATAACACTAGAATCACAGTCTTTCCTTTTGTTACCGCAGCTCTAAGTCCTTTTTTGGTCAAGAGAAGATTTTCTTTAATCTTTTCTTCCTTTCTAATCGATTCATCATGAGCAATTTTTTCAGGTGTCATAGGAAGTAATTTGATCGTCCTACCGCTGAATTTTAAACTATAATTGTTGAGGAATCTGTCGTGTTGCACCCTACGATCATAAAGCCATGGTCTCCCAAGTAGGAGATGACTCGCATTCATAGGCACGACATCGCAAAGAACCGCGTCTTTATACTTGCCAACAATGAAATTGACGGTTACTTGCTTTGTCACCTAGATGTCATCCCTATCGTCCAACCATCTTAATTTATACGATTTAGGGTGATTAGTTGTCTCCAATCCAAGCTTTTTCACCATATCTTGGGAAGCTACATTGACGCAACTTCCTCCATCAATAATCATCGAACAAACTTTGTCCTTGACTGCACATCTACTTTCAAAAATATTTTCCCGTTGGTAGTCCTCATTAACGTTCTTAGAAACAAGGGTCCTACGAATGACCATTAAAAGTGGTCCGTCTTGAGCAGCACATTCATCTGTATCGTGCTCACTCTCGTCATCTACCTCTTCGTTTTCTTCTTTGTCGAGGTATTGACCTTCGTCATTTTTGCTTTCCCATTCTCCAGTAGATTCTTTAATAACCATCACTCGACGGTTAGAGCATTCATTTGTGTAATGTCCTTTGCCTAAACACTTGTAGCATTGGACATCACGGGCTCTTTGTCCTTTAGATGTAGTCGCTTGATTTTTGTCCGTTGGAGGGGGTTTGTTTTGATTGAAGAATGTCTTGGGTGGCCAATTACGGTTAACGGGCCTTTTCTCTTCGTTTTTCCATGGAGGTTTAGGTTTATCTTGATCCAAATGCCTAGGTGGATGTAACGACCCTAATACTGTACTCAATTACCCGTACTTTTTTTTTTTTTTTTTTACCCTTATCATAAACTTTGAACCTAAACTGAAGCGGAATTCAAATTGGAATTAAAATCGTGTAAACCTATTTCTTTAAACCCTTTTAGTTAAACTTAAAACTAATTTAAATTAAACTTAAAACATTTAATAAATATTAAAGAAAACATTTAAAACATTTTTCAATTCGGCCAAGGGCAAAACTGGAAGACAAAGGCAAAAGAAACAGAGATCTCGCTGCGCCACAGCAGGGATCGATCGCTGAGGCCATGCGCCTCAGCAGGGATCGATCGCTGAGGCCATGCGCCTCAGCAGGGATCGATCGCTGAGGCCATGCGCCTCAGCAGCGATCGATCGCTGAGGCCATGCGCCTCAGCAGGGATCGATCGCTGAGGCCATGCGCCTAAGCAGAGATCGATCGCTGAGGCCATGCGCCTCAGCAGAGATCGATCGCTGATGCCATGCGCCTCAGCAGAGATCGATCGCTGAGGCCATGCGCCTCAGCAGAGATCGATCGCTGAGGCCATGCGCCTCAGCAGAGATCGATCGCTACATCTCTCCCCATCTCTGTTTTTCTTTTTCTTTTTCTATACAAGTGCTCTCTGGAATCCGAATTCCAGAGAGCAACCATCAACTTCCCTCACCATTTCTCCTCCATTCACAAGTCTACTTCTACACATTTTTCCATTAAACTTTAACGTAACATCATTCATTTCTTATTTCCTCATCCACCAAGTATAGACAACATAAAACCTGCCCTAGAACGTAATTAAAACGTAATAAACTTTCATAAAAATAAATAGCGTGGATCCATTTAAAAACCAGACGTTTCCTCCTATTTAAAATTTACCAAACAGTTTATAAAACAGGTTTCAAAACGTCAAAACATTAACCTATTAACTAACCAAATCCAAGCATCCTAATATAATTCAGCTATACAATTCATATCACGTTCCCCAAATCATATACCTACATCCCCCATGGGTCAAATTGCGCACCGACTGCCTAGCACACTCCCACGGGCCATCTTTCTTCAACCGTTCATGCCTCGGGTGGAGGGATCTCATCCTCACCTGTGTAGAGGTCACCTACACCATAAATATAAGTCGTGAGCTTAAGGCTCAGTAAGTCTACGTGAATGCTTATGCATGAACATGTTTATGCAGTTTTTTTTATAACACCGTCACTCATGCATTTCATTCATTCATTCATTCTTTCATTCATTCATTCTCACCATGACATTCTTTTGGTTACCGAAGTCTATTCACTCGGCAGATGGTTAGGGCCCGTCAAGCGGTTAGACAGCCCACACCATCTGAAGGGAGGAAAACCCGCTCACCACGGAACGCCGGGTCTGAACCTCACCCCGATAACCACATACAGAGGGTTGTTTACATGATACTTTACTTGCCTTTACGTGCATTTCTTTTTCATGAAAACTATGCGTAAATTCATTTTCATGACGTTTTTTAAAACTATGATGCATGAACAGATATAAACATAACATATCAATCATCATACGTACCATCAAGACACTCAGGCATAACCTACAAAAGAACTAGTCCTAACTACCCAACCAAAGCATTTAAACAAACAATTCTCCAATTTCCTCGAACAACAAAAGATCCTATGGTGTAGGCCAATCGGCCAAACAAGTCGCGGAGACTTACCTGACGTCCGTTGAAATTCTAGCTCCGTCCACGAGCGTCGTTCACCTACGGCAATTCACAACGATTATTGTTACAACGACTTTAAACTTCTAAACGTCCAAATTTATCAATACCTTAACTAAAGAATTCTCTAAAGCTTCTCACTTAATTAATCGAGGCATATCGACGAACAATTCACGCTTGATACCTCGAAACAACAATTAACGAGTTTTCTCCAAAAACCCGAAAATTCTCAAACTTTAACACTTTTCACAAATAAATCAAACTCCCTCCAATAACGCTCCATACGTTCAATATATTCATAAACTTAGCTAACTTATCGATTTTAAACCCTAACTCGCGTTTTCGACATAAATCCTAACGAAACTCTAACATCCTAACTTCGTTAAAACTGAAAGCTAATGCTCCGAAATCATAGATTCGTACCTAGAGCGTTGATCGGAGGAGAAAACGCGAAGATCGGAAGTCGATCGGAGGAGAAACGGGCGTCGGCCGTGAGGGATCGCCGTTGGAGAACAGAGAGAAGGCTCTCTGGTTTTCGCGAGAAGAGAAGGAAACGAGGGAGAAGAGTGTTTTAGGTTATTTTATAAAATTACTTTGGCAAATTACCATTTTGCCCTTACTTTGATTTTATATTCGTTTCGTCATTCGTTTCGTTAATCGGCTCACTATTCGGTTTCACCAAATCTCCTTATTTCACCAGTAAGTCCAGCTTATTATTTGGGTCCCAATAAAACTGTCTGTTCGCAATTCGGACCCCGTTTACTATTTTTACTAAAACGTCTTTTACGTTACGATTAAGGTAATTACTCGGAATATAGCATTATTACTCTGAAAATTCTCATAATTTCCTTAAAATTCCTATTAATAATTAGGATCCCAACGAAACCCTCTGTTCGCAAAACGGGCTCGATTTGACATATTTACAAGAATACCATTTATATTAAAATATTAATATCCTGAAAAGCCGGGTATTACAGTGGAAATTTAGTTCAAAAATTGGTTTTACGCTTTCTTTTGAGTTGTCTTTCCACCGTGAGGGCGAGTTGAATGACCATGTCCATGGTTTGCAATTGTTGTACTTCAACTGCGTCTTCAATATCGCCGTTAAGACCTCGAATGAATCTCGCGATGAGTTGCTCTTGGGGTTCATCAATAGCACAACGCATATTGAGAGTCTCGAATTCCATGATATACTCATCAACAGAGAGAGAATTTTGTCTAAGGTTGTGAAGTTGGTGGAAGAGTTTGTGCTTGTAGTGTCAGGGAACGAACCTTTTGTGCATTTCCTCTTTCATGGAATTCCACGTTGAGACGGGGTATCCTAGTGTACGCATCCTTTGGTTTTTAAGGTTGGACCACCATAATGCGGCGTGGCCCGTTAATTCAAGAGAGGCGAGTTGAATTTTAACTCGCTCGGAATAGTCGTGACACTCAAAGATTCTCTCTACCTTATCAATCCAATCAAGATACGAGTTTCCATCACATGTCCCATTGAAAGGGGGAATTGTCATCTTGACATTACGGAGGTCGTCGTTGTCCCTACGACGATTAGGTCGGTACTCCTCATCATCTTCCGTCCAAATATCATCCTCCGAATTAAAATGACGTGGTCTTCTTCTTTGGGATTCAACCCATTCCTCTTCCTCTATGGGTGGTTGAAAAGGTGCTCTACGCCTAGGGCGTTCGAGAATAATCCTAGAGGAGGTCTCTTGAGAAGGGACACGTTCATGGAATTCTCTACGAGGAGGGTTGTTCAGCATTGTTTGGACTTGTTGGGCGAGGCTATTAACTATGTTTGTTAAGGCATCAATTTGTCCTTGCATGCCTCCTTGAGAGATAGTCTCCCCTTTGTGTCGTGTGCTTTCGGGTGGGGGAGTATCCCTAGTTCGATTCTATTCCAGGTGTGGTGTATCACAATTAAATCCGCTTCGATTAGTCATAGTTAAGTGTTTTAATTTTAAGTTTGAATTCTTGTCTAAATTAATATTCCTAAATTAGTGAGATGCTTATCTTCTTAATGTCTTAGGAAATTTTAGGCTCTAAGGAATAATCTTAGTTAAGATAAAATGAAAATAGGGATCATGCTAAAATAGGTTACTAACTTATCAATTTCAATTAAACACTTAACAAATTAACTAAGGAAATGAATATTTCAACGATTAATAATCACCCAAATTCTTACTAAAATTTAATCAAGTTGTCAACTTTTACCAATGATCACTTAAGATAATATTATTAGTAACTAATTAAGTCCGAAAACAGCAAATAATAAAATTTAGAATATCATTTTAATCAAGATATCATGCTGAAATTTTAACCCAAATATAGCAGAATTTTAATGTAATGAATTGCTCAAATTTGCTAATTTAAACCATGCTTTTGCTAAATTCTTGTTAACCAATTTCGTGCATTCACTTAACAGCATATATTAAACAAATTTATGAGCTAAAACATTAACAACATTCAGCACAATAATAGACAAATTTTGAGGTTAACAAAGGAGCAAAATCGGTGTGTTAATTTCAACAATAATTCTATTTTCGATAGTAATAGTTCTAAGTCGATTTGATGCACCAAAAATTTCCAGAATATTAATATAGTGAATGGACAATAATTAAGTGCTAAAACTAGGTTCAAATGATATCAAGAAATGCCAACAAAAATCAAAACTAAAGGGACAATAAACCGAGGCAAATATAGTGAAAACCGTGAAGACTATGCAACATATATAAACCGGTTTTGCAATTTTCTTTAGGTCAATTTCATGCTAGCATTTCCTACAAAAATTTCAGCAGAGTTTTGGCTTAGATTTAGATAAAAATAAGGATTCAAAATAAAGTAAAACAAAGGTAAAAATTGTGGCACAAAAAGGAGAAGAAATCGAGAAATAAAGATATGAAACTAAGATATTTGTGAGCTTTACCTTGTGCGTTTTCTTGTAGGATTATCCACCATATTTTTCCACATTAAAACAAGCATTAGATAGCAACAATAATGGCAGCAATAGTAAAGTTTAGATTAGCACAAGTTAACTCAAAGTTAGCACAAATATATATAGAAATTAATGCGGAAATTTAAAAGAGCCGCTATCCCGGTTTTGTGCTATATTTTGGCTAAAGACAAATGCAACTAAAACACATTGGGAAGCCTTGTATCTCTGATACCACTTGACACGGGATCCCTAGGAAAGGATCCGTGTTCGAACCCACAAAATGATAGAAAATGTACTCGGGTGCAAGTGTTGTGGTAAATGAAAATAAAGAGAACAAAAATAGAAGAAAAGTGCAAATAAATAAAAGGTGGAGGTGTGTGATTATGAAGAGTGGCCGAGAATGAAGAGAATGGATATATGAATTGCAATAAAATGGGAGAAAATAGAGAAGTGAATGTGTGTGAAAAAGTGTAGAGAGATGAGATGAAAATGAAAGAAAATGCAATAAAATAAAGGGTGGAGTGTGTGAGTTTGATGGCTGAAAATGAAAGGTGAGATTGTGTGAATGTGTTTGCAATAAAAGTAAAAGAAATACCCTTGGAGGTTCCGTAGAGCGATCTTACGGGTTAAGCTCTCGGATAAACATTTTCCGGGAGGAAAACGATCACCGTAGGCCGGGGATTTTCGTCCTCAATCCAACTCCCAATGGAGAGGGTGAGGGAATGAATAAGAGCTAACCTAGCAACCCAAGCTAGGCTAGCAATGGAGGCCAACTCCTCTTGGTTCAAAGAACCAAGGAAAAACTCTAAGGAAAACCTTGAGAGAATAGGGAAATAGTAGTGTATTGATTTGGGCAAAAGTTGTTTACAAACACCAATCTTATGCTTAAATAGAAAATCCTAGGGTGGATGATTAGGGTTTCCATAAGGATGAATGAATGGTGACCCTTGGATAAAAAAGGATGGATGGCCAAGATCAAGGCAAACAAGCACACATCCTAGGGAGGAGATGAATGCCATGCCTAAATGGATCAATGGAGGGAATCTTGCCACATCATCAATCCATGTTGCCACTAACTCTTGTACTTGCAAAATTATACCTTTTTTGTGGGCTCTTCTTTGGGCCAAGACTTCCATTGGGCTCCATTTATTGTAGGGCCTTTTCCTTTGAATATTTTGTTGAACTTCCTCAGATGTAATAAGGTTGGACATATAGTCAGAGACTGCCCCATGCCGCCAGATCCGAACCGTGCAAGGGTAGCACCTAGAGTCTATACAATGATGGAGGATGAGGAAGCCGTGCAGCATACAGTCATAACAGGTACCATTATGATCTGTGGTTTTGCTGCTTACACACTTATAGATACGGGAGCCACACACTCGTTTATATCAACTTTGTTTTGTATGTCAACACAACTTAGAACTTTTACCAGCCGAAAGGCCATATAATGTTATGTTACCATCAGGGAAGTCCCTACATTCAGAACAGATTGTTAAAGCTGATGTTGTGTCCTTAGGAAGTAAGAAACTATATGTAGAACTAATTGTAATTGACATGAAAGGGTATGAGGTGATATTAGGAATGGATTGGTTATTTAGGCATTATGCCACAATAAGTTGTAGATTTGGGATGGTTGATTTTCGACCCCCCAAATGGTGATCATTATTCCTTCCAAGCTATTCCTAAGATAAGCAAAATACTGATTATATCCTCACTAGAAATTTACCAGTTACTGAAAAATGGCTGTGAGAGTTACTTAGCTAGCATAATGGATGTTCGGGTGAAGAATAAGATAGAGTTACAAGATATCCCCATAGTCCGAGAGTTCCCTAAGGCATTCTTGGATGATTTGCCAGGATTACCACCTGATAGAGAAATAGAGTTTGTAATAGATACGTACCCTGAGGCCTTACCCGTATCTAAGAATCCTTATCGGATGGAACCTGTTGAGCTAAAGGAGTTAAAAGTCCAACTACAGGAATTAGTAGACAAAGGATTTATATGCCCTAGCAGTTCCCCTTGGGGTGCACCTGTCTTATTTGTCAAGAAGAAAGATGGTTCCCTTAGAATGTGCATAGACTATAGGGAGCTAAATAAGTTGACAATCAAGAATAAGTACCCCTTACCTCGGATTGATGATTTGTTTGACCAATTGCAAGGAGCAAAGGTGTTTTCAAAAATAGATTTACGTTCGGGTTATTACCAACTGAAAGTTAAGGAAGGAGATATACCAAAGACAGCCTTCAGAACTCATTATGGACACTACGAATTCTTGGTCATGTCATTTGGACTGACCAATGCACCTGCAGCCTTTATGGACTTAATGAATCGTGTGTTTCGTGAGTATTTGGACAAATTTATAATTGTGTTCATAGATGATATCCTGATATACTCACGGACTGAAGCTGACCATGCAAAGCATTTAAGAGTAGTTTTGACGACATTAAAGGAGCACTAGCTCTATGCCAAATTGTCCAAGTGTGAATTTTTGTTGGACAAGGTTAATTTTCTTGATCATGTAGTTTCTGCTAATGGCATATCAGTGGACCCGACCAAAATTCAGGCAGTAAGGGATTGGCCACAACCAAAGAATGCCAGTGAAGTCCGCAGTTTTCTTGGATTGGCAGGCTATTACAGAAAGTTCATCAAAGGATTTTCTATGATAGCTAAGCCCCTGACGAATTTGACAAAGAAGGACAACAAGTATTCTTGGACTGAAGCTTGTGAGGATAGCTTCCAGACATTGAAGGTGAAGTTAACAACAGCCCCGATATTGACCCTTCCAACTGAAGAAGGAAAGTTTAGCGTATTTTGTGATGCATCAAAAGTTGGTTTGGGCTGTGTTTTGATGCAAGAAGGCAAAGTTGTAGCGTATGCCTCTAGGCAGTTAAAGAGTTATGAACAGAACTATCCCACCCATGATTTAGAATTAGCCGCTGTTGTTTTTGCTTTGAAGATATGGAGACACTACTTATATGGACAGCAGTGTGAGGTATTTTCTGACCATAAAAGTCTGAAGTATGTAACGACCCCGGCCAGGAGCCGTCACGTGTTCATATTCTTTCAATAATCGTTTGCTTGACTTTTACTATTATTACATTCACTTACTATCTCTCAACAGACTTTCACATTTTACATATACCCTTTTTATTTAAAAAAAACTGGTAATAGAAACGCAGAACCATTAAGGAAGACGAACCCTCTCGTGCCCGACTTCCCACGCCTCGTCGGCTCAACCTTCACAGAGTCGAGCGACTAGACCCGGTCATTGGCTTCTTGACAATTTCGGGAAAAGAGGAGGTGCCCTCAATTCTCTTAACTTAATACCACTCGGGTTTGCATGGGTTGCATGCGTTAACAACCCTCAGAAATTTAGTCGTCCGGTCATCACGTGCATTACGCGTGACTCGCTTAACATCGCCTAAAAGGAGACATCTTCCGGTGGGCACGTGGGTCTCGCGTGCTAAATTAAAACATCATCCGGTCGCTAGTCGACAAAACACATTTTACATCTTCCGGTCGCTAAACGACAAAACATATTTTACATCTTCCGGTCGCTAAACGACAAAACATATTTTACATCTTCCGGTGACGTCATCCGGAAGACTAAACCATCATACAACTATCCTTCGGCATCTGCCGATGACGTCAGCCGGAAGACTAAACCAACAAACAACTACCCTTCGGCATCTGCCGATGACGTCAGCCGGAAGACTAAACCAACAAACAACTACCCTTCGGCATCTGCCGATGACGTCAGCCGGAAGACTAAACCAACAAACAATTAACTCTCGGCATCTGCCGATGACGTCAGCCGGAAGACTAAACCAACAAACAACTACCCTTCGGCATCTGCCGATGACGTCAGCCGGAAGACTAAACCAACAAACAACTACCCTTCGGCATCTGCCGCTGACGTCAGCCGGAAGACTAAACCAACAAACAACTACCCTTCGGCATCTGCCGATGACGTCAGCCGGAAGACTAAACCAACAAACAACTACCCTTCGGCATCTGCCGATGACGTCAGCCGGAAGACTAAACCAACAAACAACTACCCTTCGGCATCTGCCGATGACGTCAGCCGGAAGACTAAACCAACAAACAACTACCCTTCGGCATCTGCCGATGACGTCAGCCGGAAGACTAAACCAACAAACAACTACCCTTCGGCATCTGCCGATGACGTCAGCCGGAAGACTAAACCAACAAACAACTACCCTTCGGCATCTGCCGATGACGTCAGCCGGAAGACTAAACCAACAAACAACTACCCTTCGGCATCTGCCGATGACGTCAGCCGGAAGACTAAACCACCCGGAAGATTGCCTCATCCGGCTTCCGTCTTACGGTAGAGAACACTAAATCATCAAATGACTCCTCCCAACAGAAAGAATACACAACTCATTCAATTCAAATGCATATAGCGGAAGACTTAAGCAACAGATCATTTATAAATCTATATAATCATTCCCTGACTCAATGATTTCACTAGACAGTTTCAAAGCTCAACGTTTTAAAATAATCTCATCCTACTAAGCTACCATGTCCTTTAACATACTGTAACATAAGAGTCTTAACCAGGGGTCATAAGTCGCCTCTCCAGTCCCACACTGTCACCTTGAACATCCTCCAGCAACCAGCCTTAAGCATCCTCTTTGAACATAACATCCTCACCTGAACCTTCTTCACCTACACCATAAGGTTTAACTATAAGCCTAAAGCTTAGTAAGGAATGCATGCTGTCAGATATACATGAGTACACAATTTTAAGAGACATAAGTTCATAAACCATTCATCATTCGTGTTCATCTTTATCTTTTACATAACATGTATTAAGGCAGGGAACGAGGGAGGAAGACAGGGGTACATAGTCATTTGCCTATCGCGGCAGTCATACATAATCATTTGCCTATCGCGGCAACCATGATACATCACTCGGCCTCCCCAGTGGGAAAATTCGCGAGCCATACATATCATTACTCGGCCTCCACCAGTGGGAGATTTCGCGAGTCATACATATCATTACTCAGGCCTCCACCAGTGGGAGAATTCGCGAGTCATACATAGCATAGTCTTTTCCCCGTTCTGCACTTAATCATGGTTACATTTACTTTTCATGTTCTCTACTTAATCATAAACGTGGGCATAATGCATAGACATGAGGTTCACAGAGAAAAGTCATACCATAAGGACAAGTAGAACATCCTGTAACTTTACATTTACTTACACAACTTCTTCATGTCGTGGAAATAACAAATCATAGTCAACAAGTTAACATTTCAGTGATTTCCTAATACCCTTGCGGTGTAGGGCCCTAGTGGCCGGAAATCTTAACACATTCACTTACCTGGATTCCTTAGCAATCTGAGCTTCTTTCCTTTAAACTCCTTAACCTAAAACATGTACATTACAGTAGTTAAAACAAAGTCCTAATAGTCCTAATCATAAACCATCCTAGGATCTAATAGCTAAAGTCATTCCGATTCCTCTGTTTGACACACTGCAGCCTGAAATCCGAAACTAGGTGGACAGGTTTTACCATTGATTAAATCCGAGTTGGTTACTTAAAATGCTCAGAATCGATTCGGGATGACATTTCTACTCTCAGATTAAGGAAATCACAAACTGCTCGGCCACTGCTAAAAATCCGAACTCAGTGCCGAGCTGAGAACAGAGCTCTATTTACTAATGAGTGACTACATTGTCCATTTCATACCTCGGGTGTGGATTTGCAGAGAAAAGCAGGCTCGAAACCGGTCGTCGGCAGAGGAAAGTTCTGGTAGCCGAGAGCAAGAACTTGGGAGAGAAGAAATCGCCGAGAGGGAATGTCGGCTACAGTGGCAATAAATGAGATTTAAGGTTTCCAATCCCTATTTATACTAAATCCATCGATTTTAATTTACAAAACTGCCACCCAACCTATTTTTACTTAACTTGTAATAATTTATCTTAACATTAAATTTTAAATCATAAAGGTTAAATAAGAGGGTGACAATGAAAATGGTCAGAAAATCACCTGGCCGAAATGTCGGGTGTTACATCCACCCCTCCTTAAACAAAATTTTCGTCCTCGAAAATTGCTCAAGCAAATAACTTAGGATATTTGTCCAACATCTCCTGCTGTCTTTCCCATGTGGCTTCTTCGATGCCGTGATTTGTCCATAAAACTTTCACCAATGGAATCTCTTTGTTTCTCAGAGTCTTGACTGCATATTCCAAAATCTGTATTGGTTTCTCTTCATACTCCAGTGTCGGCTCTAAACCAATATCCGATGGCTGGATGACCTGCATCGGATCACGCATACACTTCCTTAACATTGACACATGGAAGACATTATGAACTTTATCCAATGATGGAGGCAGTTGCAGTCTGTAAGCTGTACTTCCAACTTTTGTCAAGACAGGGAAGGGTCCAATAAATCTCGGGTTAAGTTTTCCCTTCTTGCCAAATCTTAAGACTCCTTTAAATGGTGACACCTTTAAGAATACCTCGTCTCCTACTGAAAACTCGAGTTCCCTTCTCCTTTGATCTGCATAACACTTCTGCCGGCTTTGTGCAGTCATCATTCTTTTCCGAATAGTTGCAATCTTATCTGACATTTGCTGCAAAATATCAGGTCCAAGAAGTTTTGTTTCACCAACCTCGTCCCAGTAAAGGGGTGACCTACATTTCCTTCCATACAGTGCTTCATAAGGTGCCATACCGATGGTGGACTGATAACTGTTATTGTAGGAAAACTCAACCAGAGGTAATTGTCTGCTCCAAGTTGTCTGAAAGTCAAGTACACATGCTCTCAACATATCTTCGAGTATTTGAATCGTCCTTTCTGACTGGCCATCGGTCTGTGGGTGAAAAGCTGTGCTGAAAGATAACTTTGTACCTAATGTACCTTGCAAACTTTTCCAGAATCGAGAGGTAAACCTGGGATCACGGTCAGAGACAATGGATACTGGGATCCCATGCAACCTAATAATTTCCTGAACATAAAGATCAGCAAATTGGTCCATCGTATAGGTGGTCCTTACAGGTAAGAAATGGGCTGATTTCGTCAGTCTATCCACCACAACCCAAATACAATCATGTCCTTTTGTCGTCTTAGGTAGTCCTACAACGAAATCCATAGCTATGTGTTCCCACTTCCACTCGGGAATAGGCAACGGCTGAAGAGTACCTCCTGGACGCTGGTGCTCGGCCTTGACTTGTTGGCATACTAAACAGGACTCTACATACTTAGCAACATCCCTTTTTAGGTTAGGCCACCAGTACTGTAACTTCAGGTCTCGGTACATCTTGGTGCAGCCAGGATGTACAGAAAAGGAAGAGGAGTGCGCCTCAGCCAAGATCAACTTACGCAATTCCACATCATTAGGAATGCACCACCGATTTCTAAACCTCAGGATCCCATCCTTGGAGAGACTGAACTCGGAGGTGGTGTCCTTCAACTTATCCATCATGCTGATATTTTCCACTGAATCCCTCTGCTGTGCATCCTTGATCTTTTCCAAAATTGTTGGTTGAATAGTCAATTCAGCGAGCAAGACTGATAACTCTGGAACTATCTCCAAGTCGAATTTCTGAACTTCTGTTCTTAAGGGTATAGACATGGTTGAAACCACGGGCTGCATTGTTGTTGACATTCTACTCAACGCATCAGCTACAGAGTTAGCTTTCCCGGGGTGATACTTGATTTCAAAGTCGTAATCCTTGACAAACTCCAACCAACGTCTCTGTCTCATGTTCAATTCCTTCTGTGTGAAGAGGTACTTTAGACTTTTATGGTCAGAAAACACCTCACATTGCTGTCCATATAAATAGTGCCTCCAAATCTTCAAGGCAAAAACAACGGCAGCTAATTCTAGGTCATGAGTGGGGTAATTTTGCTCGTAACCCTTTAGCTGCCTAGAAGCATACGCTATAACTTTACCCTCTTGCATCAAAACACAACCTAAACCGACTTTAGAAGCATCACAGTAAACACTAAATTTTCCTTCTTCAGTTGGGAGGGTCAATACAGGAGCTGTTGTTAACTTCAGTTTTAACGTCTGGAAGCTGTCTTCACAGGCTTCAGTCCAAGAATACTTAATGTCCTTCTTTGTCAAACTCGTCAGGGGTTTAGCTATCATAGAAAATCCCTTGATGAACTTTCTGTAATAGCCTGCCAATCCAAGGAAGCTGCGGACTTCGCTGGCATTCTTAGGTTGAGGCCAATCCTTTACTGCCTGAATTTTGGTCGGGTCTACAGATATGCCATTAGCAGAAACTACGTGGCCAAGGAAATTAACCTTATCTAACCAAAACTCACACTTAGACAGCTTGGCGTAAAGTTGATGCTCCTTCAATGTCGTCAAAACTACTTTCAAATGTTCTTCATGGTCAGCCACAGTTCGGGAATATATCAAGATATCATCTATGAATACAATCACAAACTTATCTAAATACTCACGAAACACACGGTTCATTAAATCCATGAAGGCTGCAGGGGCGTTTGTTAACCCAAACGACATGACTAAGAACTCATAATGTCCATAGCGGGTTCTGAAGGCTGTCTTTGGTATATCTCCTTCTTTAACCTTCAGTTGGTAGTAACCCGAACGTAGATCTATCTTCGAAAATACCTTGGCTCCTTGCAATTGGTCAAACAAGTCATCAATCCTAGGTAAGGGGTACCTATTCTTGATTGTCAACTTATTTAGTTCCCTATAGTCTATGCACATTCTAAGAGAACCATCCTTCTTCCTTACAAATAAGACTGGTGCACCCCAAGGAGAACTGCTGGGGCGAATAAATCCCTTGTCAACCAGTTCCTGCAGTTGAACCTTCAATTCTTTCAACTCAATAGGTGCCATACGGTAAGGATTCTTAGATACAGGTGATGCCTCGGGGTATGTGTCAATTACAAACTCTATCTCTCTATCGGGTGGTATACCCGGTAAATCACCTAAGAATGCCTCGGGAAACTCTCGGACTATAGGAATATCCTGTAGCTCAATTTTATTCTTCACCCGATCATCTATTACACTAGCCAGGTAGCTCTCACAACCACATCTCAGCATTCGGTATATTTCTAGTGAGGATATAATTGGTATCTTACTTATTTTAGGAATAGCTTGGAAGGAATAATGGTTATCATTTGGGGGTCTAAAATCAACTATTCCAGATCGACAACTTATCGTGGCATGATGTCTAAATAACCAATCCATTCCTAATATCACTTCATACCCTTTTATGTTAATGACAATTAATTCCGCATAGAGATTCTTATCCCCTAAGGACACGACGTCACCCTTAACAATCTGCTCTGAATGTAGGGACTTCCCTGATGGCAACACAACACTATATAACCTTTCAGCTGGTAAGGGTCCTATGCTATGTTTGCATACAAACAAGGTTGATATAAACGAGTGTGTGGCCCCTGTATCAATAAGTGTATAAGCAGCAAAACCGCAGATCATGATGGTACCTGATATGACTGTATGCTGAACAGCTCCCTCATCTTCCATCAACGCATACACTCTGGGTACAACCCTTGCACGGTTCGGGTCTGGCGGCATGGGGCAATCTCTGACCATGTGTCCGGTCTTATCACACCTGAAACACCGGCCAGAAAGCAGCTTGCACTCACCAGGGTGGTTCCTCTGACATGTAGGGCATAGAGGCGCCAGAGGTCTCTTTCTTTTTCCCTGGTCATCATTCTGGTCGAGGGGCCTCTTCATTCCATGCTGTTGTTGCTGTGGTCCCCTGTTCTGTCGTGGCTGCCAACCTTTGTTCTGACGTGGTGGCGGCTGAGCGTCCTTCATGAGTTTCTTTGGCTGTTCGCGCTGTGCATAAGTTGTCATTTCTGCCTCTTCTAGCTCCAAGGCCTTAGCCGTCACTTCACCATAAGGTACGTTATGTATCCCGGCAGTCTTCACTTTCATGTACAGACTTGGCTTCATTCCTTGAACAAACTGGTAAATCTTATCTTCCTCATCCTCAATCATACGGGGAGCAAACCGTGATAAAGCATCAAATTCACATATATAATCCGTCACAGAGCCAGTTTGTCGTAGATTCATAAACTCCTTCTTCTTGTTGGCCCGAACAGTCCTATTGAAGTACTTGTCAAAGAAGGCAGTCTTGAACATCCCCCAGGTCATAGCTTCGGCATTAGTGGTGCTCTGGATCGAGTCCCACCAATGCCTTGCACTTAACTCCAAATGAAAGACAGCATAGGTGACCTTATCCCCTTCGTCAACCTTTGCATACTTAAACATATCTTCAATCTTTCGGATCCACTCCTCAGCATGGATAGGATCTGAAACATACCCATTAAACACCGGGGGTCAGAGCCGGTGGAAGCGCTCACCCCCATGATCATGAGTTGCGTTAGTACTGGAGTTGCCTTGTTCTTCCCTAGCTGTCATCAGTCGTTCTATCTGGTGAGATTGGCGCATGACCAACTCAGTCAACTGAGCAATAGCATTGCTATCCTCATTGGCCTCTCTCTGTTGACCTCTAACCATCTTGGGATTCCTAGACAAATCATTACAGGCATAACTTAACTTAATGACATACATGAAATCATAAACACTTACAGTTGCTGAGGTGTGTTCAAGTGACAGTCAGTGCTGGGAGGCAGTCTGCAGAATCGGTTTTAGAACCTGGTTTTGCTCTGATACCACAATTGTAACGACCCCGGCCAGGAGCCGTCACGTGTTCATATTCTTTCAATAATCGTTTGCTTGACTTTTACTATTATTACATTCACTTACTATCTCTCAACAGACTTTCACATTTTACATATACCCTTTTTATTTAAAAAAAACTGGTAATAGAAACGCAGAACCATTAAGGAAGACGAACCCTCTCGTGCCCGACTTCCCACGCCTCGTCGGCTCAACCTTCACAGAGTCGAGCGACTAGACCCGGTCATTGGCTTCTTGACAATTTCGGGAAAAGAGGAGGTGCCCTCAATTCTCTTAACTTAATACCACTCGGGTTTGCATGGGTTGCATGCGTTAACAACCCTCAGAAATTTAGTCGTCCGGTCATCACGTGCATTACGCGTGACTCGCTTAACATCGCCTAAAAGGAGACATCTTCCGGTGGGCACGTGGGTCTCGCGTGCTAAATTAAAACATCATCCGGTCGCTAGTCGACAAAACACATTTTACATCTTCCGGTCGCTAAACGACAAAACATATTTTACATCTTCCGGTCGCTAAACGACAAAACATATTTTACATCTTCCGGTGACGTCATCCGGAAGACTAAACCATCATACAACTATCCTTCGGCATCTGCCGATGACGTCAGCCGGAAGACTAAACCAACAAACAACTACCCTTCGGCATCTGCCGATGACGTCAGTCGGAAGACTAAACCAACAAACAATTAACTCTCGGCATCTGCCGATGACGTCAGCCGGAAGATTGCCTCATCCGGCTTCCGTCTTACGGTAGAGAACACTAAATCATCAAATGACTCCTCCCAACAGAAAGAATACACAACTCATTCAAAATGCATATAGCGGAAGACTTAAGCAACAGATCATTTATAAATCTATATAATCATTCCCTGACTCAATGATTTCACTAGACAGTTTCAAAGCTCAACGTTTTAAACTAATCTCATCCTACTTAAGCTACCATGTCCTTTAACATACTGTAACATAAGAGTCTTAACCAGGGGTCATAAGTCGCCTCTCCAGTCCCACACTGTCACCTTGAACATCCTCCAGCAACCAGCCTTAAGCATCCTCTTTGAACATAACATCCTCACCTGAACCTTCTTCACCTACACCATAAGGTTTAACTATAAGCCTAAAGCTTAGTAAGGAATGCATGCTGTCAGATATACATGAGTACACAATTTTAAGAGACATAAGTTCATAAACCATTAATCATTCGTGTTCATCTTTATCTTTTACATAACATGTATTAAGGCAGGGAACGAGGGAGGAAGACAGGGGTACATAGTCATTTGCCTATCGCGGCAGTCATACATAATCATTTGCCTATCGCGGCAACCATGATACATCACTCGGCCTCCCCAGTGGGAAAATTCGCGAGCCATACATATCATTACTCGGCCTCCACCAGTGGGAGATTTCGCGAGTCATACATATCATTACTCGGCCTCCACCAGTGGGAGAATTCGCGAGTCATACATAGCATAGTCTTTTCCCCATTCTGCACTTAATCATGGTTACATTTACTTTTCATGTTCTCTACTTAATCATAAACGTGGGCATAATGCATAGACATGAGGTTCACAGAGAAAAGTCATACCATAAGGACAAGTAGAACATCCTGTAACTTTACATTTACTTACACAACTTCTTCATGTCGTGGAAATAACAAATCATAGTCAACAAGTTAACATTTCAGTGATTTCCTAATACCCTTGCGGTGTAGGGCCCTAGTGGCCGGAAATCTTAACACATTCACTTACCTGGATTCCTTAGCAATCTGAGCTTCTTTCCTTTAAACTCCTTAACCTAAAACATGTACATTACAGTAGTTAAAACAAAGTCCTAATAGTCCTAATCATAAACCATCCTAGGATCTAATAGCTAAAGTCATTCCGATTCCTCTGTTTGACACACTGCAGCCTGAAATCCGAAACTAGGTGGACAGGTTTTACCATTGATTAAATCCGAGTTGGTTACTTAAAATGCTCAGAATCGATTCGGGATGACATTTCTACTCTCAGATTAAGGAAATCACAAACTGCTCGGCCACTGCTAAAAATCCGAACTCAGTGCCGAGCTGAGAACAGAGCTCTATTTACTAATGAGTGACTACATTGTCCATTTCATACCTCGGGTGTGGATTTGCAGAGAAAAGCAGGCTCGAAACCGGTCGTCGGCAGAGGAAAGTTCTGGTAGCCGAGAGCAAGAACTTGGGAGAGAAGAAATCGCCGAGAGGGAATGTCGGCTACAGTGGCAATAAATGAGATTTAAGGTTTCCAATCCCTATTTATACTAAATCCATCGATTTTAATTTACAAAACTGCCACCCAACCTATTTTTACTTAACTTGTAATAATTTATCTTAACATTAAATTTTAAATCATAAAGGTTAAATAAGAGGGTGACAATGAAAATGGTCAGAAAATCACCTGGCCGAAATGTCGGGTGTTACAAAGTACCTCTTTACACAAAAGGAATTGAACATGAGACAGAGGCGTTGGTTGGAATTTGTTAAGGATTACGACTTTGAGATCAAGTATCACCTGGGCAAGGCTAACTCTGTAGCTGACGCATTAAGCAGGATGTCAACAACAATGCAACCCATTGTATCAACTATGTCTATACCTTTGAGGACAGAGATTCAGAAATTGGAGTTGGAGATAGTTCCAGAGTTGTCAGCTTTGCTTGCAAATTTGACCATTCAACCGACGGTCCTGGAAAAGATCAAAGAAGCACAACAGAAGGATTCAGAGGAGAATAACAGTATGATGAACAAGGTGAAGGACACCACCTCCGAGTTTAGTCTTTCCAAGGATGGGATTCTGAGGTTTAGAAATAGATGGTATGTCCCTAATGATGAAGGATTACATAAGTTAATTTTGGCTGAGACACATTCGTCCCCCTTTTCTGTACATCCTGGCAGCACCAAGATATATCGAGACCTGAAGTTACTCTATTGGTGGCCAAACTTAAAGAGAGATGTTGCTAAGTATGTAGAGTCATGTTTCGTTTGCCAACAAATTAAAGCCGAGCACCAACGTCCAGGAGGTACCCTTCAGCCTTTACCTATTCCCGAGTGGAAGTGGGAACACATAGCTATGGATTTCGTTGTAGGATTACCTAAGACAAGTAAGGGACATGATAGTATTTGGGTTGTGATTGATAGATTGATGAAATCAGCCCATTTCTTACCAGTAAGGACAACTTACTCGATGGACAAGCTTGCTGGTCTTTATGTACGAGAAGTTATTAGGTTGCATGGAATCCCTGCATCTATTGTCTCAGATCGTGATCCTAGATTCACCTCAAGGTTTTGGCAAAGTTTGCAAGGCACATTAGGTACAAAGTTGTCTTTCAGAACTACTTTCCACCCGCAGACAGATGGTCAATCAGAAAGGACTATCCAAATACTTGAGGATATGTTGAGGGCTTGTGTGCTAGAGTTCCAGACATCTTGGAGCCGATACCTACCCTTGGTTGAGTTCTCTTACAATAACAGTTACCAGTCCACTATCGGAATGGCACCTTATAAGGCGTTGTATGGTAGGAAATGTAGATCACCTCTGTATTGGGATGAAGTTGGGGAAGCAAAACTCCTAGGTCCCGAGATGTTGCAGCAGATGTCAGACAAGATTGCCACTATTAAAAGGAAAATGAATACTGCACAAAGCCGACAGAAAAGTTATGCAGACCAAAGGAGGAGAGATCTTGAATTTGCTGTTGGTGATGAAGTTTTCCTGAATGTTTCACCATTTAAAGGAGTACTAAGATTTGGCAGGAGGGGAAAGCTTAATCCAAGATTTATTGGACCATTCCCTGTTTTGGCTAGAATCGGTAGTACAGCTTACAGACTGCAGTTGCCTCCATCATTGGATAAAGTTCATAATGTTTTCCATGTGTCAATGTTAAGAAAATGTATACGGGACCCTACACAAGTTGTTAAACCAGTGGATTTTGAGATTGAGCCGACACTAACGTATGAAGAGAAGCCAGTGCAGAAATTGGAATCCGCAGTTAAGACTCTGAGGAATAAAGAGATTCCGTTAGTCAAAGTCTTATGGAAGAATCATGGCATTGAAGAAGCCACTTGGGAGCGACGACAGGACATGTTAGGCGAGTATCCAGAGTTATTTGTTTGATCAATTTTCGGGGACGAAAATTTTGTTTAAGGAGGGGTGGATGTAACACCCGACAACTTCAGCCAGGTGACTTCCTAACTGTATTAACGGTCATAAATATTCAATCTTCACGGTTTAGAGTTTTATACCAAGAATAATTAATTTCATGTGGATTTAAACTAGGTTGGGTGGCAAAGTTGTAATAATGGAGGGTGATGACCAATATATAAAGAAAAAGGAAATGTTTTAAACCTCACTTGAACCACTGTAGCCGACACCGTCCTTTTCGGCGATTTCTTCCCTCCCAAGCTCTTGCTCTCTGCTTTCCGCACACTTTCTTCAACGATCGGTTTCTCTGCCACTACTCGACTACTCTGTGCCCGAGGTATGCAATAGACAACATAGCTATCTGTTAGTTTGTTAGCCCTGTTTTCTACTCGGTATTAGAGTTTTGGATTTTCCAATGGCCGACTAATAATAAGGACATTTGAAATCTGAGAGTGGGAATGCTTTTATCAAATCGATTCTGGACATTTAGAACAACCACCCCTGAGTAATCGATAATCGAATCTGTCTGTTCTGGGATTTGGATTTCAAACTGCACAGGGTATTAGACTAAGGATTCGGGAATGACTTTAGCTATTAAATCTTAGGATAACTTGAGATTAGAACTATTAGAATTTTGTTTTAACTACTGCAATGTAAATGTTTTAGGTGAAGAAGTTTGAAGAGAAAGGAGCTCAAGTGCTAAGGAGACCAGGTAAGTGAATGTATTAAGATTTCCGGCTAATAGAGCCTTACATCGTGGGAGTACTAGGTTGTTTTAGATGTCTAATGTTTACCTTATGATGATGAGCTTGTCTGCACTTGAAGGATTGATGAATGATGTGAGTTATACTATTTGATGACCTGCTAGTGAATGTGAAGTTGTCTGCTCTGATATGATCCTTGTCATAGTCTGATGGGTTAAAAGTTCTCATGTTCATGCATCATGAATGTTTCTCAAGCATAAGAAAATGTTTTAATGCAGGTTTTCCATGAACAAGATATGTATGTATATATGTATATATATATAAGATTTATGCAACGTGGACTAAGTGAGGGTTGGGGGCGGTTCGGCGTATGTCACAGTCCAAAGAGGGACATATGAATACGACCTGCAGTAGGGAACAAGATCAAACTCACTGTCGAACCCCCTTTACCGGCACAAATCCTCTCTTAATCCACACAACCTAAATGAAGAATATGATCAAAGACTATGAATGATGAATATGATCAATGACTATGCACGATGAATATGATCCATGACTATGAACGATGAATATGATCCATGACTATGAATGATGAATATGATCCATGACTATGAATAATGATTACGAGCAAAGACATGAACAAGAAAAGACTTATGAGCATGTGATTTTCCCAAATTATACATTCATGCATCCATGTTAGTGTTGCATTCCTTACTAAGCATTAGGCTTATAGTTAAATCTTATGATGTAGGTGAAGAGTTAGAAGGTGAGGATTTCCAATTTGGAGATGATGTTTAAAGTTGGTTGCCGGAGGATGCTCAGTGTGACAGTGAAGGCTGGATAGGCGATTAAGTTCCCTGATTATGCTCATAGTAAGTCAGAAAAGTTTACGATGAACAGATGACTAAATAGAACAGAATTTCTTATAACAATGAGATTTGGATTTGAAGGGCTTGTCTTTAGACTCTGAATATGATTTTAAGGATTAATGAATGGTTTGTTTTGCTTGAGTCTTCCGCTATGCGTATTTTAGATGAGTTTATGATGTTTTTACTCTTTGAGGTTTATGGTTACTAAGTTAAGATTCGGGTGAGTTGTGGTAATTTCCATCGGATGATGAGAGTGTTATCTTGTCGTCTAGCGATCGGTAGATGTAGTGTCTAAACCATCGGATGATGAAAGTGCTATTTTGTCGTCTAGCGATCGGCAGATGTAGAGTGTTTAAGCCATCGAATGATGAGAGTGTTTAAGCCATCGGATGATGAAAGTGTTATTTTGTCGTCTAGCGATCGGTAGATGTAGAGTGTTTAAGCCATTGGATGATGAAAGTGTTATTTTGTCGTCTAGCGATCGGCAGATGTAGAGTGTTTAAGCTATCGGATGATGAAAGTGTTATTTAGTCGTCTAGCGATCGGTAGATGTAGAGTGTTTAAGCCATCGGATGATGAAAGTGTTATTTTGTCGTCTAACGATCGGCAGATGTAGAGTGTTTAAGCCATCGGATGATGAGAGTGTTATTTTGTTCTCTAGCGTTCGGTGGATGAAGTGTATTCCTTCATCAGATGATGTAAATGGTATTTTGTCGTCTAGAATTCGGTGGATGAAGTGTAATTCTTCACTGGATGATGTAAATGTTAATTTGTCGTCTAGTGACCGAATGATGTGAGTATTCTCTTATTGTTTAATGTTCAGGTAATGTTTTAAGTCGGTCACGTGAAGCACACATGACCACCGGTTGATGTAAGTTATTTCTTTGTTGTCAGACCCAGTTTAAGAAATGTTCAAAAAATATATATATATATTATCAAAAATAGGTTGAGTGTGAGCAATAATAATTAAATGATTTAGAAAGATATGGATTATGTGACGATCTTCTCGGGTCGTTACAATTATGGTATCAGAGCAAAACCGGGTTCTAAAACCGATTCTGCAGACTACCTTCCAGCACTGACTGTCACGTGAGCACACTCCAGCAACTGTAAGTATTTATGATTTCAGTAAATGTCACTAAGTTAAGATGCATTTATAATTAATTGTCTAGGAATCCAAAAATGGTTAGAGGTCAGCAGAGAGAGACTAATGAGGATAGCAATGTCATTGCTCAGTTAACAGAGTTGGTCCTGCACCAATCTCGCCAGATCGAACAACTGATGACTGCTAGAGAGGAACAAGGCAACTCCAGTACTAATGCGACTCATGATCATGGGGGTGAGTGTTTCCATTGGCTTCGACTCCCGGTGTTTAATGGACATGTTTCGGATCCTATTTATGCTGAGGAGTGGGTTCGAAAGATAGAAGACATGTTAAGTACGCAAAGGTTGATGAAGGAGATAGGTCACATTAATTTTGTCTTTCATTTGGAATTAAGTGCAAGGCATTGTGGGACCCGTCCAGAACACCCCGCTAATGCTGAGCTATGACCTGGACATGTTTAAGACTTGCCTTCTTTGACAAGTACTTCATTACGGACTATTTGGGCCAACAAGAGAATTATTCATGATCTCCGACAAACTTGCTCTGTGACGGATTATATATTCATTTGATGCTTGTTCACTATTTGCTTCCCGAATGTTGAGTATGATTAGGACAGGATTTCCACTTGTTCAGGACTGAAGCCGAGTTTGTAACATAAAGTAAGATTCTGGGTACACAATGTACCTTATGGTGAAGTGACGCTAAGGCCCTTGGAGCTGGAACGGCGGAATGACAGCTAAGCACAGCGTGAGCAGCTAAGAAAGTCCCGAAGGAAACTCAGCCGCCACCATGGTCAGAATAAAGGATGCAGCGCAACAGAACAAGGGACCACAACAACACAACAAGGTATAAAGGGACCCCTCAACCAGAATGATGACCAAGGAAAAGGGAAGAGGCCTCTGGCACCCTTATGCCCCACCTGTCAGAAGAACCACCCCGGCGAATGCAAGTTGCATTCTGGCCGTTGTTTCAGATGTGATAAGGTTGGACATATAGTCAGAGACTGCCCCATGCCGCCAGATCCGAACCGTGCAAGGGTAGCACCTTAGAGTCCTATGCAATGATGGAGGATGAGGAAGCCGTCCAGCATACAGTCATAACAGTACCATTATGGATCTTTGGTTTTGCTGCTTACACACTTATAGATACGGGAGGCCACACACTCGTTTATATCAACTTTGTTTGTATGTCAACACAACTTAGAACTTTTACCAGCCGAACGGCCATATAATGTTATGTTACCATCAGGGATGTCCCTACATTCAGAACAGATTGTTAAAGGTGATGTTGTGTCCTTAGAAAGTAAGAAACTAATATGTAGAACTGATTGTAATTGACATGAAAGGGTATGAGGTGATATTAGGAATGGATTGGGTTTATTTAGCATTATGCCACAATAAGTTGTAGAACTGGGATGGTTGATTTTCGACCCCCAAATGGTGATCATTAAGTCCTTCCAAGCTATTCCTAAGATAAGCAAAATACCGATTATATTCCTCACTAGAAATTAGACCGGTTACTGAAAAAATGCTGTGAGAGTTACTTAGCTAGCATAATTGGATGATCGGTGTGAAGAATAAAGATAGAGTTACAAGATATCCCCATAGTCCGAGAGTTCCCTAAGGCATTCTGGATGATTTGCCAGGATTACCACCTGATAGAGAAATAGAGTTTGTAATAGATACGTACCCTGAGGCCTTACCCGTATCTAAGAATCCTTATCGAATGGCACCCGTTTGAGCTAAAGGAGTTAAAAGTCCAACTACAGGAATTAGTAGACAAAAGATTTATACGCAAGGGTCACATATGTTGTCTTTCATTTGGAATTAAGTGCAAGGCATTGGTGGGACTCGATCCAGAACACCGCTAATGCTGAAGCTATGACCTGGAAAATGTTTAAGACTGCCTTCTTTGACACAGTACTTCAATAGGACTATTTGGGCCAACAAGAAGAAGGAGTTCATGAATCTACGACAAACTGGCTCTGTGACGGATTATATATGCAAATTTGATGCTTTGTCACGATTTGCTCCCCGAATGATTGAGGATGATGAGGACAGGATTTACCAATTTGTTCAAGGACTGAAGCCGAGTTTGTACATGAAAGTAAAGACTTCTGGGATACACAATGTACCTTATGGTGAAGTGACGGCTAAGGCCTTGGAGCTGGAAGAGGCGGAAATGACAGCATATGCACAGCGTGAGCAGCTAAGAAAATTCACGAAGGAAACTCAGCCGCCACCATGTCAGAATAAAGGATGGCAGCGCAACAGAACAAGGGACCACAACAACAACAACAAGGTATAAAGGGACCCCTCAACCAGAATGATGACCAAGGAAAAGGGAAGAGGCCTCTGGCACCCTTATGCCCCACCTGTCAGAAGAACCACCCCGGCGAATGCAAGTTGCATTCTGGCCGTTGTTTCAGATGTGATAAGGTTGGACATATAGTCAGAGACTGCCCCATGCCGCCAGATCCGAACCGTGCAAGGGTAGCACCTAGAGTCTATGCAATGATGGAGGATGAGGAAGCCGTCCAGCATACAGTCATAACAGGTACCATTATGATCTGTGGTTTTGCTGCTTACACACTTATAGATACGGGAGCCACACACTCGTTTATATCAACTTTGTTTGTATGTCAACACAACTTAGAACTTTTACCAGCCGAACGGCCATATAATGTTATGTTACCATCAGGGATGTCCCTACATTCAGAACAGATTGTTAAAGGCTGATGTTGTGTCCTTAGAAAGTAAGAAACTATATGTAGAACTGATTGTAATTGACATGAAAGGGTATGAGGTGATATTAGGAATGGATTGGTTATTTAGGCATTATGCCACAATAAGTTGTAGAACTGGGATGGTTGATTTTCGACCCCCAAATGGTGATCATTAATCCTTCCAAGCTATTCCTAAGATAAGCAAAATACCGATTATATCCTCACTAGAAATTTACCGGTTACTGAAAAATGGCTGTGAGAGTTACTTAGCTAGCATAATGGATGATCGGGTGAAGAATAAGATAGAGTTACAAGATATCCCCATAGTCCGAGAGTTCCCTAAGGCATTCTTGGATGATTTGCCAGGATTACCACCTGATAGAGAAATAGAGTTTGTAATAGATACGTACCCTGAGGCCTTACCCGTATCTAAGAATCCTTATCGAATGGCACCTGTTGAGCTAAAGGAGTTAAAAGTCCAACTACAGGAATTAGTAGACAAAAGATTTATACGCCCTAGCAGTTCCCCTTGGGGTGCACCTGTCTTATTTGTCAAGAAGAAAGATGGTTCCCTTAGAATGTGCATAGACTATAGGGAGCTAAATAAGTTGACAATTAAGAATAAGTACCCCTTACCTCGGATTGATGATTTGTTTGACCAATTGCAAGGAGCAAAGGTGTTTTCAAAAATAGATTTACGTTCGGGTTATTACCAACTGAAAGTTAAGGAAGGAGATATACCAAAGATAGCCTTCAGAACTCATTATGGACACTACGAATTCTTGGTCATGTCATTTGGACTGACCAATGCACCTGCTGCCTTTATGGACTTAATGAATCATGTGTTTCGTGAGTATTTGGACAAATTTGTAATTGTGTTCATAGATGATATCCTGATATACTCACGGACTGAAGCTGACCATGCAAAGCATTTAAGAGTAGTTTTGACGACATTAAAGGAGCACCAGCTCTATGCCAAATTGTCCAAGTGTGAATTTTGGTTGGACAAGGTTAATTTTCTTGATCATGTAGTTTCTGCTAATGGCATATCAGTGGACCCGACCAAAATTCAGGCAGTAAAGGATTGGCCACAACCAAAGAATGCCAGTGAAGTCTGCAGTTTCCTTGGATTGGCAGGCTATTACAGAAAGTTCATCAAAGGATTTTCTATGATAGCTAAGCCCCTGACGAATTTGACAAAGAAGGACAACAAGTATTCTTGGACTGAAGCTTGTGAGGATAGCTTCCAGACATTGAAGGTGAAGTTAACAACAGCCCCGGTATTGACCATTCCAACGAAGAAGGAAAGTTTAGCGTATTTTGTGATGCATCAAAAGTTGGTTTGGGCTGTGTTTTGATGCAAGAAGGCAAAGTTGTAGCGTATGCCTCTAGGCAGTTAAAGAGTTATGAACAGAACTATCCCACCCATGATTTAGAATTAGCCGTTGTTGTTTTTGCTTTGAAGATATGGAGACACTACTTATATGGACAGCAGTGTGAGGTGTTTTCTGACCATAAAAGTCTGAAGTACCTCTTTACACAAAAGGAATTGAAAATGAGACAGAGGCGTTGGTTGGAATTTGTTAAGGATTACGACTTTGAGATCAAGTATCACCTGGGCAAGGCTAACTCTATAGCTGACTCATTGAGCAGGATGTCAACAACAATGCAACCCGTTGTATCAACTATGTCTATACCTTTGAGGACAGAGATTCAGAAATTGGAGTTGGAGATAGTTCCAGAGTTGTCAGCTTTGCTTGCAAATTTGACCATTCAACCGACGGTCCTGGAAAAGATCAAAGAAGCACAACAGAAGGATTCAGAGGAGAATAACAGTATGATGAACAAGGTGAAGGACACCACCTCCGAGTTTAGTCTTTCCAAGGATGGGATTCTGAGGTTTAGAAATAGATGGTATGTCCCTAATGATGAAGGATTACGTAAGTTAATTTTGGCTGAGACGCATTCGTCCCCCTTTTCTGTACATCCTGGCAGCACCAAGATGTATCGAGACCTGAAGTTACTCTATTGGTGGCCAAACTTAAAGAGAGATGTTGCTAAGTATGTAGAGTCATGTTTGGTTTGCCAACAAGTTAAAGCCGAGCACCAACGTCCAGGAGGTACCCTTCAGCCTTTACCTATTCCCGAGTGGAAGTGGGAACACATAGCTATGGATTTCGTTGTAGGATTACCTAAGACAAGTAAGGGACATGATAGTATTTGGGTTGTGATTGATAGATTGACGAAATCAGCCCATTTCTTACCAGTAAGGACAACTTACTCGATGAACAAGCTTGCTGATCTTTATGTACGAGAAGCTATTAGGTTGCATGGAATCCCTGCATCTATTGTCTCAGATCGTGATCCTAGATTCACCTCAAAGTTTGGCAAAGTTTGCAAGGCACATTAGGTACAAAAGTTGTCTTTCAGCACTGCGTTCCACCCGCAGACAGATGTCAATCCGAAAGGACTATCCAATACGTGAGGATGGTTGAGGGCTTGTGTGCCTAGAGTTCCAGACATCTTGGAGCCGATACCTACCCTTGGTTGAGTTCTCTTACAATAACAGTTATCAGTCCACTATCGGAATGGCACCTTATAAGACGTTATATGGTAGGAAATGTAGATCAGCTCTGTATTGGGATGAAGTTGGGGAAGCAAAACTCCTAGGTCCCGAATGTTGCAGCAGATGTCAGACAGATTGCCATTATTAAAAGGAAAATGATACTGCACAAAGCCGACAGAAAAGTTATGCAGACAAAAGAGGAGAGATCTTGAATTTGCTGTTGTGTGAATTTCCTGAAGGTTTCACCATTTAAGAGTACTAGAGTTTACTGAGACATCATCCGATAGACTTAAACCTACACCTTCCGATGACGTCAGCACGCATCTGCCGATGAGTTTACTGAGACATCATCCGATAGACTTAAACCTACACCTTCCGATGACGTCAGCACGCATCTGCCGATGAGTTTACTGAGACATCATCCGATAGACTTAAACCTACACCTTCCGATGACGTCAGCACGCATCTGCCGATGAGTTTACTGAGACATCATCCGATAGACTTAAACCTACACCTTCCGATGACGTCAGCACGCATCTGCCGATGAGTTTACTGAGACATCATCCGATAGACTTAAACCTACACCTTCCGATGACGTCAGCACGCATCTGCCGATGAGTTTACTGAGACATCATCCGATAGACTTAAACCTACACCTTCCGATGACGTCAGCACGCATCTGCCGATGAGTTTACTGAGACATCATCCGATAGACTTAAACCTACACCTTCCGATGACGTCAGCACGCATCTGCCGATGAGTTTACTGAGACATCATCCGATAGACTTAAACCTACACCTTCCGATGACGTCAGCACGCATCTGCCGATGAGTTTACTGAGACATCATCCGATAGACTTAAACCTACACCTTCCGATGACGTCAGCACGCATCTGCCGATGAGTTTACTGAGACATCATCCGATAGACTTAAACCTACACCTTCCGATGACGTCAGCACGCATCTGCCGATGAGTTTACTGAGACATCATCCGATAGACTTAAACCTACACCTTCCGATGACGTCAGCACGCATCTGCCGATGAGTTTACTGAGACATCATCCGATAGACTTAAACCTACACCTTCCGATGACGTCAGCACGCATCTGCCGATGAGTTTACTGAGACATCATCCGATAGACTTAAACCTACACCTTCCGATGACGTCAGCACGCATCTGCCGATGAGTTTACTGAGACATCATCCGATAGACTTAAACCTACACCTTCCGATGACGTCAGCACGCATCTGCCGATGAGTTTACTGAGACATCATCCGATAGACTTAAACCTACACCTTCCGATGACGTCAGCACGCATCTGCCGATGAGTTTACTGAGACATCATCCGATAGACTTAAACCTACACCTTCCGATGACGTCAGCACGCATCTGCCGATGAGTTTACTGAGACATCATCCGATAGACTTAAACCTACACCTTCCGATGACGTCAGCACGCATCTGCCGATGAGTTTACTGAGACATCATCCGATAGACTTAAACCTACACCTTCCGATGACGTCAGCACGCATCTGCCGATGAGTTTACTGAGACATCATCCGATAGACTTAAACCTACACCTTCCGATGACGTCAGCACGCATCTGCCGATGAGTTTACTGAGACATCATCCGATAGACTTAAACCTACACCTTCCGATGACGTCAGCACGCATCTGCCGATGAGTTTACTGAGACATCATCCGATAGACTTAAACCTACACCTTCCGATGACGTCAGCACGCATCTGCCGATGAGTTTACTGAGACATCATCCGATAGACTTAAACCTACACCTTCCGATGACGTCAGCACGCATCTGCCGATGAGTTTACTGAGACATCATCCGATAGACTTAAACCTACACCTTCCGATGACGTCAGCACGCATCTGCCGATGAGTTTACTGAGACATCATCCGATAGACTTAAACCTACACCTTCCGATGACGTCAGCACGCATCTGCCGATGAGTTTACTGAGACATCATCCGATAGACTTAAACCTACACCTTCCGATGACGTCAGCACGCATCTGCCGATGAGTTTACTGAGACATCATCCGATAGACTTAAACCTACACCTTCCGATGACGTCAGCACGCATCTGCCGATGAGTTTACTGAGACATCATCCGATAGACTTAAACCTACACCTTCCGATGACGTCAGCACGCATCTGCCGATGAGTTTACTGAGACATCATCCGATAGACTTAAACCTACACCTTCCGATGACGTCAGCACGCATCTGCCGATGAGTTTACTGAGACATCATCCGATAGACTTAAACCTACACCTTCCGATGACGTCAGCACGCATCTGCCGATGAGTTTACTGAGACATCATCCGATAGACTTAAACCTACACCTTCCGATGACGTCAGCACGCATCTGCCGATGAGTTTACTGAGACATCATCCGATAGACTTAAACCTACACCTTCCGATGACGTCAGCACGCATCTGCCGATGAGTTTACTGAGACATCATCCGATAGACTTAAACCTACACCTTCCGATGACGTCAGCACGCATCTGCCGATGAGTTTACTGAGACATCATCCGATAGACTTAAACCTACACCTTCCGATGACGTCAGCACGCATCTGCCGATGAGTTTACTGAGACATCATCCGATAGACTTAAACCTACACCTTCCGATGACGTCAGCACGCATCTGCCGATGAGTTTACTGAGACATCATCCGATAGACTTAAACCTACACCTTCCGATGACGTCAGCACGCATCTGCCGATGAGTTTACTGAGACATCATCCGATAGACTTAAACCTACACCTTCCGATGACGTCAGCACGCATCTGCCGATGAGTTTACTGAGACATCATCCGATAGACTTAAACCTACACCTTCCGATGACGTCAGCACGCATCTGCCGATGAGTTTACTGAGACATCATCCGATAGACTTAAACCTACACCTTCCGATGACGTCAGCACGCATCTGCCGATGAGTTTACTGAGACATCATCCGATAGACTTAAACCTACACCTTCCGATGACGTCAGCACGCATCTGCCGATGAGTTTACTGAGACATCATCCGATAGACTTAAACCTACACCTTCCGATGACGTCAGCACGCATCTGCCGATGAGTTTACTGAGACATCATCCGATAGACTTAAACCTACACCTTCCGATGACGTCAGCACGCATCTGCCGATGAGTTTACTGAGACATCATCCGATAGACTTAAACCTACACCTTCCGATGACGTCAGCACGCATCTGCCGATGAGTTTACTGAGACATCATCCGATAGACTTAAACCTACACCTTCCGATGACGTCAGCACGCATCTGCCGATGAGTTTACTGAGACATCATCCGATAGACTTAAACCTACACCTTCCGATGACGTCAGCACGCATCTGCCGATGAGTTTACTGAGACATCATCCGATAGACTTAAACCTACACCTTCCGATGACGTCAGCACGCATCTGCCGATGAGTTTACTGAGACATCATCCGATAGACTTAAACCTACACCTTCCGATGACGTCAGCACGCATCTGCCGATGAGTTTACTGAGACATCATCCGATAGACTTAAACCTACACCTTCCGATGACGTCAGCACGCATCTGCCGATGAGTTTACTGAGACATCATCCGATAGACTTAAACCTACACCTTCCGATGACGTCAGCACGCATCTGCCGATGAGTTTACTGAGACATCATCCGATAGACTTAAACCTACACCTTCCGATGACGTCAGCACGCATCTGCCGATGAGTTTACTGAGACATCATCCGATAGACTTAAACCTACACCTTCCGATGACGTCAGCACGCATCTGCCGATGAGTTTACTGAGACATCATCCGATAGACTTAAACCTACACCTTCCGATGACGTCAGCACGCATCTGCCGATGAGTTTACTGAGACATCATCCGATAGACTTAAACCTACACCTTCCGATGACGTCAGCACGCATCTGCCGATGAGTTTACTGAGACATCATCCGATAGACTTAAACCTACACCTTCCGATGACGTCAGCACGCATCTGCCGATGAGTTTACTGAGACATCATCCGATAGACTTAAACCTACACCTTCCGATGACGTCAGCACGCATCTGCCGATGAGTTTACTGAGACATCATCCGATAGACTTAAACCTACACCTTCCGATGACGTCAGCACGCATCTGCCGATGAGTTTACTGAGACATCATCCGATAGACTTAAACCTACACCTTCCGATGACGTCAGCACGCATCTGCCGATGAGTTTACTGAGACATCATCCGATAGACTTAAACCTACACCTTCCGATGACGTCAGCACGCATCTGCCGATGAGTTTACTGAGACATCATCCGATAGACTTAAACCTACACCTTCCGATGACGTCAGCACGCATCTGCCGATGAGTTTACTGAGACATCATCCGATAGACTTAAACCTACACCTTCCGATGACGTCAGCACGCATCTGCCGATGAGTTTACTGAGACATCATCCGATAGACTTAAACCTACACCTTCCGATGACGTCAGCACGCATCTGCCGATGAGTTTACTGAGACATCATCCGATAGACTTAAACCTACACCTTCCGATGACGTCAGCACGCATCTGCCGATGAGTTTACTGAGACATCATCCGATAGACTTAAACCTACACCTTCCGATGACGTCAGCACGCATCTGCCGATGAGTTTACTGAGACATCATCCGATAGACTTAAACCTACACCTTCCGATGACGTCAGCACGCATCTGCCGATGAGTTTACTGAGACATCATCCGATAGACTTAAACCTACACCTTCCGATGACGTCAGCACGCATCTGCCGATGAGTTTACTGAGACATCATCCGATAGACTTAAACCTACACCTTCCGATGACGTCAGCACGCATCTGCCGATGAGTTTACTGAGACATCATCCGATAGACTTAAACCTACACCTTCCGATGACGTCAGCACGCATCTGCCGATGAGTTTACTGAGACATCATCCGATAGACTTAAACCTACACCTTCCGATGACGTCAGCACGCATCTGCCGATGAGTTTACTGAGACATCATCCGATAGACTTAAACCTACACCTTCCGATGACGTCAGCACGCATCTGCCGATGAGTTTACTGAGACATCATCCGATAGACTTAAACCTACACCTTCCGATGACGTCAGCACGCATCTGCCGATGAGTTTACTGAGACATCATCCGATAGACTTAAACCTACACCTTCCGATGACGTCAGCACGCATCTGCCGATGAGTTTACTGAGACATCATCCGATAGACTTAAACCTACACCTTCCGATGACGTCAGCACGCATCTGCCGATGAGTTTACTGAGACATCATCCGATAGACTTAAACCTACACCTTCCGATGACGTCAGCACGCATCTGCCGATGAGTTTACTGAGACATCATCCGATAGACTTAAACCTACACCTTCCGATGACGTCAGCACGCATCTGCCGATGAGTTTACTGAGACATCATCCGATAGACTTAAACCTACACCTTCCGATGACGTCAGCACGCATCTGCCGATGAGTTTACTGAGACATCATCCGATAGACTTAAACCTACACCTTCCGATGACGTCAGCACGCATCTGCCGATGAGTTTACTGAGACATCATCCGATAGACTTAAACCTACACCTTCCGATGACGTCAGCACGCATCTGCCGATGAGTTTACTGAGACATCATCCGATAGACTTAAACCTACACCTTCCGATGACGTCAGCACGCATCTGCCGATGAGTTTACTGAGACATCATCCGATAGACTTAAACCTACACCTTCCGATGACGTCAGCACGCATCTGCCGATGAGTTTACTGAGACATCATCCGATAGACTTAAACCTACACCTTCCGATGACGTCAGCACGCATCTGCCGATGAGTTTACTGAGACATCATCCGATAGACTTAAACCTACACCTTCCGATGACGTCAGCACGCATCTGCCGATGAGTTTACTGAGCATTTCTGATTCAACACTACATCCGAGCTCGACTCTCTCACAGTATTCCTCGAAACTTCACACATTGTACTCCCTCAGCTATCTAGTTGTTAAAATCACAGACAAACTAAGAGAGCTTACCTAGGTTGAAGGAGAATCGAGGGAGGAAGAAATCGCTCGAAAGTTTTCTGCTGAAGAGCTGAAGGCCGGAAAGAAGTAAGGGAATGTGGCGTGCTACCGAGAACTAAACCCCAAATCACTAACCTTAAATACATTATCCTTTTTTTTTTAAATCTCTAATTACCTTTCTGCCTTGCCTAGTCATTTATTAACCTAATCAATAACTCCCCCAACCCTTCTATAAAAGTACGTTATTAACAATAATTCAAATTTTGACTCAATGGAACCGGGTGCTACATGCTCTCTGCTTTCAGCACACTTTCTTCGACGATCGGTTTCTTGCCACACTCGACTAGTCTGTGCTACGAGGTAGGTATGCAATAGACACGTAGCTATCTGTTAGTTTGGTAGCCCTGTTTTCTACTCCATGGGAATTTTTGTTTTTTTTTGGATTTTCCAATGGCCGACTAATAATAAGGACATTTGAAATCTGAGAGTGGGAATGCTTTTATCAAATCGATTCTGTACATTTAGAACAACCACCCCTGAGTAATCGATAATCGAATCTGTCTGTTCTGGGATTTGGATTTCAAACTGCACAGGGTATTAGACTAAGGATTCGGGAATGACTTTAGCTATTAAATCTTAGGATAACTTGAGATTAGAACTATTAGGATTTTGTTTAACTACTGCAATGTAATTGTTTTAGGTGAAGAAGTTTGAAGAGAAAGGAGCTCAAGTGCTAAGGAGACCAGGTAAGTGAAATGTATTAAGATTTCCGGCTAATAGAGCCCTACATCGTGGGAGTACTAGGTTGTTTTAGATTCTAATGGTATTATGATGATGAGCTTGTCTGCACTTGAAGGATTGTGAATGATGTGAGTTTATACTATTTGATGACCTGCTAGTGAATGTGAAGTTGTCTGCTCTGATATGATCCTTGTCATAGTCTGATGGGTTAAAAGTTCTCATGTCATGCATCATAAGTTTCTCAAGCATAAGAAAATGTTTTAATGCATGTTTTGTATGAACAATATATGTATGTAATAGTATATATATATATATATATATATATATATATATATATATATATATATATATATATATATATATATATATATATATATATATATATATATATATATATATATATATATATATATATATATATATATATATATATATATATATATATATATATATATATATATATATATATATATATATATATATATATATATATATATATATATATATATATATATATATATATATATATATATATATATATATATATATATATATATATATATATATATATATATATATATATATATATATATATATATATATATATATATATATATATATATATATATATATATATATATATATATATATATATATATATATATATATATATATATATATATATATATATATATATATATATATATATATATATATATATATATATATATATATATATATATATATATATATATATATATATATATATATATATATATATATATATATATATATATATATATATATATATATATATATATATATATATATATATATATATATATATATATATATATATATATATATATATATATATATATATATATATATATATATATATATATATATATATATATATATATATATATATATATATATATATATATATATATATATATATATATATATATATATATATATATATATATATATATATATATATATATATATATATATATATATATATATATATATATATATATATATATATATATATATATATATATATATATATATATATATATATATATATATATATATATATATATATATATATATATATATATATATATATATATATATATATATATATATATATATATATATATATATATATATATATATATATATATATATATATATATATATATATATATATATATATATATATATATATATATATATATATATATATATATATATATATATATATATATATATATATATATATATATATATATATATATATATATATATATATATATATATATATATATATATATATATATATATATATATATATATATATATATATATATATATATATATATATATATATATATATATATATATATATATATATATATATATATATATATATATATATATATATATATATATATATATATATATATATATATATATATATATATATATATATATATATATATATATATATATATATATATATATATATATATATATATATATATATATATATATATATATATATATATATATATATATATATATATATATATATATATATATATATATATATATATATATATATATATATATATATATATATATATATATATATATATATATATATATATATATATATATATATATATATATATATATATATATATATATATATATATATATATATATATATATATATATATATATATATATATATATATATATATATATATATATATATATATATATATATATATATATATATATATATATATATATATATATATATATATATATATATATATATATATATATATATATATATATATATATATATATATATATATATATATATATATATATATATATATATATATATATATATATATATATATATATATATATATATATATATATATATATATATATATATATATATATATATATATATATATAGTTTTTTACTCTTTGAGGTTTATGGTTACTAAGTTAAGATTCGGGTGAGTTGTGGTAATTTCCATCGGATGATGAGAGTGTTATTTTGTCGTCTAGCGATCGGCAGATGTAGAGTGTTTAAGCCATCGGATGATGAAAGTGTTATTTTGTCGTCTAGCGATCGGCAGATGTAGAGTGTTTAAGCCATCGGATGATGAGAGTGTTATTTTGTCGTCTAGCGATCGGCAGATGTAGAGTGTTTAAGCCATCGGATGATGAAAGTGTTATTTTGTCGTCTAGCGATCGGCAGATGTAGAGTGTTTAAGCCATCGGATGATGAAAGTGTTATTTTGTCGTCTAGCGATCGGCAGATGTAGAGTGTTTAAGCCATCGGATGATGAAAGTGTTATTTTGTCGTCTAGCGATCGGCAGATGTAGAGTGTTTAAGCCATCGGATGATGAAAGTGTTATTTTGTCGTCTAGCGATCGGCAGATGTAGAGTGTTTAAGCCATCGGATGATGAGAGTGTTATTTTGTCGTCTAGCGATCGGCAGATGTAGAGTGTTTAAGCCATCGGATGATGAAAGTGTTATTTTGTCGTCTAGCGATCGGCAGATGTAGAGTGTTTAAGCCATCGGATGATGAAAGTGTTATTTTGTCGTCTAGCGATCGGCAGATGTAGAGTGTTTAAGCCATCGGATGATGAAAGTGTTATTTTGTCGTCTAGCGATCGGCAGATGTAGAGTGTTTAAGCCATCGGATGATGAGAGTGTTATTTTGTCGTCTAGCGATCGGCAGATGTAGAGTGTTTAAGCCATCGGATGATGAAAGTGTTATTTTGTCGTCTAGCGATCGGCAGATGTAGAGTGTTTAAGCCATCGGATGATGAAAGTGTTATTTTGTCGTCTAGCGATCGGCAGATGTAGAGTGTTTAAGCCATCGGATGATGAAAGTGTTATTTTGTCGTCTAGCGATCGGCAGATGTAGAGTGTTTAAGCCATCGGATGATGAAAGTGTTATTTTGTCGTCTAGCGATCGGCAGATGTAGAGTGTTTAAGCCATCGGATGATGAGAGTGTTATTTTGTCGTCTAGCGATCGGCAGATGTAGAGTGTTTAAGCCATCGGATGATGAGAGTGTTATTTTGTCGTCTAGCGATCGGCAGATGTAGAGTGTTTAAGCCATCGGATGATGAAAGTGTTATTTTGTCGTCTAGCGATCGGCAGATGTAGAGTGTTTAAGCCATCGGATGATGAGAGTGTTATTTTGTCGTCTAGCGATCGGCAGATGTAGAGTGTTTAAGCCATCGGATGATGAAAGTGTTATTTTGTCGTCTAGCGATCGGCAGATGTAGAGTGTTTAAGCCATCGGATGATGAGAGTGTTATTTTGTCGTCTAGCGATCGGCAGATGTAGAGTGTTTAAGCCATCGGATGATGAAAGTGTTATTTTGTCGTCTAGCGATCGGCAGATGTAGAGTGTTTAAGCCATCGGATGATGAAAGTGTTATTTTGTCGTCTAGCGATCGGCAGATGTAGAGTGTTTAAGCCATCGGATGATGAAAGTGTTATTTTGTCGTCTAGCGATCGGCAGATGTAGAGTGTTTAAGCCATCGGATGATGAAAGTGTTATTTTGTCGTCTAGCGATCGGCAGATGTAGAGTGTTTAAGCCATCGGATGATGAGAGTGTTATTTTGTCGTCTAGCGATCGGCAGATGTAGAGTGTTTAAGCCATCGGATGATGAAAGTGTTATTTTGTCGTCTAGCGATCGGCAGATGTAGAGTGTTTAAGCCATCGGATGATGAAAGTGTTATTTTGTCGTCTAGCGATCGGCAGATGTAGAGTGTTTAAGCCATCGGATGATGAAAGTGTTATTTTGTCGTCTAGCGATCGGCAGATGTAGAGTGTTTAAGCCATCGGATGATGAAAGTGTTATTTTGTCGTCTAGCGATCGGCAGATGTAGAGTGTTTAAGCCATCGGATGATGAAAGTGTTATTTTGTCGTCTAGCGATCGGCAGATGTAGAGTGTTTAAGCCATCGGATGATGAAAGTGTTATTTTGTCGTCTAGCGATCGGCAGATGTAGAGTGTTTAAGCCATCGGATGATGAAAGTGTTATTTTGTCGTCTAGCGATCGGCAGATGTAGAGTGTTTAAGCCATCGGATGATGAGAGTGTTATTTTGTCGTCTAGCGATCGGCAGATGTAGAGTGTTTAAGCCATCGGATGATGAAAGTGTTATTTTGTCGTCTAGCGATCGGCAGATGTAGAGTGTTTAAGCCATCGGATGATGAGAGTGTTATTTTGTCGTCTAGCGATCGGCAGATGTAGAGTGTTTAAGCCATCGGATGATGAAAGTGTTATTTTGTCGTCTAGCGATCGGCAGATGTAGAGTGTTTAAGCCATCGGATGATGAAAGTGTTATTTTGTCGTCTAGCGATCGGCAGATGTAGAGTGTTTAAGCCATCGGATGATGAAAGTGTTATTTTGTCGTCTAGCGATCGGCAGATGTAGAGTGTTTAAGCCATCGGATGATGAGAGTGTTATTTTGTCGTCTAGCGATCGGCAGATGTAGAGTGTTTAAGCCATCGGATGATGAGAGTGTTATTTTGTCGTCTAGCGATCGGCAGATGTAGAGTGTTTAAGCCATCGGATGATGAAAGTGTTATTTTGTCGTCTAGCGATCGGCAGATGTAGAGTGTTTAAGCCATCGGATGATGAAAGTGTTATTTTGTCGTCTAGCGATCGGCAGATGTAGAGTGTTTAAGCCATCGGATGATGAGAGTGTTATTTTGTCGTCTAGCGATCGGCAGATGTAGAGTGTTTAAGCCATCGGATGATGAAAGTGTTATTTTGTCGTCTAGCGATCGGCAGATGTAGAGTGTTTAAGCCATCGGATGATGAGAGTGTTATTTTGTCGTCTAGCGATCGGCAGATGTAGAGTGTTTAAGCCATCGGATGATGAAAGTGTTATTTTGTCGTCTAGCGATCGGCAGATGTAGAGTGTTTAAGCCATCGGATGATGAAAGTGTTATTTTGTTGAACTTCCTCCAACCCAAATCCACCACCATACATCTAGTCCTAATCACACAATCTAATACATGAAATGCAATTATAAAATCCTTACAATAAAGGCGAATGTATGCCAATGACTTTTAAAATTAAAAATTACAAATTAAGGCCCGGGAAGACAAATTCCCATAGGGCTATCAGCAAGCTCCATGCGAATGCTCCAATGAATGACATGGAAAGGCTTCTCTACATCCTCTGATGTCGGCTCCCAAGTGAAGTCCATGATGTGTTCCAAACTTGCAAAAAGTGACAATTCATTAGAACATGATTAAGTAAATCTTTGTGCACGAAGTTGATCTCGCGACGGGGCCTGAAGGATGTACAGAAAACACAATGAAAACAAAGACACAAAAATGAGAAAATGCAAACAAAACAGAAACAGAGACAACATAGAAGCATTTTGACTCTGATACCAAAACTGATGGGGGTTAACCTGAAAAGATCCAAGTTAGCAATTCATTTACAGAACCGGGTCTGCTTGGTAGCACCCGAGAGCGACCAAAATGTGCAGCGGTATAAATGATTGAAAATGTGCTCAAAATGAATTGTGTTCTTCAGATAAAATGCAGCCAAGAGATAGATGTTTAAGATGGTGTAAAGGAGGGTGTTAAGTGTTGACAACTAAAAGATAAATAAAATGAAAACCCCTGAACCGGTCGATAGAGGTATTGATAATCCTCTCGCCTATGTTCTTCCAATGAAGAAAACCGACCTTTGGGAATGATATTTACCCATCTCTTATGGTTCCAGCCTCAAGAGGACTTGGAGAAGAGGGAGGGGATAAGAGCTTACAAGCTACCACACGGTTGGAAGCAATGGAGGGCGACTCTACATGGTTTGAGCAAACTGTGACTTACCTTGGGCACCAACCCTTGGTAACTCCAATGGCACCAACCTTTGGAAGATGATATCGCCTAAACCAACCTGGTTTTTAGGGGAATATGCCGAGGTATATTGATGATCAAAAGACCCTCACAACCACAAATATTCATGAATTTATACAACTCCTAAATATCTAGGGTTTTACAATGACCGTTGATCAAAACCAGGTTGGTGATAAGAGATAGTGCTCACAATGATTGATGTGGGGAAAAAATTCCCTCTTTAGTTGCGTTGCTCAGTGCATCCAAAAGTAGAGCATGAAGAGGTCAATCCTTGTCTTGAGAGCTAAGTGTCCATTCCAAGCCTTCAAAGGTTCCATCACTTACAAAAGAAATAAACTCATTAGTAGACAAGTTAAAAGCATTATGGGCTTTGATTATGGAGGGGCCTAATAATGGGCCTATGGAGCACATCACTTGTTCTATCACGAACGACGAGTCCCTCTTCTCGAGAACTAGATCCAACAACAATATGCTTCATCTTCTCCTTTTGATAACAAAGTACCATAAACCTCTTCTAGAGTTAAAGTCTCCCGACTATACAAAAATAGTCTTTAAAGCAAAAAAAAAAAAAAAAAAAAAAAAAAAAAAAAAAAAAAAAAAAAAAAAAAAAAAAAAAAAAAAAAAAAAAAAAAAAAAAAAAAAAAAAAAAAAAAAAAAAAAAAAAAAAAAAAAAAAAAAAAAAAAAAAAAAAAAAAAAAAAAAAAAAAAAAAAAAAAAAAAAAAAAAAAAAAAAAAAAAAAAAAAAAAAAAAAAAAAAAAAAAAAAAAAAAAAAAAAAAAAAAAAAAAAAAAAAAAAAAAAAAAAAAAAAAAAAAAAAAAAAAAAAAAAAAAAAAAAAAAAAAAAAAAAAAAAAAAAAAAAAAAAAAAAAAAAAAAAAAAAAAAAAAAAAAAAAAAAAAAAAAAAAAAAAAAAAAAAAAAAAAAAAAAAAAAAAAAAAAAAAAAAAAAAAAAAAAAAAAAAAAAAAAAAAAAAAAAAAAAAAAAAAAAAAAAAAAAAAAAAAAAAAAAAAAAAAAAAAAAAAAAAAAAAAAAAAAAAAAAAAAAAAAAAAAAAAAAAAAAAAAAAAAAAAAAAAAAAAAAAAAAAAAAAAAAAAAAAAAAAAAAAAAAAAAAAAAAAAAAAAAAAAAAAAAAAAAAAAAAAAAAAAAAAAAAAAAAAAAAAAAAAAAAAAAAAAAAAAAAAAAAAAAAAAAAAAAAAAAAAAAAAAAAAAAAAAAAAAAAAAAAAAAAAAAAAAAAAAAAAAAAAAAAAAAAAAAAAAAAAAAAAAAAAAAAAAAAAAAAAAAAAAAAAAAAAAAAAAAAAAAAAAAAAAAAAAAAAAAAAAAAAAAAAAAAAAAAAAAAAAAAAAAAAAAAAAAAAAAAAAAAAAAAAAAAAAAAAAAAAAAAAAAAAAAAAAAAAAAAAAAAAAAAAAAAAAAAAAAAAAAAAAAAAAAAAAAAAAAAAAAAAAAAAAAAAAAAAAAAAAAAAAAAAAAAAAAAAAAAAAAAAAAAAAAAAAAAAAAAAAAAAAAAAAAAAAAAAAAAAAAAAAAAAAAAAAAAAAAAAAAAAAAAAAAAAAAAAAAAAAAAAAAAAAAAAAAAAAAAAAAAAAAAAAAAAAAAAAAAAAAAAAAAAAAAAAAAAAAAAAAAAAAAAAAAAAAAAAAAAAAAAAAAAAAAAAAAAAAAAAAAAAAAAAAAAAAAAAAAAAAAAAAAAAAAAAAAAAAAAAAAAAAAAAAAAAAAAAAAAAAAAAAAAAAAAAAAAAAAAAAAAAAAAAAAAAAAAAAAAAAAAAAAAAAAAAAAAAAAAAAAAAAAAAAAAAAAAAAAAAAAAAAAAAAAAAAAAAAAAAAAAAAAAAAAAAAAAAAAAAAAAAAAAAAAAAAAAAAAAAAAAAAAAAAAAAAAAAAAAAAAAAAAAAAAAAAAAAAAAAAAAAAAAAAAAAAAAAAAAAAAAAAAAAAAAAAAAAAAAAAAAAAAAAAAAAAAAAAAAAAAAAAAAAAAAAAAAAAAAAAAAAAAAAAAAAAAAAAAAAAAAAAAAAAAAAAAAAAAAAAAAAAAAAAAAAAAAAAAAAAAAAAAAAAAAAAAAAAAAAAAAAAAAAAAAAAAAAAAAAAAAAAAAAAAAAAACATTTAAAAATTCACCCCAAAATTAATTCTCCAAAAAATAGAATTTTGATAATCAAATCTCCCCAAAACAGATCAACGGCTGAAGGACTATGACGACTTGTTGATCGGACAACAACAAAACTAATCAGAACGAAAAAGACAGGAACATTTTCTTTTGGCAGGATTTCTTCTTCTTCCTTGCGAAGAAGACGCAGAGAGAGACAAAAAATTCTCTGTTTTCTTTTTCTTTTTCTCAATTGCAATTTTTCACCAAATTGCAATTTCAAAAATTTGTTCGATACCTCCAATAAATCAAAACCTAATTTTTAGAAACGTTCAACGCATCTCTGATACCAACTGTTGAAAAACAATTGGTTCTCTCGAAAACAATGCTCTCATACTAATTGTTGAAAATCGAACTGAAATCAGAAAAAATAAATAAACACAAAAAACCAAGGACACCAAGATTGACATGAAAAGGTTTTTCAAGAAAAAACTACAGGTAAAGGAGAGAAATCACTAATAAGAAATCAAACTACAATAAGTTTTGCGATTCAAGCATATATTTATAATATTGAATTAGAATCCTAATATGAGTCAAAAGGAGATTCCTATTGCGATTCAAGCATATATTTATAATATTGAATTAGAATCCTAATATGAGTCAAAAGGAGATTCCTATTGTGGGTCGAAGTGACATGACTAATTAGAATTCGTGTCACACAGAATTCAACATAAAGATTATTGTGCATGGTATCTTTACATGAGAATTACCTTTCTTGGTCATTTTATTTTAATTATTAAAGCATCGTCTGAATGTTCATGTATGATGAATTGTAACACCCGGCATTTTTGGCTGTATATATTATCCCTTGAGTTATGGAATGGGATTAAATTGCCATTAATGTTATAAATATTTTATTGGAATTGTGGGACGTTTTGTGGAGAAAGAGGATGTCGAGGAAACCAAAATGACAAAAAAAAAAAAAAAAAAAAAAAAAAAAAAAAAAAAAAAAAAAAAAAAAAAAAAAAAAAAAAAAAAAAAAAAAAAAAAAAAAAAAAAAAAAAAAAAAAAAAAAAAAAAAAAAAAAAAAAAAAAAAAAAAAAAAAAAAAAAAAAAAAAAAAAAAAAAAAAAAAAAAAAAAAAAAAAAAAAAAAAAAAAAAAAAAAAAAAAAAAAAAAAAAAAAAAAAAAAAAAAAAAAAAAAAAAAAAAAAAAAAAAAAAAAAAAAAAAAAAAAAAAAAAAAAAAAAAAAAAAAAAAAAAAAAAAAAAAAAAAAAAAAAAAAAAAAAAAAAAAAAAAAAAAAAAAAAAAAAAAAAAAAAAAAAAAAAAAAAAAAAAAAAAAAAAAAAAAAAAAAAAAAAAAAAAAAAAAAAAAAAAAAAAAAAAAAAAAAAAAAAAAAAAAAAAAAAAAAAAAAAAAAAAAAAAAAAAAAAAAAAAAAAAAAAAAAAAAAAAAAAAAAAAAAAAAAAAAAAAAAAAAAAAAAAAAAAAAAAAAAAAAAAAAAAAAAAAAAAAAAAAAAAAAAAAAAAAAAAAAAAAAAAAAAAAAAAAAAAAAAAAAAAAAAAAAAAAAAAAAAAAAAAAAAAAAAAAAAAAAAAAAAAAAAAAAAAAAAAAAAAAAAAAAAAAAAAAAAAAAAAAAAAAAAAAAAAAAAAAAAAAAAAAAAAAAAAAAAAAAAAAAAAAAAAAAAAAAAAAAAAAAAAAAAAAAAAAAAAAAAAAAAAAAAAAAAAAAAAAAAAAAAAAAAAAAAAAAAAAAAAAAAAAAAAAAAAAAAAAAAAAAAAAAAAAAAAAAAAAAAAAAAAAAAAAAAAAAAAAAAAAAAAAAAAAAAAAAAAAAAAAAAAAAAAAAAAAAAAAAAAAAAAAAAAAAAAAAAAAAAAAAAAAAAAAAAAAAAAAAAAAAAAAAAAAAAAAAAAAAAAAAAAAAAAAAAAAAAAAAAAAAAAAAAAAAATCAATTAGAAACCAAATCGTGGAGTTCATGTTGAATTGAATAGTGGCATAAAAACCAAACTAATGTGTAACTAAACAAAAACCATTAGTTAGTGATGCATGGAGGGCAGTTTGGAAGAAATATTAAGGTTGGTGGGAGGAAGCCAATGAATTGCTGCCAAGTATTCAGCTTGTTGAACAGATTAACGCTCCCCCCTACGAAGACCCTCCCCCTCACTTCTCTCCTCTGTTCTCTCCATTCTCTTCTCTGCTCTCTCTCTTCCAGAAGACAAACGACCAACGAAGCTCCTCCGATCTTCTCAGTTTCTCTGCCTAAGGTCAGCTCTAGCTAAAGCTAACCGTGTTTGGTCAAGTCGAAACGTTAGTTTGCTGAAGTTTAGGGTTAATGTCCGCAGTGCATGATGTAGATCCATGGATCGCCAAGGACTTACGTGCGAAGCTTTCAACTCTACAACAATAGGTCAAGTCCATGAGGAGGTTTGTACCTAAGGACCTACATACGGAGGATAGGTTTCTATTTTTGTCAGGCGTGTTGTTGGGTAGATAAGTCATAGGTTATGTTCTGAGTTATCTGTGTTTTGCTTTACGTCTGCTGTGTTACTCCTGTCACCTGTTTGTATTAAGTTTAAGCACTGTAAATGTTCATGCATACACGTTTTTTTCGAAAGTCATGCAAATGTTTTCTGCACACGGTTTGAAGTTAAGAAAGATAAAACCTGTAATGTAATGTTTGGTTAAGTGTGGGATGAAGACTGGCCCCCTGCTCTGTTCTGTTCTGAATTACTGTAATGTGCCTGATAGTGCACCGTGCCTGATAGTGCACCCCCTACGCCAGTTCCCCTATAAGCTCCACTTATGCCCCTTGACTGATAAAAATAATGTTCTGCAATATCACTGTATTTCGAAAGTTCATGCATAGCATATGCATCACTGCATTTTAACAAGTTCTTACTGAGCTCTAGGCTCATAGTTGAACTCCCTGATGTAGGTACGGAACCGTGGATGAGGATCTTGTGCCTCAGTTGACGAATACTAGGGGTGGTGGCACGAGCTTCGGGGGTGGTTGCGGCAGCCAGACATATTTCGACCCGTGAGTGAAGTTCTGTTTAAATGAATGTCATGTCTGTGTAGTCTAGATGGGAATTCTGCGGGGATCTTGATAATGCATAGGTTTTGGTGTTTAAGTTTTTAAACCTCTGTATTTGACAGTTGTATTTATATTCTGAAGTATTCTGGAACTGTTTGGAATATTTTCCTTTTAGTTTGTGCATGAATTGCCTCAAGTTTTAGAGCTATCCATGCAGTTTAAGTTCTTGAAATCTGTCATGTTGTCAAGCAGTTTATAATGTGTTTGAATCGGGTTTTGGGGTTTTGATGCTTTTTTGTCAAACGTCCACGGTCACTGCCCTTTTATGTCAAACGTCCACGGTCACTGCCTTTTTGACAAACGTCCACGGTCACTGCCTTTTTGACAAACGTCCACGGTCACTGCCCTTTTATGTCAAACGTCCACGGTCACTGCCCTTTTATGTCAAACGTCCACGGTCACTGCCCTTTTATGTCAAACGTCCACGGTCACTGCCTTTTTGACAAACGTCCACGGTCACTGCCTTTTTGACAAACGTCCACGGTCACTGCCCTTTTATGTCAAACGTCCACGGTCACTGCCTTTTTGACAAACGTCCACGGTCACTGCCCTTTTATGTCAAACGTCCACGGTCACTGCCTTTTTGACAAACGTCCACGGTCACTGCCTTTTTGACAAACGTCCACGGTCACTGCCTTTTTGACAAACGTCCACGGTCACTGCCCTTTTATGTCAAACGTCCACGGTCACTGCCCTTTTATGTCAAACGTCCACGGTCACTGCCTTTTTGACAAACGTCCACGGTCACTGCCCTTTTATGTCAAACGTCCACGGTCACTGCCCTTTTATGTCAAACGTCCACGGTCACTGCCTTTTTGTCAAACATCCACGGTCACTGCCTTTTTGACAAACGTCCACGGTCACTGCCCTTTTATGTCAAACGTCCACGGTCACTGCCTTTTTGACAAACGTCCACGGTCACTGCCTTTTTGACAAACGTCCACGGTCACTGCCTTTTTGACAAACGTCCACGGTCACTGCCTTTTTGTCAAACATCTACAGTCACTGCCTTTTTGACAAACGTCCACGGTCACTGCCCTTTTATGTCAAACGTCCACAGTCACTGCCTTTTTGTCAAACGTCCACGGTCACTGCCTTTTTGACAAACGTCCACGGTCACTGCCCTTTTATGTCAAACGTCCACGGTCACTGCCTTTTTGACAAACGTCCACGGTCACTGCCTTTTTGACAAACGTCCACGGTCACTGCCTTTTTGACAAACGTCCACGGTCACTGCCTTTTTGACAAACGTCCACGGTCACTGCCTTTTTGACAAACGTCCACGGTCACTGCCTTTTTGACAAACGTCCACGGTCACTGCCTTTTTGACAAACGTCCACGGTCACTGCCTTTTTGACAAACGTCCACGGTCACTGCCTTTTTGACAAACGTCCACGGTCACTGCCCTTTTATGTCAAACGTCCACGGTCACTGCCCTTTTATGTCAAACGTCCACGGTCACTGCCTTTTTGACAAACGTCCACGGTCACTGCCTTTTTGACAAACGTCCACGGTCACTGCCTTTTTGACAAACGTCCACGGTCACTGCCTTTTTGACAAACGTCCACGGTCACTGCCTTTTTGACAAACGTCCACGGTCACTGCCTTTTTGACAAACGTCCACGGTCACTGCCCTTTTATGTCAAACGTCCACGGTCACTGCCCTTTTATGTCAAACGTCCACGGTCACTGCCTTTTTGACAAACGTCCACGGTCACTGCCCTTTTATGTCAAACGTCCACGGTCACTGCCTTTTTGACAAACGTCCACGGTCACTGCCCTTTTATGTCAAACGTCCACGGTCACTGCCTTTTTGACAAACGTCCACGGTCACTGCCTTTTTGACAAACGTCCACGGTCACTGCCCTTTTATGTCAAACGTCCACGGTCACTGCCTTTTTGACAAACGTCCACGGTCACTGCCCTTTTATGTCAAACGTCCACGGTCACTGCCCTTTTATGTCAAACGTCCACGGTCACTGCCTTTTTGACAAACGTCCACGGTCACTGCCCTTTTATGTCAAACGTCCACGGTCACTGCCTTTTTGACAAACGTCCACGGTCACTGCCCTTTTATGTCAAACGTCCACGGTCACTGCCTTTTTGACAAACGTCCACGGTCACTGCCTTTTTGACAAACGTCCACGGTCACTGCCTTTTTGACAAACGTCCACGGTCACTGCCCTTTTATGTCAAACGTCCACGGTCACTGCCTTTTTGACAAACGTCCACGGTCACTGCCCTTTTATGTCAAACGTCCACGGTCACTGCCTTTTTGACAAACGTCCACGGTCACTGCCTTTTTGACAAACGTCCACGGTCACTGCCCTTTTATGTCAAACGTCCACGGTCACTGCCTTTTTGACAAACGTCCACGGTCACTGCCCTTTTATGTCAAACGTCCACGGTCACTGCCCTTTTATGTCAAACGTCCACGGTCACTGCCTTTTTGACAAACGTCCACGGTCACTGCCCTTTTATGTCAAACGTCCACGGTCACTGCCTTTTTGACAAACGTCCACGGTCACTGCCCTTTTATGTCAAACGTCCACGGTCACTGCCTTTTTGACAAACGTCCACGGTCACTGCCTTTTTGACAAACGTCCACGGTCACTGCCTTTTTGACAAACGTCCACGGTCACTGCCCTTTTATGTCAAACGTCCACGGTCACTGCCTTTTTGACAAACGTCCACGGTCACTGCCCTTTTATGTCAAACGTCCACGGTCACTGCCCTTTTATGTCAAACGTCCACGGTCACTGCCCTTTTATGTCAAACGTCCACGGTCACTGCCTTTTTGACAAACGTCCACGGTCACTGCCTTTTTGACAAACGTCCACGGTCACTGCCTTTTTGACAAACGTCCACGGTCACTGCCCTTTTATGTCAAACGTCCACGGTCACTGCCCTTTTATGTCAAACGTCCACGGTCACTGCCTTTTTGACAAACGTCCACGGTCACTGCCCTTTTATGTCAAACGTCCACGGTCACTGCCTTTTTGACAAACGTCCACGGTCACTGCCTTTTTGACAAACGTCCACGGTCACTGCCTTTTTGACAAACGTCCACGGTCACTGCCTTTTTGACAAACGTCCACGGTCACTGCCTTTTTGACAAACGTCCACGGTCACTGCCTTTTTGACAAACGTCCACGGTCACTGCCTTTTTGACAAACGTCCACGGTCACTGCCCTTTTATGTCAAACGTCCACGGTCACTGCCTTTTTGACAAACGTCCACGGTCACTGCCCTTTTATGTCAAACGTCCACGGTCACTGCCTTTTTGACAAACGTCCACGGTCACTGCCTTTTTGACAAACGTCCACGGTCACTGCCCTTTTATGTCAAACGTCCACGGTTACTACCTTTTTGTCAAACATCCACGGTCACTGCCTTTTTGACAAACGTCCACGGTCACTGCCCTTTTTTGTCAAACGTCCACGGTCACTGCCTTTTTGACAAACGTCCACGGTCACTGCCCTTTTATGTCAAACGTCCACGGTCACTGCCCTTTTATGTCAAACGTCCACGGTCACTGCCCTTTTATGTCAAACGTCCACGGTCACTGCCTTTTTGACAAACGTCCACGGTCACTGCCCTTTTATGTCAAACGTCCACGGTCACTGCCTTTTTGACAAACATCTACAGTCACTGCCTTTTTGACAAACGTCCACGGTCACTGCCCTTTTATGTCAAACGTCCACGGTCACTGCCTTTTTGACAAACGTCCACGGTCACTGCCTTTTTGACAAACGTCCACGGTCACTGCCTTTTTGACAAACGTCCACGGTCACTGCCTTTTTGACAAACGTCCACGGTCACTGCCTTTTTGACAAACGTCCACGGTCACTGCCCTTTTATGTCAAACGTCCACGGTCACTGCCTTTTTGACAAACGCCCAAAGTATTCTGTTCTTCCTGTTTTCGTTTCTCCCTATCTTCCTGCTCTCGTCCAGAGTACTCGTCTAAGTTTTTAATATTCCTGTCTTCTTGTTTTTCTTATACCATTTATTTCTGAAGTCTGATTTTTAAATATGTCTTCCAGTTTTCAATTTCGAGAGATGGTTTTCTCTGTGTAACGTTTTAAAAGATAAAAAAAAATATGTCACATTTTAAAATGTCCGGAGTGAGGCCCTTCGACCCCGATCAGGTTTGGGTCGTCACATGAATAATGTAAGATTTATAATCTAATTATACTCAAATGTGTCATCTACCTATAATATATGAATTTGTAAAATAATAATGATAAATTATAAATAATTAAAATAATACATGTTAATAAAAGAATTTAATATCAAATTAAAGATTACATTTATCATTACTATAACTTCTCTTCAAGATAAACATGAATGGAAGTAATTAAGTAAACCTAGCATGATTAAAAATTATGAATGTTCGAGTTCATTGCACTTTAATCATATCCAACTTCAAAAGGCAATAATCATTTCTTCATTAGTCAATCATCTCAAAAAATAAAATAAACATCAAGAAAATGAATTAATAATCAAAATAAAATGAAATGTATACCACTAATGATCAACCCATAATGACAGCACTAGTTGTACAATTATGTAGAAATCATTAAGGATTGGACAAAGATTCTTTTAATTTTTTTCTGTGCCTAATTCAACCATTCCTTTCAAAATGAAGCGACAAAAAAGAAGAAAGAAAGATGAGCTCGTAGTAGGAGAGACTCGAAGTTGGTGGTAGATTTTATCGGTTTTTGTCTCGTAAGCTTTCACCTCTCACACTTCTTTTCGTGAATTCTCGATTTCCTTATGACTAGTAATAACTCTTCAAATGCATTAACAAAATTATTTTAGGAATCAAATGATACCACTTTGAACTCCCTTTTTATGTTTTTAGGTGATTTGATTATTTTAAATCTATTCCGTTTTAGTCGCTTAATGTTTTCATAATTAGTTGACGAAATCTTTATTTTATAATAAAGAAAATAATTTTTAAGGAATATAAGATGACTTGAAAGAAATATTGTGTGTATTTGGAGATGAGTAATGTTAGAGTTACTCTACCAAAAAAATTACTGATATATTAACTAATAATTGATACAATTTAAATATAATTAATGTAATAAATTATTTTTTATAATTTATTATATTATTTTTATTAATAATTATTTAACACATCAATAATTTTTCAAGAGATTACATTTAACGATACTCTTTGAAAATTAGAGAGTTTTTTATTTGGCTTAATATTTGCAAATACGGCTTTAGTTGTGCAGTAATTGTAAATATATGAAACCTTAAGGATGATACTGCAAAAATAGTTTTCACTATAAATTGAAAACACCTTCGTGTCCGAGGGGAAACTTCGAGCGTTAAAATCTCCTCCCTCTCTCTCTAGGGTTTGGCGCTCTGAATCAAGTGGAGCTCAATTCTCCTCATTTCACTCATAAATCTTTCTTAGCCGGATTACATTTGAGGAAATGGTAATTTGTTCCTTGTCATTGAATCTCAGATCTAAAGTTTCCCCTTACCTACTGTAGATGCTTCTTATGTAGTGGCGTTGAATACTATTGTAATTCGTGCAATTTTCAGGAAGGCGAGCGTAATTTAGAATCAGCTATAGAGCAGCTACTTAATGTAGAGAAGCAAATGAGGCTTTCTGGGGACGTGGCAGGCACAAAGAAGGCCGTGATCGATATACTTCGACTTTGCTTTGAGGCGAGGGCGTGGAAGATACTGAATGATCAAATTATGCTGATTTCCAAACGTCGTGGTCAGCTAAAGCAGGTACCTGAAAGAGAAACATGAGTGATTTTACCTTACACAATAGTGCTGCTACCATTGGATAATGCTGTCACATTAGTTGCTGTTTTGTTCCACTATCTAGATCTACTAAGGATATTTAGAAGTAGTGGTGCTAGCTTTAACTAATTGGGTGATTTCATGTTTGGTTGAGTTGTTTTGTTGACTACAAATATTTACTATGTTTTCATTTGCATGGTTGCTAATATGCTTTAAGTGGGAGCTTCCAGGCTATTAGTAGTTGTGCGAGTCTCCAAGATTTGACCTGCGTGCAATTCACTAATTGACTAGTAATAGTTTGTCATCATATAAATATTTGCTTACATAATTATAACTAGTTCAATAGATATATACCCAATTAGTTTGCGTGTGACTCTGTGTTCTTGTTGTTGCAATTTTTTTTTAAATGCATTGTTACATGTTTTATAACGCAATCACTACATGAATTTTTTTCTAGGCTGTGACTGCTATGGTCCAGCAAGCAATGCAATACATTGATGAGACACCGGATATTGAAACTCAAATTGAGCTTATTAAGACACTAAACACTGTTTCTGCCGGAAAGGTAAGCAGATGTTTTTTATTTTGTTTATTTATATGTTTTATTCATGCCAACCTTTATTGTGATGAGCTGTTTGTTTTTAGATATATGTAGAAATTGAGAGAGCAAGGTTAATCAAGAAACTGGCAAAGATTAAAGAAGAACAGGGGCTTATAGCTGAAGCAGCTGATTTGATGCAAGAAATTGCGGTCGGTGCAATGTCATCAATCTATCACAGTATTTATATTTCTTGATAGGAGAGACAGTTGTTTCGTTACCTTTTCTATTATTAGATTATCATGTTACTGAGGTGGAGGACTTATACAGGTAGAGACTTTTGGTGCCATGGCGAAAACAGAAAAGATAGCTTTCATTCTTGAACAAGTAGACACTTGTATCTCAGCTATTTTGCTATACTTCCTAGGTTGTTCAGACTGAAGTTTGAAGGGCTGATGATGGCATTCTTATTATGATGTTAATTAGGTTCGTTTGTGCTTAGACCGTCAAGATTATGTGCGGGCACAAATTCTGTCGAGGAAGATTAGTCCCAGGGTATTTGATGCTGATACTTCAAAAGAAAAGAAAAAACCAAAAGAAGGTGATAATGTGGTTGAGGAGGCTCCAGCTGATATACCATCATTGTTAGAATTGAAGCGCATATATTATGAATTAATGATAAGGTAAACAGTGTCTGCTTTTCTTTTATTTGGTACCATTCTATGGTAATGGTTGACTGTACCCAGTCAACATGATTATGCGTTGATCCCAGATTCATATATTTGGTTCTAGCTTAGCTGTTCTGTTTTTTATTTTAAAACAGAGACATTTAGGCATATAATATGTAGTGAGGATTTATAATGACATTTTCTTAGGGACAAGAACTTTAAATAAGAAGTAAGTCTTCTGACACCATCTTCTAAATATCCTTTATTTACCTGATATGTAACACAATGCATTGAATTGCATTCTTTTACATATTTGGACGTCACTTACGCCAACTTTTTTGTAAGTAGATATGTCTTACTTTGTTCCTATATTAGACATCTTTTACCTTCGTTGTTAGTAATATTCAAAGGGCTTTATTTCTCTGAGTAATAAAATTTAATGAATGAAAAGTCCATGTTCATATATTGTCCCCTATTTTGGAATAAAAGCTAGAAATCCACTGGAAGATTTGGAATTCATTTATCTATGAAACTTTTGATATAGTGCATGGTAAGAATTTGTTTATTCGCATATGCTTTTTCAACAGTTGTTGATTTCTACTAGTTATTTTCATTAGCTTGTGTCAGCGCGTAAGACTCTTAGAAGTTATTTTTGAGAGATGTCTGGTATACTTTTTATGTTTTGTAATATAATTAAGTACCTCACTGTTGGATATATCTACAATTGTGGAAACGTTGGAAAGTGAAATATTTTAGTTGGAATATTGTAGGTATTATTCGCATAATAATGATTACCTGGAAATTTGCCGTTGTTACAAGGCAATATATGATATTCCTTCTGTCAAAGAGAGCCCAGCTGAATGGATACCTGTAAGTTTCTCTCTAGTTCATGATTTTTTTTTTCTTTTTTGCATTTTCTTGATCATGAACTTTCAAATATTTTACCAATTGCAGATCCTGAGGAAAATCTGCTGGTACTTAGTTCTATCTCCGCATGATCCAATGCAATCAAGCCTTCTAAATTCCACACTGGAAGACAAGAATCTTTCTGAGATTCCAAATTTTAGGTTTGTTCTTCAAGGCACTGCGAGGGACTGCTTCCATACTCTGTCGAAATTGACTTTTATCTGATATAATCTTGTTACTTATTTCGTCATCCTGTTACCATTTTTGCTGTAGATTGCTGTTGAAACAGGTTGTGACAATGGAGGTCATTTTGTGGACAACTTTATGGAATACCTACAAGGACGAGTTTGATGGTGAGAAGCAGTTGCTGGGAGGCTCTTTGGGTGAAAAAGCTGGTGAAGATCTAAGACAAAGGATAATTGAACATGTAAGACCCCGTTGCAATTCTTATATAAAATCTTCTTGTTGTTGAGAACTTTTACTTATTCTTTGCAGAATATTCTCGTCATTTCCAAGTATTATGCGAGAATTACATTGAAGAGAATTTCAGAACTGTTGTGTCTCAGTCTTCAGGTTCGTTGGTATTACTTGTGCATTAATTTTTCAATTTTCTGTATGCTTTTGAGGATTGCCTATGAACAGTGAATACTGTATCATTCACATTTTTATAGAGATTGTAATTTGTCCCCTTTTGATTCAAGGAAGCGGAGAAGCATCTTTCTGATATGGTCGTATCCAAGGCATTAATAGCCAAAATTGATAGGCCGTCTGGAATAGTATGTTTTCAAACGAACAAGGATTCCAACGACACCCTTAATTTTTGGGCATCGAACTTGGATAAATTGCTTGATCTTGTGGAGAAAAGTTGTCACCAAATTCACAAAGAAACCATGGTTCATAAGTCTGCTCTGAAAGTTTGAGAAGGATGGCTCTCACTCCTTACCGTTAGATCTCTCTTTCTCTCTTGATGTAACATAGAAAAGACAAATTAATTTTTAAACATGTATTATGCTTAATTTAGTCATGGTTTGTAGGTCACAAAGCTTGTCGAAGATTTGTTTCAAGGTTGGAAAAGTTTGCTATTTTTCCAATGAAAAATTTTCAACGTTTGAATGTTGTAAGCCACGATTGCCCACCCTATCACTTTTAACATGGTAATCAGAATAGCCTTGTCTTATTGATTTTCTTACATCTGGGCTCATATGTTTAAATAATCTTTCATTTATGGATTATTTGGGCATTTTTGGTTTACGATGTTAGATTTTTATTTTTGCTCTATTATGCTAAATTTGAGTCGCTATATGCATTGCTACTGGTGCATGGGATTGACGGTATTTTAGGAACATTGACTTGGACAATTCTCCAAATTCGATCTACAAAGTCAAGAATGTCGTACAGATATTGTTTATATTTGTCCCAAGCTGCGTCTTTGATCTAACTGCATTTGAGTCAATTGAATTCATCCTTTTGAAAAGTAGCCTCCTCTCCATGCTAGAAGGGCAACTAGCCCAAGACTAAGATTAGAGGCAAATATTGTAATATTATTTTGAAGAGTTCACTCGAATTTTTTAATTCTTTGAAAAATAGTTGTTCTTCCAATGGCATTCTTATTCATCAAGCATGTCATTATTGCTCTACCCAGTGATCTCGACAAGTGTCGAATAAATTATTCTGAAGTAGTAAGTTATGTGAGATGTTTCTTTTCCTATCAAATCGAACTTTTAATAATGATGAAGGTTGATATAGTCGTGTGAAATATTCAATGTAAGTTACGTATTTTGTGGTGAAAAGACTAAAAGGTCCTTGCCTTCTTTGTTATTCCATGATGGAAGAATTCAATTGGGATTGGAGTTTCTTAAATGGAAGATTGAGAGTAAATGCTGTATAGTCAAGACTTCAGAGTAAGTTAGATGTTGGTCCTCATTCTGATTTTTTATAATTGTCGGGATTTCTGCTTGACCTTTGACTTCTTACAAGTAAATTGAGTATTGATCAATTATTAATAATTTATTGAATTTATAAAAGAACAATTTATTTTTTAATTTTATAAAAATTAATTGGTGCAATTAATATGATAATTTTGTTGGGTCAGGTTGTACGATTAGACAACAAACATAGAATTATTCTACGCGATCCAAAAGAGAAAAATAAATATGCTGTTTGGTGTTTTCCTCGATCATTGTCATGAATCACTTGTTGAATTTCTACGTTCAAAACTGATCAAATTTTCTTTTTAAACATTAAAATAAATTTAAATATCTATTCAAGGCAGTCAAATTTATTATGCATTCTCCCAAATTTTCTTTATTATTATTATTATTATTGGTGTTTGTCTGGTTACAACTACATTGGATAAGAAGAATGAAGAAAATGTCAAAATAATCACGAATGACGCCAAAAAGAACACATTGTTTATATCATTAAAAAAATATAATTTTCCATAATAATATATTATAAAATTATTAAATATTAATTTCTCAATTAACAAAAATAAAAAGAAAAATTAGTGGTTGGCCTGCAAACACACAATGACTTTCTTCGAACACTAATTAATTAAAGTTGACTCGAACACAAATCTGGTGTCTAAGATACATGTCTAGTTTAATTTCAGAAAGCATATAATCAGAGCCGATAATTGTGCTCTTCTCTTTCATCTCTGTCACAAATTATTGAAACAACCTCGAAATGGATGCTAAATTATAGCAACGCAATTGAATTACAATACAAAATTTCTTGCAAGAAAAGAAAAGAGAGATGTAATTTTGAAAAGTTACTATCCTGATGAAGAAGAATACTGGGTAGAAGAACTATCACAATGAGTTGTTGAAAAATCTGCAACGCCGTCGCCTCCGCCGTCGCTATTCCGTTGGGGACAAAATGGAAAAGCCAGAGGAAGTGAAAGCGTCGGAGAAGAAGGAGGTGAGGAGATGGACAACGAAAAAGACGGTGAAGAGCTGGACGGGAAAACGGAAGCCATTGATGAAGACTGAACCATCTGGTTGTAAAGATTCATCTCCTGTTGAGAGTAGTGAACAATCGGATCGGTGTTCGTCGGAGCGGCCCAAAGGGTATTGCCAGGCTGAAGAATAGAGAACTGGGTCGCCGAAGAAGCGGCCGGAGGTGATCGGATTCTGACATTCTCAGGGAAGTTGAGTTTAGCCTTGTTGCCTCTAAACCTAAGAGCTGCTTCGTCATAGGCTTTAGCTGCATCTTCGGCACTGTCAAACGTGCCTAACCAAACCCTAGCAGCCTTAAATGGATCTCTTATTTCTGCAGCCCACTTCCCCCATGGCCGCTGTCTGACTCCTCTATATCTTCTCGTTGGCTCTTCTTCTCTGTATGTCTCTTTGTCATATTCATATATGGGACTTAATCCTGTCTCGCTTAATCCTCTAGTCCCTGCAAGAAAATTGAAGAAATAAAGAATTAAGATTGCAGAAAGTTTTGCCGCAGAAATCCCAATTTGATTCATTTAAAAGTCCATGAAATTGCTAAACCCTACAGCAAACATTATTGAACTAGTTCAGTTATTGCAAGTTTTGTTTTTAGATTGTTTTAGATCAGTGGAAGATTGAATTTGGCGGCGATTAACTGTGAACTCAGCTGATAATCCAATAGCAAAACCTTAAAATCCTGTTGTCTTTGTACTATATTTGTGCAATATGATTGATTTTGTTAGAAAAGCTCACCTCTTGAACCAGAAGGAGAAAGAGAAGACAAAGAAGAAGAAGAAGAAGAAGAAGAAGAAGAAGAAGAAGAAGAAGAAGAAGAAGAAGAAGAAGAAGAAGAAGAAGAAGAAGAAGAAGAAGAAGAAGAAGAAGAAGAAGAAGAAGAAGAAGAAGAAGAAGAAGAAGAAGAAGAAGAAGAAGAAGAAGAAGAAGAAGAAGAAGAAGAAGAAGAAGAAGAAGAAGAAGAAGAAGAAGAAGAAGAAGAAGAAGAAGAAGAAGAAGAAGAAGAAGAAGAAGAAGAAGAAGAAGAAGAAGAAGAAGAAGAAGAAGAAGAAGAAGAAGAAGAAGAAGAAGAAGAAGAAGAAGAAGAAGAAGAAGAAGAAGAAGAAGAAGAAGAAGAAGAAGAAGAAGAAGAAGAAGAAGAAGAAGAAGAAGAAGAAGAAGAAGAAGAAGAAGAAGAAGAAGAAGAAGAAGAAGAAGAAGAAGAAGAAGAAGAAGAAGAAGAAGAAGAAGAAGAAGAAGAAGAAGAAGAAGAAGAAGAAGAAGAAGAAGAAGAAGAAGAAGATCATCTTCTCTACCTCTCTTAAACCCAACGCCGCCATGAAAGGGAGAATAAGAAGAATAAGACGGTGAGAAAGTGGAAGCAGACCCAGCTGAATCTGACTGTAAAATCTTATCTCCGACCACCACATGAGTCAGCGCCGACACCATAGCTGACATCTCCATTTCTCTGCTCATCGAACTCCATAACAATGAATCCATATTTTCATTACGAGGTTCATACTGCCATTCCTGGCCTTCTTTCTTTCTCTGGTCCGCCACTTTTACCGCATCAAGGAAGAAGCTCCAAAATCAATCGAATTCTAAGCCCTTTATGAATCTATACTTGTTTATATAAGCAGCAAAGTTCTCTAAAACTTTAAAATAATTCATCACCGTCATGGAAAAAGAGTCTATATGAACAATTTGAGGATTATTGGCCATTTGACGGTGGCCGAATTCTTTCAAGGTTGACTGGTGAATTAAAAGTAGAAGTAAAAAAGGATTGAAAATGCTCATTTGAGTTTAAAAATTAAGTCAAACGCAGAGTGGTAAGAACGAGTTTTTTTGTCTTTTAAAAAACCCAGCCTGATGGAGGAAGAGAGAGGCGGACGTAATTGTTCTTTGAGTATGAAAACTTTGACGTATCACTCACTTACCATTGTTGTAATATTGTTGTGACATCTTTATTGATTTCAGACCTAATATCATCGAACACAATCTTTAGGGAGTTGATGCATTGAAAAAGAGAATCAACCTCAATAACATAATTGTGTATCCGAAAAGTCACTATTTAGAGAGGTTCGTTTAAGATAAAAACTATTTGTCGAAAGTAAAAGATTTATCGTATAAGTAAAAGTCAAAACACATAATTTAGCGTGAGATCTTGCTTGAATGAGAGACAACTCAAAACATCGTGTTTATAGACAAAGACATTTGAAGTAACATACCTAACATGTTCCCCAAGAAGAAAGTAATTGACAAGTTGTAAAGATTACTTCAAATGCATGCATGAACGCCTAAAGCAACAGCACAACAACATGAATAACATATACGGTCGTTAATTTAGGATGTCCCAATTGTTGAGTGTTAATTCTACTATGCAATATTGTCTGTTATGGGTTAAATGCCACACACATTTATTTTTGAATTTTATCTCTGATCATGTTATGTTAGGTTTAGAGAAGAACCCTATTTACAAACCATTCACCTTTATATTTTTCAATCGATGTGAGATTGATTGTGCAATTCCTTTGATATAGTATAGGTGATGTGAATCAATGTGCAACCAACTTCAAGTTCAAAGTTAAAAATCGATGTCAAAATATAGGAGGCCCAATGACAAAATCAAAAACCAAGAAAATGCGTGAAACCTTACATAGATTGATTCTAGAAATCCAAGAGAAATATTCATTTCAACAAGAACAGAAATTAATAAATATGTTAAGTAGTGAAAAGGATGCTTGAGAGGAAAATAAGGTCGAAGATACTCGAAAAATACCTAAAAATTTAGTGGCAAGTGAAATGAAACCACAACAACAAAACATGCATATGCAAAATCCATGCAGAGTTTCATTTTCTCAATCAAATTGGCAAACACTTATTTCCTAATTCTTGAAGGAAGGTGGGACATGAATTTAGGAAGGAGAGCCACGAAATTCATCAATCAAATTGATCCAAGTTTTCTTTTATTATATGGTCAAATTTTCCTCTTGTTTGGTTACCTAATTTTTCTTTATCTTAGTCTAGTTTTTTTTTTTTTTATTAATTTGTTAAGTTTCCTAATCTTTAAATGTTTCTTATTTACTTCTTATTACCATAGAATATTATGATTATTTTAATTATTTTTTGTAGCCTATTTAAAGGCATGAACCGTGCGACATCATACAATCAATATACATGATTTTGAGTTACTCTTTGTGAGAATTTTCTCTTTAATTCTTTATGAAGAAGTAGATATTCTTCAAGTATAAACTTGAAAGATCATCTTGATAGCTTTGGTTCTAACCACAAGTTCGGTTACGGGTCAAACTCATTGTTTGATAACTTTGGTTCTGTCGGCAAGGTTTGATTGGGATCAAGTTCCTTACACTTGATTTCAAAGGCATTTCTAAGTTTCTATTTCGCGTTATTGAAAGGTCTAGGGTTTGATATACCTGTGATTCTCATTATTTGGTATCAGAGCTTTGGCTTCTAGATTCAAGTCTTTACCTTTATTTTTTTTTTCTTCTTCTTGAATTTCTTCCTTTGAAATTCGTGAAAAAAAATCAAAAATTCCCAGACTTTCAAGCAACGATTAAAAAAATTCTCAATATTTCGAGTATCAATATTTGCTTTTGAGTGTGTTTATTCAAATCTTCTTCTTTGATTGTCTCAATTAATTCCAAGTTATTGATTCTACTTTTTTGGAGACTTCAAAGTTTATCTTTCTTGAAAAGTTTTCTTCTTGAAGTCCTATTTTGAAAATTAGAATTATGAGTTAAAAAGTTTGATCTTACTTGTTTTTACTTGTTGAAATTTTCTCTTGGTTAGATTTTTTGACATAAAGAGCTAAAAAAGAAAATTAAAAGGTAAAAGGCAAGAAGTGAGACTATCATATAAAAATCATTATTTGAGAGAAATATGACTGGAGAGACATCTGTTTACTTACTTATGTTGTTCCTTAACAATTTTTAATTTCTTTTCTTGAAATTATGGGTAGTGAGGAAAGACGTACATAAAGACTATACCAGATCAAATTAAGGCTTTAAACATGAGATATGAAAAAATAAAGTCTCATTATAATAGTCGTGAACGGAGGGACAAATCACCAATGGAGTATTACTATGAGGAATCCGACTATGAGAATGACAATTACAAAAAAGAGAAGTATGCTAGAATAAACCGTGAAAATGGAAATCTAAGCAATATCAAAATGATAATCCCTCCTTTTCAAGGTAAGAATGATCCCGAACTTTATATCGAATGGAAAACAAAAGTTAAACATATGTTTGAATGTCATAATTACACTAAGAAGAAAAATATCAAATTAGTCTCAATGAAATTCATGGGTTATGGGAGCATATGGTGGGATCAATTAGTGAAAACCTGAAAAAGGTATGGAGAACAACCCATACGCACATGGGACGATATGAAGGTACAAATACATAAAAGATTTATTTCTAACCACTATTATCGAGATGTGTGTAGAAAATTACAAAGTTTGACTCAAGGAATCAAAAAGTGTGGAAGAATATTACAAAGAGTTGGAAGTAGCCATGGTAAGGGCTAGAGTGGATAAGGACCATAAAACTACAATGACGTGATTCATTGGAGGTTTAAATAGAGAAATCACAGACATTGTGGATTTACATGATTATGTGGACTTGAAAGAATTGTTGCACAAGTCTATCAAAGTTGAAAGACACTTGAAATCGAGAAACTCTAAGATCGGACTAACCTCAAACTCTTAATGAAAATCTAATTGAAGAAATGATAAGTCTAATTCAAAATCGAAAGAGGAGTTCAAAGGGAAACCTACGACATTGAACACCACCCCTATAACAAGTAAAACTGAGACTTCCACACCTATTAAGTCTCGAGAGGTTAAATGTTTTAGATGTCAGGATTTTGGTCATATTACTTCTAAATTGTCCGAATAAAAGAACTATGATTATTTTGGATAATGGTGATATAGCAAGTGTAAATTCAAGTGATGATAAAATGTCATTATTAGAAGATTGAAGCGATGTGGATAAATAGGAACCTGTGAGGGGAGAGCTATTGGTCACTGGATGTGTACTCAACGTTCCAGCCAAGGAGGATGCGATAAAGTGCAAATGGAACACTGCAAATGGAACACATATTTTACACTAGATGCCACGTGAATAACAAGGTATGTAGTTTAATAATTAATAGTGGGAGTTGTACTAACATTACTAACCCTTTGTTGGTAGAAAAATTGAGCTTGGAAACCACGAAGTATTCTAGGCTATACAAGCTACAATGGTTGAATGATTGTGGAAAAATGAAAGTGACTAGACAAGTAAAGGTTAGACTCGAAATTGGTAAGTATAAAGATGAACTTCTTTGTGATGATTATGCAAGATACATATATCCTTTTGGAGAGACCATGGTAAATCGATAGAAACATCAAGCACAATGATTTCAAAAATGAGTACTCCTTTTATCAAAATGGTAGGAAGATAATTCTCAAACTACTAAAACCGTGGGATGCTAGTGATGATCAAGAGAGGATTGCAAAAGAATTCAAGAAGAGAGAAAAGTCATTGAGTGAGCAAAAACGTGAAAAAGAAGAGATTAGAGTGAGTGAAAAAAAGAGTGCAAGAAAGAAAAAAAAAAGTGCAAGGAGAGAAAAGTCGAGAGTGAGAGAAAACAAGAGGAGAATGTGAAAATGAGTGGAATGACAAGAAAAAGTGAGATTAAAAGTGTGATAATAGTGAGACAAGAAGTACTTGTACTCTTGTACAAAGATGTTTATCTTGCGACTAATGAACTAACTCATTCTTTTTCGAGTGTTGTTTCTTTCATTTTGCAAGAATTTGAGGATGTGTTTTCTGAAGAATTACCGAGAGAGTTACCTCCTTTGAGAGTGATTGAATATCAAATAGATTTCATACCGAGAGCATCAATTTCTAATCGGCCGGCATCCAGAGCTAATCCAGAAGAAACCAAGGTGGAGAAGGAATTTGTAAAGGAAAGCTTTAGTCCATGCTCAGTTCCCCGTCATCTTAGTTCTGAACAAAGATGGAACTTGGTGAATGTGTGTTCATTGTCGAGCTATCAACAAGATCACGGTAAAGTATCGACACCTTATTCCTCAATTGGATGATGTGCTTGATGAGTTACATGGTGCATGTTTATTTTTAAAAATTGATCTAAAGAATGGATATTATCAAATTCGCATGAAAGATAGAGATGAATGGAAACCCGCCTTTAAAACTAAATATGGTCTTTATGAGTGGTTAGTAATGTTATTTTGTTTGTCTAATGCACTAAGTACTTTTATGAGATTAAGGAATCATGTGTTGAGATCTTTTATTAGAAAGTTTGTTGTTATGTACTTAGATATTTTGGTTTATAGTAAAACTCAAGATGCACATGTTGAACACTTTAATTCAATTTTTAATGCTTTAAGAGAAAATCAACTATACGTTAACTTAAAGAAGTGCACCTTTTGCGTGGATTCGATAGTGTTTCTTGGTTTTGTAGTTAGGTCAAGTGAAAAATTAGTGGATGAAGAAAAAATTTAAGGCAATTAGGGAATGACAGAGACCAAATAATGTAAACGAGGTAAGAAGTTTTCATGGATTAGCAAGCTTTTACAGGAGGTTTGTTAAAGATTTTAGCACCATTGCGGCTCCCTTAAATGATATTGTAAAGAAGAATGTTGAGTTTAAGTGGACTGAAGTACATGAATAAACTTTTAATCTCCTAAAATGTAAATTTAGTAATGCACTATTACTTGTTTTACCTAATTTTGATAAAGTTTTTGAGATTGGATGTGATGCATCAGAAAAAGGTATTAGTGGTGTTTTAATGCAGGATTCCAAGCCTATTACTTACTTTAGCAAGAAGTTTAATGGAGCAACTTTGAACTACCCCACATACGGGAAGGAATTGTATACGAGCACTTCAAACGTGGCAACATTATTTGTGGCCAAAAGAATTCATTATTCACTACGATCATGAGATTTTGAAGCATTTAAAGTCGTAAGAAAAACTACACAAAAGGCATACAAAATGGATGAAATTCATTGAAATATTTTCATACGTGATCAAATATAAGAAATGTAAAAAAAATGTAGTGGCTGATGCATTGTATCGAATGTATGCACTTCTAACTTCCTTACAATCTAAATTGTTTGTATTTGAACTTGTTAAGAAATTATATAAAATAGATTTAGATTTTAGTGAAATTTGAAAATTATGTGAAAATGTTCCATATGATGACTATTATAGGCATGATGGTTATCTATTTAAGAAAGATCAACTTTGTATTCCTAAGTGTTCATAGAGAGAATTGTTTGTTAGAGAAACTCATGGAGGCGGACTAATGAGATATTTTGGAGTAAGCAAAACTTTGGATGTTTTATGTGAACATTTTTATTGGCCTAAGATGATACATGATTTGCAATTAATTTGTGATAAATGTATTGAGTGTAGAAAAGCTAAATCGAAGATCAAACCACACGAAATGTATACTTTTCTCCCAATACCTCTCAGTCTTGAATTGATATTTCTATGGATTTTGTTATAGGTATGCCGAGACTCAAAGTAAAAAGGATAATATTTTTGTTTTTGTTGATATGTTTAGTAAGATGACACATTTTATTACATGTTCAAAAACTAATGATGCTACACATGTTGCGGATTTATTTTTTAAAGAGATTGTATGATTACATAGCTTACCTAAAACTATTGTGAGTGATCGAGATGTTAAGTTTTTGAGTTACTTTTGGAGAACTTTGTGGAATAAGCTAGACAATAAACTTTTATTCTTAACTGTAGCACACTCTCAAACGGATGAACAAACCGAGGTAGTAAATAGAATACTTTGTACTTTGTTGAGAGCCATTATTTCTAAGAACTTAAGACAATGGGAGAAGTGTTTACCATATGTTGAAGGTTGTTCATTCTACTACATCTTATTCACCATTTAAAATTATTTATGATTTTAATCATTTAACTTCAATGGATATGTTATCTTTACCTACTAACGAGTTTGCTAATTTTGATGGAAAGAAAAAAATCGATTTTGTTAGTAAACTACATGCAAGGGTAAGGAAAAATATTGAGAAAAAAAATGAACATTATGCAAGGCAAGCAGACAAGTACCGAGTGAAAATTATTTTTGATCTCGGAGATTGGGTTTGGATTCACTTAATGAAAGAAAGATTTGCCAACAAAAGAAAGAACAAGTTGCAATCTCGAGGAGATGGTCTCTTCTAAGTGTTGGAACGAATCAATGACAACGCTTAAACGATTGATTTACCTAGTGAATATAGTAATATAAGTGCAATTTTTAATGTTAGTGACTTATCTTTATATAATGCAGGGGATTTGAGGAAGAATCTTTTCGAGGAGAGAGAGCATGATGCGAATCAAGGTGCAACCAAATTCAAGCCAAAGTTAAAGATCGATGTCAAGATATTGGAGGCACAATGACAAGATCAAGAACAAAGAAAATGCGTGAAGACTTAAATGAATTGATTTTAAAAATAAAATAGAAAGATTCATTTCAACAAGAATTACAATTAATAAATATGTTAAGTATTGAAAATGATGTTTGGGAGGAAAAGAAGACTGAAGTTACTTGAAAAATACCTAAAGATTTAGTAGCATGTGGAATTGAACTGCAACAATAAAACATGCATATACAAAATCTATGCAGAATTTCCTTTTCTCAAAAAAATTGACAAGTACTTATTTCCTAATTCTTAAAGGAAGGTGAGGCACGAATTTAGGAAGGAGAGAGACAAAATTCATTAATCAAATTGGTCAAAATTTACTTTTATTATGTGATCAAAGTTTCATTTTTTTTTTTTGTTACCTAATTTTCTTTTGTTTTAGTCTAGTTTCTTTTTATTAATTTATTAAGTTTTCTAATCTTTAAATGTTTACTATTTACTTCTTATTACCTTAGAATATTATGATTATTTTAATTACTTTTTGTAGCTTATTTAAAGGCATGAACTGTGCGGTATTATATAATCAACATACACGATTTTGAGTTACTCTTTGTGAGAATTTTCTGTTTTGTTATTTGTGAAGAACTAGATTTTCTTCAAGTCAAAAATTGAAAGATCAACTTTATATCTCTAGTTCTAACCATGTAACACCCTGTACATTTACCCTCGTACTATTCTTAAAAATCATGAAAAATTCAAACTTTCGTTTATTCTTTTTCATCATACATGTACACGGGTATTCAGCGAAAGACTATTTATTTGTGAAAACCTAAAATAAAATTAAACTTAGGTGTGAATGCTAAAACAATAAAATTATGGGCAGAGAATAAATTTTTCCTCTCGGGTTTCATCAAAGGAACAGTAGAAATCTTCACTTATTCTATCGGGTTTCATTGAAGGAATTATGTTTTTCCTCTCGGGTTTCATCAAAGGGATGGACGACAGAACTGAGAGGCAGAATGGACAACGGAAATAGCAGACAACGTGGACGTTTAAAATAAAGGACAGAAACAGAAGACAGTGTGGACGTTTGAGACAAAAGACGGTGTGGACGTTTGAGACAAAAGACGGTGTGGACGTTTGAGACCAGAAGGCATCGTGGACGTTTGCAAACAGAAGGCATCATGGACGTTTGCAAACAGAACTCTGCTAGAATGCTTAACTAAACTTTATCGTCCACAGACTTACGTCCATAGACTACTTAGACTTTTCGTCCACAGACCACGTGACTTTTATCGTCCATAGTTCACATGACTTATTCGTCCATGAGACTTATTCGTCCACGTCTTTAGAAGACAACTTTGGACGATGACTTTCTTCTGTCAAAGTGCTCAACTTAACTTTATCGTCCACAAACTTTGGACGATAACTCTCTCTGCCAAAATACTTAACTTAATTTTTTTATCATCCACAGACTTTGGACAAGAACCCAACTCTAAACCATGCATTACCCGATCGATCGCCCCTTCCTGGCGATCGATCGACCTTAACTCTCTGGATTTTGTTCGAAGAGCTGGCCTCATTCACAAGACGGTGTGGACGTTTGAGACAAAAGACGGTGTGGACGTTTGAGACAAAAGACGGTGTGGACGTTTGAGACAAAAGACGGTGTGGACGTTTGAGACAAAAGACGGTGTGGACGTTTGAGACAAAAGACGGTGTGGACGTTTGAGACAAAAGACGGTGTGGACGTTTGAGACAAAAGACGGTGTGGACGTTTGAGACAAAAGACGGTGTGGACGTTTGAGACAAAAGACGGTGTGGACGTTTGAGACAAAAGACGGTGTGGACGTTTGAGACAAAAGACGGTGTGGACGTTTGAGACAAAAGACGGTGTGGACGTTTGAGACAAAAGACGGTGTGGACGTTTGAGACAAAAGACGGTGTGGACGTTTGAGACAAAAGACGGTGTGGACGTTTGAGACAAAAGACGGTGTGGACGTTTGAGACAAAAGACGGTGTGGACGTTTGAGACAAAAGACGGTGTGGACGTTTGAGACAAAAGACGGTGTGGACGTTTGAGACAAAAGACGGTGTGGACGTTTGAGACAAAAGACGGTGTGGACGTTTGAGACAAAAGACGGTGTGGACGTTTGAGACAAAAGACGGTGTGGACGTTTGAGACAAAAGACGGTGTGGACGTTTGAGACAAAAGACGGTGTGGACGTTTGAGACAAAAGACGGTGTGGACGTTTGAGACAAAAGACGGTGTGGACGTTTGAGACAAAAGACGGTGTGGACGTTTGAGACAAAAGACGGTGTGGACGTTTGAGACAAAAGACGGTGTGGACGTTTGAGACAAAAGACGGTGTGGACGTTTGAGACAAAAGACGGTGTGGACGTTTGAGACAAAAGACGGTGTGGACGTTTGAGACAAAAGACGGTGTGGACGTTTGAGACAAAAGACGGTGTGGACGTTTGAGACAAAAGACGGTGTGGACGTTTGAGACAAAAGACGGTGTGGACGTTTGAGACAAAAGACGGTGTGGACGTTTGAGACAAAAGACGGTGTGGACGTTTGAGACAAAAGACGGTGTGGACGTTTGAGACAAAAGACGGTGTGGACGTTTGAGACAAAAGACGGTGTGGACGTTTGAGACAAAAGACGGTGTGGACGTTTGAGACAAAAGACGGTGTGGACGTTTGAGACAAAAGACGGTGTGGACGTTTGAGACAAAAGACGGTGTGGACGTTTGAGACAAAAGACGGTGTGGACGTTTGAGACAAAAGACGGTGTGGACGTTTGAGACAAAAGACGGTGTGGACGTTTGAGACAAAAGACGGTGTGGACGTTTGAGACAAAAGACGGTGTGGACGTTTGAGACAAAAGACGGTGTGGACGTTTGAGACAAAAGACGGTGTGGACGTTTGAGACAAAAGACGGTGTGGACGTTTGAGACAAAAGACGGTGTGGACGTTTGAGACAAAAGACGGTGTGGACGTTTGAGACAAAAGACGGTGTGGACGTTTGAGACAAAAGACGGTGTGGACGTTTGAGACAAAAGACGGTGTGGACGTTTGAGACAAAGGACGTTTGAAAGAAGGCATCGTGGACGATGGAGATAGAAGACAGTGTGGACGACTGGCTTCTCTGCTAGAATGCTTAACTAAACTTTATCGTCCACAGACTTACGTCCATAGACTACTTAGACTTTTCGTCCACAGACCACGTGACTTTTATCGTCCATAGTCCACATGACTTATTCGTCCATGAGACTTATTCGTCCACGTCTTTAGAAGACAACTTTGGACGATGACTTTCTTCTGTCAAAGTGCTCAACTTAACTTTATCGTCCACAAACTTTGGACGATAACTCTCTCTGCCAAAATACTTAACTTAATTTTTTTATCATCCACAGACTTTGGACAAGAACCCAACTCTAAACCATGCATTACCCGATCGATCGCCCCTTCCTGGCGATCGATCGACTAACTCTCTGGATTTTGTTCGAAGAGCTGCCCTCATTCACTTTCCCCTGTACCTACACACCATTCATCCAGAACTTCCAGAAAACGTCATAATAACATTTCATCTTCATTCATTCAAATAAAAGCTTAACAGAACAATTTATAAACTGAGTCTACTGAAACACAAAAACATCTCTTTCTTTTTCTACTTTCCAGATACCAAACATCCTAAAATATTTCAGCTATACAATTTTCCTATCTAGTCCACCTTCGGCCCAAAACAACTCAAAAACCCTCAAAACACTTACTTACATCCCCCCAGGTCAAAATAAGCACCGACTGCCACCATAGAGATAAACTATGAGTTAAAGGCTCAGTAAATCTACGTAAATTAAAATGCATTACGTGCATATGCAGTTCATAAAATCACGCGTTCATGTTCATTCTTTACATTTCATAACAGAGGGTGTCACCGGGGGTTGTCTCTCACCAGATGGAGAGGGCACATCTCGTGGTTAGATAGCCTTTTCCATCTACCGGGGGGAAAATATGCTCCTCCTCTTAGGACAGCCATGTCTGAACTCCACCCCGGACGTGACCAGATTACATGCATTAATATCCTTTCTTTTAGCCATTTCTTTTTATTAAAACTTGATGCGAAAAATTCCTTTTCATGCTTTTTCTGAAAACTATGATGCATGAGTGTGAACAATGCATTAAACATACAACAAGCATAAAGCAGTAAATAAAGCTTAGGCAGAACATTCTATAAATCATAAGCACCCTATCTACCCATCCAGCCTACACTAAAGCACTAAAATCACCAAATCCTCAACCAATAACTCTCTTGTGGTGTAGGCCAAATCGGCCAAACAAGTCACGAAGACTTACCTGTCGTGCTCAACAAGTCGTGTACTGTCTGTAAGCTTCGTCCACCTAGGACATTCCACAATTACCATTATGAGAGTTGGTCATAAATAATTGAATTTCAAAGCTAAACAAAACTCCTACTTAAGGTGAATTTTCCTATAACTCTACCTTACGTCATTTAGGCATTTTATCGAGCAACCTGCGCTCATGATTACACAACCTCCATTAGTGGATTCCTCAACCTACAACAGTCACCAATTTCAATCAATAAACCATCCACCACCATACATCCAACGACTAACATAACTTCATCATTAACAACCGTTAATACTATAAACTTAACAATTTCTAACAAAACCTATATTTTTTTCCTAACCCTAACTCGGTAAAACTCATTCGAACTCCAATCCCTAAATTAAAACCAAACACTTAAGGTAGTTGAGTTTTACCTAGAGCGTTGATTGGTCGAAGAAAACAGAAGAAGAAAGGGATCGTCGATGGCCGATTGAAGAATCACCGCGAGAGAAAGAAATCGTCAAGGAGAGACAGAAAATCGCTCTCTAGAAGGGGATTTGCAGAATGAAGAAAGTGAGAGAGAGAGAGAGAGAGAGAGAGAGAGAAAGGTTTTATTAGTTAATTAAAGTTGACTTAGAAATTTACCAGGTTGCCTCTCTATTTGATTTCCTAACAATTTCGTTATTAGCCTATTAATTTGGTTCCCCCGAAATTTCTTATTTTACCAAATATTCTAATTTAACACCAGGGTTCTAATGAAACTTTCCGTTTGTAAAACAAGCTTAATTCGCTATTTTTACGAAAATTCCCTTATGTAGGGAAAATCTGAAAATCCAAAAATTCGGGTGCTACATTCCATCGACTTTAGTTAAAATTTTGTCCTCAAAGTTTGACTTAGCTTATAGTCCATGACATCATCGTCTCTCGCCTCGCAGCCTTATACTTCAACTTACAATCGCCCTGTTCTTTTTGAGTACCTTCCCTTTGTCTCAAAACTAATTGGATTTCTCCTAAAAACTTTTATCCTATTTTATCCATATTTAGGGTCAATCTCCATAGTTCTCAACCAAAATCCCTAAAACCAATTGACACAACATTAGCCTCCTGACCACCTCCATTGCGTTTGATTTGATTAATCGAGTCCTTGGTTATACATCACGTGCTAGCAATCCCTACATCTCCGATTTGAATAACCCAACTGCATTTACATGCGCATAAATAATTTACACACATGTTAGCTTCCACTTAATCGTCTATAAGTTATTCTTATATTGGCTTCCCAACTAACATTCCAATATTTATGTTTCGCTGACTACTTTATCAAAAAAATAGCTAAAGGCCTCAACAAGTCCAATTGGGAGCTAAAATTACTATTCTTGTAAGATCCTGGTTTCTTTATAGGCAAGATCCTATAAACATCATATTTCAAATTAAAATATTAACGAGTTCCCTCGTTATGCCATTAACTAGAATTCTCATTTTATCTACATTACGCTTCATTTGTCTTACCTGAATCTTTATGAACCCCGAGTGTAGTTAAGTCCACAATTCCCACTATTGACGTGCTCTGAACTATACATTCTAATCTTAGGTCAGTTATGTATTTATTGGTCTATATTTAATCGTCCAGACGTTAAACTCTCTAATTTATTATTCTCATTTGTCTAACTCAAATCCTTATTCTCCTTATTCTATGAATCGCAAATTTCATTAATCGCATGCCATTAAACACTGATCTAACTTCCAATCTTAACTTTTCCAACTAGGGTTTTATTGTTTAATTACTCATACACCCATTGATTTCACTCAGTCAATCATTACTTAAACTTTCAATCTCCTTCCCTTTTTAATCTAATTAATTTTCTTCACTTATCCTTAAGCCCACATATTATTACTTCCAATCATTCCTAAGATCTCGATACTTATAACTATATCTAATCTCTCGCAGGATTTCCTCCCTCCTAGTCAGATCCTGAGCACTCTTCTCAACTTCCTCACAATTATTTATCCGACAACCTTCTCGTTTATAACTTATTGTAATTAGTCTAACACTCTTAATCCAGACCTTACCCTTATATTTTTCCTTGAAATCTAGAAATGTCCTTTCATCACCGTTTACCTCTATAGTTCCTCGAACGACGATATCCTTACTTCCATCTTGGAGGTAGTCTAAGATTGCAGGTCTCGAGTATCATCTTGCACATGACTTTAACTCTCTAATGTCTGGAAACTCACAAATTTCTAACTTCACACGTATCCAAAACATACGAGTTTTACGATGCACCCTTATCCGCTTTCACACTAATGGTATTCCTTCTAATAGTAACTAAATTCTAAGTGTTTCCATATCGTCCTGTATTCAACTTACAGTCTTCTCGTCGAGGTTCACCTAGGAAACCTCTTTACCTAGCTTCGACTATTCTCTTGCCTCTCTATTCTAATGTTCTTCATTTCATTAACTATTGAGATAAAACCATACCTGAAATAACTGAGGGTCTGGCCTCACTATCAATATCACCAGGCTCGATAAAAGCAAAGACTCTTGGCATAACTCTCCTTTGATCCCTGCCTGGTTGGTCTCTGCATGATTTCGGGCAATCCTTGACATAGTGGCCAACCTCTCCACATCAATAGCACTTACCCGTACGCCATCGGCAATAGCCACTATGCTCTTTCTGACACTTAGGACACAAAGGTTTCGGAGGGGTTCCCTGTACTTGTTTTCCCTTACCTTGGCCATTTCCTCCCTCATATGGTCTTTTAACTCCTCTTTGTTGCTGTTGTTGTTTCACTCGTGGTTGCTAGTCTTTGTCCTGATGTCGAGGCTGGATCTCTCGAAAGAACCCCCTAGCCGGTTCTCTTGGTTTAATACACGTCAGTTTTGCAGCCTCGAACTCCATAGCTCTTGCCGTGATCTCCTCGTAGGGCACATCTAAAACGCCCGACACCATAATGTTCTTTCGAATCTCTGGGTATAATTCATCCATAAACTGTTGCACCTTGTCTTCATTATCGTTGACTAAGCGCGGTGCAAACCGGGATAAGGCCTCAAATTTCCGAATATATTCCGCAACCGAACTAGTCTGCTTCAACTGCGTGAACTCTGCCTTTTTTGTCGCCCTCACTATACGGCTGTAGTATTTATCAAAGAACACGGTCCTAAACCGTTCCCACCTCATCAGTGTCACATCCCTAGTTGCTTTAATAGATTCCCACCAGAATCGGGCATCCAATGCCAGGTGGAAAGCGACGCATGTGACCTTCTCCCCAGTCTCAATCTTTGCGCGGGCTAACATATCTTCCATCGTCCGAATCCATTCCTCCGAAACAGTAGGATCCGACGATTGACCGTTGAATACTGGAGGTCGTAGCTTTTGAAACCTCTCCATGCCGTGATTGTTCGGGATGACTATATCTTGAGCTCTCTGATTTTCATGGTTTACTAAATTCTCGATCTGTTGCGCTTGTCGGTCCATATGCTGGGCCTGACGATCGAGTAAATCCGTCAGCCTATCTAGGGCATCGTCCCTAGCATCTCTACCTCGAACCATTTTGCTATAATTCCTATAAAAATTAAAACAAATAATCCTAAGAAATCAAATTTAAACAAAGCATTTAAACATACTTACAGTCGAGGAAGGATGTCCACGTAGTGACTGTGAAGTCGAGCAATCTATAGAACCGATTTTAAAATCCGGGGGCTCTGATACCATAACTGTAACACCTCGTACATTCACCCTCGAACTATTCTTAAAAATCATGAAAAATTTAAACTTTCGTTCATTCTTTTTCATCATGCATGTACACGGTTATTCAGCGGAAGACTATTTATTTGTGAAAACCTAAAATAAAATTAAACTTAGGTGTGAATGCTAAAACAATAAAATTATGGGCAGAGAATAAATTTTTCCTGTCGGGTTTCATCAAAGGAATAGTAGAAATCTTCACTTATTCTATCGGATTTCGTTGAAGGAATTGTGTTTTTCCTCTCGGGTTTCATCAAAGGGATGGACGACAAAACTGAGAGGCAGAATGGACGATGAAAATAGTAGACAATGTGGACGTTTAAAATAAAGGACATAAACAGAAGACAGCGTGGACGTTTGAGACAAAAGACGGTGTGGACGTTTGAGACCAGAAGGCATCGCGGACGTTTGCAAACAGAAGGCATCGTGGACGTTTGCAAACATAAGACATCATGGACGATGGAGACAGAAGACAGTGTGGACGACTAGCTTTCTCTGCTAGAATGCTTAACGAAACTTTATCGTCCACAAACTTACGTCCATAGACTACTTAGACTTTTCGTCCACAGACCACGTGATTTTTATCGTCCATAGTCCACGTGACTTATTCGTCCATGTGACTTATTCGTCCACGTCTTTAGACGACAACTTTGGACGATGAATTTCTTCTGCCAAAGTGCTTTAGACGACAACTTTGGACGAGAATTCTGCAAAGTGCTCAACTTAGACTTTATCGTCCACAGACTTTGGACGATAACTCTCTCTGCCAAAATACTTAACTTAATTTTTTTATCGTCCACAGACTTTGGACGATAACCCTACTCTAAACCATACATCACCCGATCGATCGCCCCTTCCTGGCGATCGATCGGCTAGCTCTCTAGATTTTGTCCGGAGAGCTGCCCTCATTCTCTTTCCCCTGTACCTACACACCATTTATCCAGAACTTCCAGAAAACATTAGATTAACATTTCATCTTCATTCATTCAAATAAAAGCTTAACAAAACATTTTATAAACTGAGTCTACTGAAACACCAAAACATCTTTTTCTTTTTCTACTTTTCAGATACCAAACATCCTGAAATGTTTCAGCTATACAATTTTCCTATCTAGTCCACCTTCAACCCAAAACAACTCAAAAACCCTCAAAACACTTACTTACATCCCACAGGTCAAAATAAGCACCGACTGCCCAGCGCACTCCCACGGGCCAACCTTCTTCAACCTGCTCATTCCTCCGGTGGAGGGATCACATCCTCACTTGTATCAAAATCACCTACACCATAGAGATAAACTATGAGTTAAAGGCTCAGTAAATCTACGTAAATGAAAATGCATGACGTGCATATGCAGTTCATAAAATCATGCGTTCATGTTCATTCTTTACATTTCATAATAGAGGGTGTCACCGGAGATTGTCTCTCACCAGATGGAGAGGGCACATCTTGCGGTTAGATAGCCCTTTCCATCTACCGGGGGGAAAACATGCTCCTCCTCTCAGGACAGCCATGTCTGAACTCCGGACGTGACCAGATTATATGAATTCATATCCTTTCTTTTAGCCATTTCTTTTTATGAAAACTTGATGCGGGAAATTCCTTTTCATGCTTTTTCTGAAAACTATGATGCATGAGCATGAACAATGCATTAAACATACAACAAGCATAAAACAGTAAATAAAGCTTAGGTAGGACATTCTATAAATCATAAGCACCCTATCTACCCATCCAGCCTACACTAAAGTATTAAAATCACCAAATCTTTAACCAATAACTCACTTGTGGTGTAGGCCAAATCAGCCAAACAAGTCACGAAGACTTACCTATCGTGCTTAGTGAGCCGCGTACCATCTGTAAGATTCGTCCACCTAGGACATTCCACAATTACCATTATTAGAGTTGGTCCTAAATAATTGAATTTCAAAGCTAAACGAAACTCCTACTTAAGGCAAATTTTCCTATAACTCTACCTTATGTCATTTAGGCATTTTATCGAGCAACCTACGCTCATGATTACACAACCTCCATTAGTGAATTTCTCAACCTACAATAGCCACCAATTTCAATCAATAAACCATCCACCACCATACATCCAACGACTAACATAACTGCATCATTAACAACCGTTAATACTATAAACTTAACGATTTCTAACAAAACCTATATTTTTTTCCTAACCCTAACTCGGTAAAACTCATTCGGACTCCAATCCCTAAATTAAAACTAAACACTTAAGGTAGTTGAGTTTTACCTAGAGCGTTGATTGGTCGAAGAAAACAGAAGAAGAAAGGGATCGTCGATGGCCGATTGAAGAATCACCGCGGGAGAAAGAAATCACCAAGGAGAGACAGAAAATTGCTCTCTGGAAGGGGATTTGTAGAATGAAGAAAGCGTGAGAGAGAGAGAGAGAGAGATTTTATTAGTTAATTAAAGTTGACTTAGAAATTTACCAGGTTGCTCCTCCATTTGATTTTCTAACAATTTCGTTATTAGCCTATTAATTTGGTTCCCCCGAAATTTCTTATTTCACCAAATATTCTAATTTAACACCAGGGTTCTAATGAAACTTTCCGTTCGTAAAACAGGCTTAATTCGCTATTTTTACGAAAATGCCCTTATGTAGGGAAAATCCAAAAACTCAAAAATTCGGGTGCAACAAACCACAAGTTCAGTTACGAGTCAAACTCCTTGTTTGATGACTTTGGTTCTGTCGGCAATGTTCGATTGAGATCAAGTTCATTATACATAATTTCGAAAGCGTTCCTGAATTTGTATTCCACGTTATTAAAGGGTCTGAGATTTGATATACTCGTTATTCTCATCAATAGGTCTTCACAATTATCTGGTCTTGTGGCATTATTATTACCTTCACAGGACAGCCTGCCACAACGATAAAATTATCTATAAATCATTCATTATTAGTGACACAATGAGGTAGCCCTATACATGGTGTACATGCCCTAAATGAAACTTTAATTGAATTCCCACGTGAAATCAATACCCTTAACATATCACTTTTAATTATTCAATGTAGTGGCATTAGAGATGAAAAACGAGCCGACCAAGTCAAACGAGTTGGCCGAGCCTAACAAGCCTACGAGTCGAACCAAGTTTTTTTTTTTTTAACCTGAGCTAGCTCGCGAGCTATTGTTAAACGAAACGGGCTGAGCTGGCTAAACAAGTCTAACGAGACTTAATGAATCGAGACTAACGAATTAAACGTACATAATATTTTCAATTTATATAAACGTAATATATATTTCTAAAAAAAATTAATTATTCAAACTACAATAATTATTTACCATTATAATAGTTAATTGTTTAGTTAACAAAATTAATTTATTAATAAATAAAATGATAAGTATTTAAGAAAAAAATTAGTTGACATGATCTATTGACATGATCTAATAATATATATCATACAAATATCATTACAATTATTTGGCAGGTACATCATTACAAATATTTGATAGGTGCATCATTACAAATTATATACATACTAACTAAGTTGTCACTTATTTAATTGTCAATCATTTGCAAATAAAGTAACAAACGAGCTGATCGAGCTGAATCGAGTCAACCTTAAAACTGTTCGGCTCACTGTGCCTAACGAGTTAAAAGAGTCAAACCTATTGAGCTCAACCAGCTAGCCCAAAATAAAATTTTCAAGTCAAATCGGATCGTGAACCAATATTAAATGAGTCAAGCCGAACAGAGCCCGTTATAGTACCGCCAGTGTGCTCATTCATTAACTCTAAGGAGCATTAATCTTTTTATTCAATTTTAATATAATCAACAAATAAAAGTTTGACAAATGTCTCCATCCATGATCCATGTATAACTCTTTTTCTTATCAAGTACCTTTAAAATCGGTTACAATTCCATCTTCATGTTTGTTGAAACTTTGACCAATCTCTCTCTCTCTCTCTCTCTCTCTCTCTCTCTCTCTCTCTCTCTCTCTCTCTCTCTTAATTATATAACCCTCTTCAAAGATTGAAGGTTAAAAATCAATTTGAACCCTAAACTATGAGTTCTTTTTAAAACACCCATCAAACTAAAAATTATAATAACATTAACTTTAAACTATCTGAAATATAATAAATCAAACCATGGCCGGCGACAAATCTAAAGAGAATAGTCATTTGTTCTCTATTCGTTTTATAAGTTTATTTTTAAAAAAATAACAAACAATATTAGATTTAGTTGAAAATTGTATCATATGTTCAACATATCATGGGAAGATAATATATAAATGTTCGTAATTTTCTAACACTTGTACTCTTTATTGTAATTTTAATGAAAGTGTTAGAAAATAACAAAAATTTTCAAATTATCTTTTCACGATAGTTTAATGTTTATGTTGTTAGGATTTTTAGTTTGAGAGTGTTTTAAAAAAAAAAAAATCATAATTTAAGATTTAAATTGATTTTTACCTAATATTTAAATATCTAAAGGAGATGAATTATTATATACTTGAGAAGAAAGAGAGGGCAATCGCATCAAAGTCAAATGAATATTGTCAAACCTTGATCGTCAAACGCGGTTTCAGAATTTATAATATTTTTAATATAATAAGAATCATTTCTCAAAAAGCCCAACCCTTTGAATTCCGTTCTTCTTCTTTTTTTCCTTTTTGCATTCAAAAGAAAAGAAAAATGTTATATATATTCCTAATTTAAAACTAAATAAATAAAAAATTTAAAAAAACAAGCAAAAAGGAAGAAGTGGATTGATGGAATTAAGTAAATGACAGATGGTGGGAAAGATTTGACAATTTCACCAGTTTATGAACGGCCGCAATTTGTGTTGAAAGAGCAGTAGACAATTAGGTTTGTAATTTCTTTATTCTCAATAGGTTAAGTTTCTTGTTATATTAATTTGCTTATTCTTAAATATTAGTTGAATATCAACGAAACGTGTGTATTAATTAATTCTTTCACGTAAAATCTCAGTATCCAAATTTTCGTATTTTTAAATTTCAATTTCATTTTTTATTTATAGCATATGATTAGTGTTGCTATTCTTACAATTTTTGTAGTATTGAATAATTTACCATAACCGTTCATTTTTCCAGAAAGAGTACATAAATAACACGCTTGATAATTTAATCATTAGTCTAATAATTGTATTGTCTTAACCTCTCCATCCAACAATAGACTCTTGGCAATAATTTAAATTGTAATAATTTATAATATAATTTTGGGTAATTATCGATTTGAATTCTGTACTATACTTGTTTTTTCAATTCAGTCCCTGTACTAAAAAAACCGGCACACCGAACCCTGTACTTTCATTCTGTTATCATTTTTGACCTTCTATCAATAATTTCATTAAACTCTAATTGAAAAAATTAACAAACGATATTGGATTCAGTTGAAATTTTTACCACATATTTACTACTTAATGAGAAGATAATCTGAAAATTTTCGTGATTTTGTAACACATGTATGATTTATTGAAATTTTATTTTAGTATTTTATAAAAATATTATAATAAATCATACAAATTTTAAAAAATCACGAAACTTTTTTTATTATCTACCCATGATAAGTTAAACATGTGAAAAAGTTTTCAAATAAATTAAATATTTTTTGTTATTTTTTTAAAAATTAATTTATAAAGTAAAGAAGAAACTGAGATTAATTTAAACAAATACCAAAAGATATTGGATTTATTTGAAACTTTTTCTAGATGTTCACCATATTATGGGTAGATAAAAAAAAATTTGCGTAATTTGTTAAAACTTGTATGATTTATTATAATATTTTTTAAAAATACTAAAATAAAATTACAATAAATCGTGGATGTGTTAAAAAATCACAAAAATTTCCAGTCATCTTCTCATTAAGTAGTGAACATGTGATAAAAATTTCAACTGAATCAAAGATCGTTTGTTGGTTTTTCCAATGAGGGTTTAATGAAATTGTTGATAGAATGTCAAAACTGATAACAGAATTAAAGTACAGGGTTCGGTTTGCTGGTTTTTTTAGTACAGGGGCCGAATTGAAAAAATGTGTATAGTACAGGATTCAAATCGATAATTTCCCATATAATTTTTATAAATCTTTTGGGTCGAATTCAAAGTATTGATTTTTTAATCATTTTAAGAGCTTTTCTGTTTGTTGCAGAAATTAATTAATGTCAATTTAAAACTTAATTTCTTGTATCCTTAAAGGGCTATATTGTATGTATTACTCAGAAATGGAGCTTGTACAAATATATGGACAATTTTTTTTAAAAAAATATTTTTAATTTTATTAATTAAAGATTATTTAAACGGATCCGAAAGTCCAAGAGTCAAAGTTCAAAGTCAAATGAATATAGGAACCGACGAGTTGTGGTGGAGATAAGAACAACGTGCAACTTGGCGATTCCAAGATTCACTAAATTTTATATTAATTTATCATATTCTTAATTCTTGCATTACCATTAATTTGAAAACTTCATTAAAAATCTTGTTTATTAATCTTAATTACAAGGCTCTAGAGTTATTTTATATATCAGGGTAGCTTCAAAATTTTTGCTAGTAACGAATTTCCATCCCGCATAACTATAACTATGTGTCGACACACACTAGTGTCGTCATGCGATACACATACCATGCATGCACATGTGTGTTGCAACAAAATATTATAAAAATACGTAAAAATGTGTGAAAGATTTAAATAAACAAAGATAATTATGAGCATAAATTTAGGATAAAAAATTTTAGATTTACTTGCAAACTTGATGATTACGCAGACATCAACATGCATCAATCGTAAAGACTAAGAACTCATACTGGTGATGATGTCAACAGGAAATCAATAAGCTTCTGTGTCTTCGTTCTAATGAAGAAACACAATCTTTTAACAAAATAAAAGCCAAACCTAGAAACATATGAAAGTTAGAAAAGATTAAGAACTCGTACTAGTGACGACAAATGGGTTTTGTGGTTTAGGTTTCAGTGTTTCAACTAGTGATAGTTGCATGAAAAGGTAGGCCTCGAAACACTTTTTGTGATGACCCCATTAAAATTTTATCCTTATTTTTTTTTTGTAATTTAATTATCGAATGAATTTGACATTTTCCTATCAAAATTTTACTCTAAAAACCAAAAACTTTAGAAATTTGGAGAAACTTATTGATTGATTTTCAAATCAAAGTCATATAAACTTTGTTAAAACTTCTAAACATAAATATAGAAATTGTAAAACGTCATTAAAATGAAACTTAAATTAATAATCTAAAAGTCTCAATAAAATTCAAATTGTTTATGTGCAAAAAGAAATCAATTGAAATGACCAAATAGTTTAACTCAAATTCACACAATTCATACACTCATATATTTTCATTATTAATTTTATTTCATAAGTTATCATCCTTTCCCATTTTGCACCGCTCATTAACATTGTCATGCTAGTTGCCTTTCATTTCTCAACATCTACCAAGTTCCTTAGTACTCAGGTCTCTATGAGAACCAAGCTCACCTTCATACAAGGTTGGCCCCCCCTTCTTCCCCCACACAAAAGCACCGACATGCCAGGGTTACCAAACACCGGCATGTGAGCCTCATATCTACACCGTTCATAAACACCATCATGTCGAGGTTACCATACACCGCACATTAACATAGTCATTCAGGCCTCACATTATCACTATCATGTATATCTCACCTTGTACCCTCATTCGGTGAAACACTGTGTACAACGCATTCGAAACGATAAATAATGAAGTTGCATTCTATAAAGAAAAGCTCGGCCTTGGTTTCCTTCCAATCCAAACACCACTAATGACTCCCTTCAAGTTTTAGTCAAGGTCATTAGTTGTTAGCATAGATTAGGCTCGATAACTTGCACTTTACTTTTATTAATTTCTTCCTCGCGAGATTATTTCGTGTGATTGGACTTTGCTATTTACCTATGTTAAAACTTATTTATTGTTGTCTCTTATTGCACGTTTATTTTAGACTTATAATCTCACTTTATCTTTGATGTTACTAATTGGACCCCGTCTTTAGCTCATTTGAATTTGGGCCTTTGCTTTTGTTCATATTTAAGTTTCCACTGATAATTGTGTTAATCAAGAAAATGGTCAATCAATTCGGTTCGTTTTAAGGTTAGGTCGTTCGCCATTTTGTTTCAACTCCTTTATAGGTCATGGCAGACCACACTTGAAATAGTTTAGTGTCCTTAAAAGTACACTCTTTAATAACCATTCTTCAACATTTAGGCACACTGATCTATTAGGTGTGATCATTTGAGTTGTTAGCTCCTTCTTAATAAACTTTGAAAGGCATCACCCGATCGGTACTAGCACATCGTTGATGATGAGCTTTTTCTTTTGTTGCTTGGTATGAACTCTCGAGCCTTAGCAACTTTTGTTCAACCAACTTAGCAACACTTCAGCTCTTAACCTTTGCATAAATTGTTATACTTTCAACTCATCTTTGCACACCATCTTTGGAGTAAAACGAGTCAGTTCATCAAATTTGTTCACAATTCTATTGCCGATCTAGTCTACTTTAGTGCCAAGAACTTTGCTTTTTTGAAGATCTTATCATAGTGTTGAAATATTTTTGATAAATTAGTTTATTGAATTTCTCTCAGTTCACAGTGGCAACTGCATGAACTGCCTTCATTGAATTCCATCAATAGCGTATCTCCTTCTGAAACATGGAAGGCGCACAAGTCACCTTTCCCGTTCCAACAACCTTCGCATCTTCAAAAATGTCCCCCATTGTTTGAATTAAATCTTCAAGCAACTACCATGTTCCCGTCAAAAGTTGGGGCGTCCAATCATCAAAATCTCTTATAATCAAAGTCAGTGACCCAAGGCCTATGTGGAACTTGGACAGTTACATTAGCTGCCTTTAACATTCGAATTTCTTGAGACTATCTATTAACATTTCTATCATTCATTTGAGAACAATGTCTTGTTCAAGGATAATTTCTTTATGATTTTTCATTTGTCTAAATTACAAGTTTATTTAAATACATTTGTTTTCAATTTGTAAAAATATACTTCAAATTCTATACTAAGGCCTTATATGATATTATGAAGTTTATATAAGAAAACATTATTTTTGAAGATACTAGTAGTAACAACGAATATACTTGCTTGTTGATCGTCACTTCTAGCTCCACAATGAGCATAATTGTTTTAAACTTAGAGCCCTGATATCATTTGTAATGACTCACTCAATTTAGCTATCAAATGAATTTGACATTTTCTTGCTAAAATTCTAATATAAAAACCAACAGCTTTAAAAAATTGCAGAAGCTTATTGATTAAGTTTTTAAATCAAAGTCAATACTTTTACTTTAATTAAGTAATAAAATTTTTATTAAAATTTCTAAACATAAATGTGGAAATTGTAAAATGTTAATAAAATGAAACTAAAATTAATAATATGAAAGTTCTAATATCATTGAAGTTGTTTTGGTGTAAAAGAAATCAATTAGATGACAAAATAGTTTAACTTAATAATAAATTACGGGTAAATATTTACTTCTAACACTCAACTTTATTTTTTATTTTTTCTCTCATTTCCTTCACCAGTATACTTGCCTGCAACTTGGAAGATTTTCGACCTGTGTCAACTCTTTCTCTTTCATAAATTCACCCACGTTACAAATCTAATAGTGAAAAACACATCTCAGTAGATAAAATATGTATTTCTTCACATAATTTATACGCTCATATATCTTCATTATTAATATCATCTTTAAGTTACCACTTTTTCCCATCCTCCGCTATTCATTTGTAGGATCAATAATAACTTAAGAGATGAGCTGCATTATTAGGTTTTCTAAAATTTTTCGTGATTACAATTTTAATTGTTTGCTATATCATATTAATAAAATTTTATCTCATAACTAGATTTATTGAGTCAAATATACAAACAACAATAAAAATAAGTAAAAGAGTAAGAGAAGAGAGTGCAAACAATTTGTTAATGCAGTTTGACCAATCTTGATTACGTCTGCTCTCCAAATCTTTTCTTTGAAGATTCTTTTCACTATAACTCTTATAGTTTTAACCGATTGAACTTTCGGGTGTCAATCAAGCCTTATACCAACTCTTCTAAGACATCACCCTTTAATTGTTCCACAAAAAATTGTGTGAAAAAGTTTTCAAAGTTGAATGACAACAACCTATCTCTCATAAATGAAAATCTCAAGTTGGGGTGTAAGAACAGTTAGGTATTTAGCTCAAATTTGAAGGCTCACATATCTTATTAAAATCAACAGCACTTCGTCATAGATATTGCCCTCGGTGGTTTTCACAACAGAGGCAACTACTATTTATAGGCGCCTTCCAAAACTTAGAGCTGAGATCGACTACCTATACAAATTGGACTACCCCTTCATAATTGTGAGATTATTGAATAGGGAAAGTTGACAATCAGTAACTTTAGGTCTACTACCAATGCCGACCATACACTCACCCAGATCGACCTCTTCAACATATTTCAAAAAGTGTTAGCTCTCAAGAGTTTTTTGAGGACGACTCCAATTCTAATTGGTTAATCGCACTAGTCGACCCATGCAACCCTAATCGACCTCTTCAGCAGATCTTCAAAAAATGTGTTGATCGCAAGAGCTTTTTAGCATCAGGTCAATTGCACTGTAGATGACCAGATTTTCAATATTCATTGCTCTCGAGAAGTTTTTGTAAACGACCATGCATGCATCTTTTTCTGAATTTGAATTCTGTAAGTTTTATGAACTTTAACATTAACTGCAAAGGTTTAATAAACACGTTAGGACTTTCAAATACCCTTTTTGGAGAATATTTCTAACCAGAGCAAAGATACATGATTCATAATCAATTTATCCAAATAACAATATTCATTAACTTATGATATAAAAAAACAAGTAGATTCACTATCAATACAATTCATTCTTAACCTACATATATCCAAATACATAACTACATCATCACAACATAATCAACTTAAAATTAATTGTTCAATTAATCATACTCATTATCAAAATAATTAATATTAATTCCAATTAAGCTGCATAATTAACAATGTCATGTTGGGATTGACTTTCATTTCTTAACATCGTCAAAGTTCCTTAATACTTAGGTGTCTCTGAGAACCATGCACACCATCATACAAGGTTTGCTCTGCCCTTCTTGCATCATGCATAAACACCGTCATGTCAAATTTCCCATACATCTCGCACTATCATTGTCATGCATAACTCACCTTGTACCTTGGATTCGGTGAAACTCATAAAGAAACCATCCAAGGAAACTCAATAACAACTCTCTTGGCTTAATCCCAACAATTCATCAGGATTCCATGAGTTTCATTAGCCTAACCTGCCTAAGACCATCTAACATTCTCCGTATCACTCTTAAACTACTAGATTCATACATAGGATTATGTTTTGTTTATTAATCTAATGCAATATAATTAGACCCTTCACAAATCATCACAATAATAATAATAATACAATTCATTCAATTCATCACACATGATCCCGTGTATATAAATATATTGTGAATAAGTGCACAAGAAAATAGATTTTTATAGTATATTTTGTAATGCAGGGTCATAGGAAAAATTAAATATTTTACTTAACTCGATCTACTAGGGCGTAAATACTACTGGTCAAAGTGTTCAGAAACTTAATCACGATGTTAATTCTCTTACTTTCTAACTATATTGAGTTCATCTTTCGACAATTTTAATGTGACTATCCATAAATGCTATAAAGAATTCTTGTCGTTGTTTGATCTTCTTCTCCTTTATACAAAAAAGACTTTAGAACTTCCTTTTGAATTTTCCGAAAGAAACTTGAAAGTTCAGTTTTGAGTCAAAAAATTTGAGAGGAATAGACTTGGTCAGCTCCGTACTAAGGCTTGGCTAATATAATCCCAATGAATTCGAGATTCAATGCTTGTTTTAAAATCTTGATGGGAGAGAACTTTGTTGCTTTGGTGAAGTCGTGTACTCTTCTAAATAGCTTATATATTTACAGGGAAGTGAAGAAGCTTTGACTTTAATGAGAAGTTTCTATTTCTTTTTCTCAAATAAATATGAACTTTTTTTTTTTTAACTTATGCAATTTTGGTTTTATTCCAACTTGTTTAATACCAAAAAAAAAAAAGAACACTCTCTAACTAACCAAAATTGGAAAGAATGGAGTCAATCTAACCCACCTCATGCAACCCTCTGTTGTCTCTCCATCTACCTAAAAGTGCTTTCCATCCGCTCCCTCGTTGTCTTTTCACTTTCTTAAACGTTATCAAACCTAATTTTTTCCCTTTAATTTCCTCAAATGTTACAATCTTTAATTTCCTTGAAAACTTCCATCTTTCTTCTTCTTTTGATTGTGAAATCCAATTGATCTTCTGTCAAAGAGGTAATCTATTTTTCTTCATACTTTCCATACAACTATTGCAACACATATATAGACACAATGAAAGATATTAGAGAGCTTTAAGTTTTTTCCTTTTACAAAACTGTTACTATCATGGGTCATCCTTGATAGAAGGGATTTTCATGTTTTCCTAATTGGTTAGTTACAAAAATCATGCTAACACTCCCCTTCAAGTTGGTACGTAGATATCTCTAACACCCAATCTTGCCAAGTGAATTGTAAAAGCTTCTTCTAGATACTATTTTTGTAAGTAGATTGGCCAATTGATCTTCAGACTAGATGAAAAGAAACTGAATGATCTTTTCTTCAAATTTCTGTTTGATAAAATGTCGATCCACTTCTGCACGTTTGGTTCGATCATGTTGGATTGGATTATGAAATATGTTAATGACAACTTTATTGTCGCAATACATATTCTTGCCGAACTAGGAGCGAATCCCAACTCTGTTAGTAATCTTCTCAACCAAAAACGATCACATGATCCTTTAGCCATACCTCGGAACTCGACTTCACCACTAGATAATGCCACTATCTTTTGTTTTTTACTCCTCCATGTAACTAAGTTGCCTCCAATGAATGTAAAGTAACCAGAAGTAGTAGTCTATCTAAGATATTCCTTGCCCGAGGTGATTGTTTTAGCTCATAGAATTAGTTTACAGACAACTTTGGCCTTAGAAGATCTCGTGTACCTTGGAGGAATATCCACGTATACTTCCTCGTAAAGATTCCGAAGGAGAGAAGCATTTTTGACATCAAGTTGGTGAAGAGGCCAATCTAAATTTGGCGTGAGAGATAGGACTCTAAATGTATTTAGTTTTGCTACTGGTGAGAGAGTTTCCAAATAGTCGATGCCATAAGTTTGAGAAAAACCCTTTACTACGAGTCTCACTTTGTATAGATCAATGGATTCATCTGCCATGTATTTTATAAAGAATACCCATTTAGATCCTACTATCTTCTTTCCTTGTGGTTTTGGAACC